>JAWNNM010000602.1:0-330677 GCA_035044965.1 Lordiphosa andalusiaca
TGATTTTTGACGATGAAAAATCTGCCAATAATCATTATTTACGGTCCCTGGTTGTAACACTAGGATAAACAGTAAATTAATAAATAAATTCAATGGAACTATTTTTGGATTGAATTCTAAAGCTTATCTGCTTTATATAACTTAAATAAAAATAATGCCAAATGCCTTCAAGCGTTTTCTCAAAATTTGCGCACGAATTTATGTCTCATCTTAATACCCAAAATATTTATATGCCGTGGTGGCCGCGTATCACGGTGAGCTCCATAAAAAGTCTCAAAACAGCAAATTCGCATAAATTTATCATAATAAACATGCGTAACTCACGTTGAATAGAAACAGGGGAACGCGGGAAATCCTATAAATGTGCAAAAATATGTTTTAGGCGAAATGGGTGGGACGTAAGTGGCTGCGTGAAGCCGTGGGTAATGTAGGGCCATAAACTAAACGCAACAATATCATAAAAAGAAGCTAAACAAGGGGAATGCATAAGCGTGCGTGTTTTGTACCAGGTCATAGATACATACAAATGAGAGAGGCTGAGCGATGGTTAGTTTTTTTTTTTTTGTGGTGGGACCCTGCGTGAATGGGCAAAATATAGAGATACCGACACAGACGCAAACATTGGCAGACATTAGCAAACACAAAACACAGCCAACAAACAAAAACCCATTCACATACGCTCATTTGCTGCATGGTCCATGTGCTGGCTGCTGCTCAATGTCCTTCATAATCATTTACAGGTCATTATGCATCATAGCAACACACTGCTTGAAACTTGCTGCTGCAGAGGAGAAATACAATACGAAAGACCATGGATAAAATTAACTAATAGCAAATGAAACAAAGTGGTGACAATGTGAGTACCTTGTTGAAATACCCTTTATGCTGCATTTGTATTCGAAATATAAAATATGTGATAACCCAGTCGGACTTAGCATAATGTGTTGAGAAAAATCAGTACATCTAGTGGCATGAAATTTCACTCAAATAGTCAGTACATGTGTTTTTTTATTCAAGAAATTAGTACTTAAAATAGCATGAAAAACTCACACGTTATTTTCTCAGGTATTTGTAAGGCTAAAAGTCTGAAATTTCATTCGAAAAAATGAAAAACTCAGGGGTTTGTCAGCGAACGTCTCATGTCTTCCCACCCTCGATACACAAAGTAAGTACATCTGGAGTACCAAGAAAGTAAAGAACCCGAAGGCTGATGACGTCATCTAAATGGAAACGATTGAAACCCCTGAGTTTTTCGGCGTTTCCATTGCAACACGAAGCGGAAGGCTCAGGTTTTGGCATGCCCTTATCACTATAAGCATGAGAAAGTGCCTTTTTCATGATGAAAAGTCCGACTGGGAAGTGAACAGCAATTTAAGACAAATGCTGACAGTCAACTAAAGTCGAATGTAATATTTGTAGGCATTTGTGACTCTATGAATGAAAGAACGATGAAGGAAGAATTACGCTCAGAAAAAAAACAGCAAAATCAAGACCATTCGTTGACAAAAATAGAGTATCCCCTCTTTTTCGTGAATCTTGAACAGTGATTCTCATATTATAATCATTTCTTGGAATGGCTTGAGAATGTTTTAAGATAAAATTGTGCTTGCTTTATAAAATAATTAGGGACGGTGTATTTAACACGAAAGTCGGAATCTCAACTGTTTCGACCGTCGACATCAGTGAATCATAGCGGAAAATGCAGGAATATGATCGAAATCGCACTAGCGAAATGCTTAAAACAGGAAGCAGGTAGCACCATCTCTGCTACCAGCGCCGATTGCTTCTTTATTGTTTTTAAAAGTAACCTAAGAGAATCTCAACAGCAATTAAGCTTACGATTGGACACCTATAAAGTAAATGGACACCTCTCAATTCGATGTCAAATGATGTTAGGATTAATACAATTTTGTTTGACGTTTCGTGAGTAAACACTATCAAAATGATTATACTCGTTATAGGTTAGTCACATTGAGTACATGTAACATCTCATTCTAAGTTAAGGATAATTAACTACATATTTGCATTGCCAATGTTTTGAATTTGTTTTTTTGTAAAATTATTAGGTCGTTCACTGTCTGACCGGATTGTGCTATAAACATGTCAAATTTTGGGCGAGAAATTTGTACGACTGGTGATGTTGGATGTAATATAAGCTCAGTGTGTATAGCCTATTACTCTTATAAATGAATGTAGCATGCAGGAGCAGCATCTGCCGTAAAATATAAAAATTCTGGCTCAGCAACAACAGCCGAGTCGGGTATCTAGTATTCGAAATTGCTTTGGTACACTTATTGAAGACTCTCGTTCTCGAGAACCATTGAGAGCATCCACTCCAACTTGACAGCTATTTGAGATATTTATGCTTTTTCTGCATCAAAAGTTTTTGCCGTTAGTTGTTTGCAATCATGGGACGGGGCTTGCTTTAAAATTGTTTTATCATAATTCTAGGCATTATTTGAAAAACTGTCAATAATAAGATGATTTCCAAGTTTCTAATCTACAATTCCACAAGAATAATAAAATATTTTATTGTCAGTGGTATTTTTTTTTATTAAAATTTATATTGCTCTGAAATTATTACAAATCAGAAACACTCTTCATTAAGTGCATAAAAATAATGCTTTTGGGCAAATTGGGCACTCAAGTAACACAGAGAGAGGGAGAGTAAATATGTTATCTTTCTCTTCCTTGCGATGTTGCTATAAATGTATCCTGTACCAACATGTTGCTGGCCTCCTCTCAACAGGTTGTGTTTGTTGTAAATGTTGCTGCCAATACTCTGTGCGTGCGCTTTGCCTATGCATGTATGGGTGTTGACTTGCTCCTGACTGTGGGCATCAGCGACAGAAGCGGCAAACATTGTAGTCTCGATTCGGGTTCTGCGTGTCGGAGAAGTGTTCAGTCGACGGCGGCATTTACAACACTAAAGAACGCGCGGAGTGTCTGACGTACAAATTAATAAACGCAAAATCTCGTTCAGCTCTGAACCTGTGTTCTGTGTAGGAAATGTGATTGTGCGGGATTATGGCCTGGCAAAAGCACAATAGAAAAAGGCGAAATAAATGACAACAAAAGATTTAATCTGAAAAAGAGAAAATTGATTATGATTTAATATGCGGTTTTGCAGCGCACAAATATTTTTGAATGGAGATTTCTGATTTTGTGACAAATAATTGATAATTGATTTCAATCAAATTTGAATGGAGATTATAAAATAAACCGCAAGTGAATTGTAATTGAAGCTTGCAAATGTAATATTCGTTACATTAATTTCAATTAATATTCTGGTAATTGTGTTAAAAAATGAAAAAATAAATATATTCCAAAGTTTTAGTGTTAATAAAATTAACGTGCTAAAATTTGCTAGAAAAAATAAAATACTTTTAACTAACTGTTTAAATGCAAGAAAATAAAAAGTAAATATGCTACGCTTAATAAAATTCATCTTATTGGCATGTCTTCTACAAATTTTTTCCGTCCCAAAACCGAAAAAAAATTTTCAATAGAAGACATGTAATGAATGCCTTTCAACAATGTCAAGGCGTTGCCTCTGAAAATGATTTTCTTTATACTCTTCTGATCCGTTAAATACTCTTGTAATGCTCAAAGCTTCTGGTCAGCGATTTCATTTAGAACTTGGTAAAAAAAATTGCACACTAAAACTTTTATCAAAGTTAAAAAAAAACTCACAAATAAATTCAGGGACCACACAATTAGGGTGTAAATAAAAAAGTTGGTTCATGCTTGTTAAGGACTATTATGAAAAAGCGAAAAATTAATTTTGAAAAAGTTTAGAACAAATTATTATGAAGTTTCATTGAATTGGTAGTCGATTTTCCCCAACTTTCTTTGACCTTTGTTCACTTTGCTTTCCTTTTCTTGGTATGGTTTTCTGTTCGGGGAATTCTAAAAAATTAAGATTGACTGCATTGTGAGATTATAGGCGAAAATTAAAACCAAAGAAAAATTTTCAAGCCGATCGTTAACTACTCTGGACAATTTTTCGTGATTTTATTTTACAGAGTGACAGATTTTTAAAGAAATTAAATAATATTAATTATTTCAGAAGCTTACCAATGATAATATGTTGATAATTCAGCATATTATGTTGTTGTTTGTCATATTGCAGAAAAATTCTCATGAAAATTATTGTAGGCAGCAAGAGAAGTCATGCGAAACTAGGAGTTGAAATCACAGAAGCGAACTTACGGGAGTCGATTTTTAATCCAATTTTCTATATTGCGGACTTTGGAGAGCCATTTACCGGAACAAATAAATGCATATTTTTAACCAAAGAAGATACTTTATTTTTTATTATTTATTTATTTATTTATTAATAGTCGACAAACAATGGCTGTCAACAAATTTGTAAGTACTAAGGATGCATAAAAAAGAAAGCCTAACAAAATTACAAAATAAACTAATAACGATTCGATAACGAGTCGATATTAGATAACAAACGTTTCTAATGCATTATCGGGTATTGAATTTGAATAAATTGTACGTTTTGTCCTGCACGGCAGGTTTAATACAAATTTGCAAAAACGTGATATTAATTAAAAACATTCTTAAAAATCTGTGTTTATGGGTTTTAGCGACCTGGTTTGATTTTTATTCAAAGTGGATGTTGGCTGGCTCGAGGTCAGATTGATTATAATTCAATAATCAACAGGAAATCAACAAAGATTTTTATGAAATGGGGGATAGTTAGAGGTTGCTCAGACAGTACAGTTTCAATTGATTTCCCAATCAATCTCATCAGTGAGCTTTCAACGCTGTCACACCATCAATCCATTAACAATTTCTATATAAACTGCCAAGTCGGAGAATGCAAAATTCCCTAGTTCTATTTAACTCTCTATTTTTCTTGAACAGGCTGAAGGTATGTTATGGTATTTTTGATAGTTACCAATGTACATTAATCTTTGTTGTTTTTAATGGCTGCTGATAAGTACTGTGACATCGCCTCAATTAAACATAACAAGGCCAAGAATTTCTTGTATGCATTTTTTAAAGAGAATGCTATCTTTATAAATAACAAGGTATTTAGTGTTTGTTTTAATAGGGAAACCGTTAGGGTTTTTATAACAAACATTTTGGCGTGCATAAAGGGTGATTTTTTAGCTATTATCTTTTTGGCAACACTAGTTTAAACAGCTCACGCACGTTTGGTGTTTTGTTTTACTGTCAAACATCTTCAGTTTGGTCTATAATTTAACCATGAATCGTCGTACAAACGAACAACGCTTGCAAATTATTGATTATTATAAAAATTGTGTTCAGCGACTAAGCTCATTTTCGGCTCAATGGCTACGTAAATAAGCAGAATTGACGATTTTGGAGTGAATATCAGCCAGAAGCATTGCAAGAGCTACCAATGCATCCAGAAAAAGTCACAGTTTGGTGCGGTTTATGGGCTGGTGGCATCATTGGACCGTACTTTTTCAAAAATGATGCGAATCGTAACGTAACTGTGAATGGTGAGCGCTACCGTGAGATGATATCCAACTTGTTTTTGCCCAAAATGTAAGAGCTTGACTTGCATGAGATCTGGTTTCAACAAGACGGTGCCACATGCCACACAGCACGCGCAACAATGGTCTTATTGAGAGGCGAGTTCGGTGAACATTTTATTTCACGTTCGGGACCGGTCAATTGGCCGCCTAGATCGTGCGATTTAACGCCTTTAGACTATTTTTTGTGGGGCTATGTTAAAGCTCATGTCTAGACAGACAAGCCCGCTTCAATTGACGCATTTGAAGACAACATTGAAGCATTTATTCGTGAGATACCGGCCTATATGTTGGAAAGAGTATGCCAAAATTGGACTAAGCGGATGGATCATTTGAGGCGCAGTCTCGGTCAACATTTGCATAAAATAATCTTCAAACATTAAATTATATGGACCGTACAATCGATTTAAATTTCATGCATTTTTCGGAATTTTATGTGTTTTTTTTTTAAAAACTTTCCTATTGCTCTTAAAAAATCACCCTTTACAATGTGAATTCAAGTCGAGTAATTATATCGAATTGTGAAATCAGGAACAGTTGACAAATAGAATTCGAGTAAATTTAGTGAAAGTGAAAACCTGAACAGGCCTGCGTATTTGTTAAATGGTTTTGTTATTTTTCAAAATCGTCAACTTGTAATCTATCCAGGGCTGCCAACCGGTTTTGAACCGAATCGGCTTAAACTCGGAACCCCCACTTTTATTTTAATGTGAACCGAACCATGAACTGAACTTCTATAGAAATTAAAGCTGAGCCTGAACCTTTTTCGAACCCAAAATTTTAGTTTGGTTCAACAAAAATGATAGACATCAGTAATTTGACCTTCCGCCAATGGATTTCATCTTTAATATGGTTTCTAAAAATGGTTTCCTAAAATGGTCAGGAAAGTGGAATACAACATTTAGAAAAACGTTGAAGCTTACTTTTAAAATCGCCACCCCAAAATAGCTTTGTTTTAAGGCTCCTCCACTCTACATCTTTTTAAATAATTCTCGAAAGCAAGAGCCAACGATTCAAAAAATTCTAAAATCCTCGAACTTTAACCATTGGATTATTTTGGTTCGAACCATTCGGAGATCCGAATATTTATTTTTTAACGAATTGAAAGAAATGCAACAGATGGCCAAACTTGACGACATTTTTGTTTGAAAACTTGGAAATTTGTTCTCTAATGATGTGTTAACTTGACATGTAAATTAATGATTGATTTAAATGATTGACAGAGTTGACAAACAAGCGACTTGCCTATAAGACGGCTCAAATGACTCAAAACTTAAAATAAAACCCAAAAAAGTCGAAATATAATTTTAATGTAATTTTCATTTTAATGTATAAATAATAATTTTTAAAAAAATAAAGAAAGTCAGTCAATCCCGACTATTTTAAACTCTGTACCAACAAATATGTGTGTTTAGCATCAACTTCGATGCTGCAGTAGCAGCTGAAAGCAGCGCTGTTACAGCGAACATTCTTTTCCTCATAGCTCGACAGCTGTTCGTTCGCAAAAATTTGGCATTTGGCAAAAATGGAAAATAAACTTGATCTGCATACAAGTGTAAGAAGTTTTTGTCCCATATTTACAAGTCGAACGTCTATCTTTTACCAAATCTGTGTGCTCACACGGACAGACAGACATAACAATGCTTATTTAGCAGAATTAAAGCAGACAAAAGTCCATATCTCACGGACAAACAACATGTTCCAGAGGTTTCGGTATAAGCAAGTACGGCGTCAAGGTCCTTTATCACAATTCCTTTTTGACAAAAGATCCTAGGCGATAGACTGGTCAAATGTGGTTACTTAAAGCCCATGCTACATTTTTGCTTTACAAGGGTCTTAATGCTTCAGAAAAGTATATATGTTTTAATTAAAATGCAATGTACACAAACACAAACTTACTGTTTTTTTATTTTTATTATAATTACAGTAATTGCCAGACTTTGAAATAGAAATAAGGACAGCGCTCTCAACAATAATACCAACTATCTGCTCACATTGCGTATACGCAATAAACTAATTGATAGCCCAAGTAAAGGCAAAGTGTTAACAACTGGCAATTTCACGACTCAATGGCGCCAATTCCCAACTTGTATGGTAAAATGCAACGTCTCCTTGGATATGCGTCCAACTGTCGTCTCTGCACACACAGCAACAACAAGCGCAAGGACTAAGAGGAATGTGCGTGTAAATATATTCTTCTAGAAAGGAGTAAAGAAGGTCAAATTGCAAAGATATAAAGCCATGAAAAGTAATTAAAGCATGAACATTGCCATATGCATCTCCTGCTGATGCAACTTATTTTAATGCGCCTACCAGTGTCCATCAGCCACAAAGGTAACTATGGTATTACGGCATTAAAGCATAAGTTGGTCACACACGCAGCCAAACCGCATTTGCATTGTGGCAACGTTCCATTACGCAACTGTATGTGAGTGACTAAAAATACCCAGCCCCCCGCTACCCCATTCAAGCAACATGTCGGAAATTGTGGACACCGAGCTGTTGGTGAACTGCACTATTCTTGCCGTGCGACGCTTCGAACTGAACAGTATTGTGAATACAACGCTATTGAATACTCTTAACCGCACGGAGGTGGTCAGTCTTCTGTCCGGCATCATCGACAACCGTGATAATCTCGAGAGCATCAATGAGGCAAAGTAAGTGTTGCTCTGACTTTTCAGTTGATTTCATCTTCCGCGGAGAGATTGCAGGATTGACAATTCGTGGAAATCGCTGCAGTCAGCCAATGCGCACTACAACAAGACTTGAAACCAAGTTATGCAAATTAAATACTTGTTAAAACTCAACTCAGCTTAGATTCGAGGCAACTGATAATTTGAGGAAAGCGAGTTAAATTGAATAAACTTCTGGAAAGTACAAAATTGATGGTGATTAAGGTAAAATGTTGAAACGTTATTAAAAACTTTAGTAAACTCAACGGTTTGCATGCCGAAGAGAATTAACTTGAGAAAATGCCATTTAATGTTTGAATAAGTTTTGCAAAGTTACTAAGAAAATAAAGTAGAAAAAGGGAAAACCAGTAACCAATAACGAGAAAGAATGTCGGCCGAGCCCGACTATAACATACTCTGTACCAATAAAATTATATGCTCAGCATAAATTTCGATGCTGCAGTAGCAGCTAAAAGCAGAGCTGCTACTGCGCTGCATCAGCAAAAACTCTTTTGCACAAAACTCGACAACCGTACATACGATCTATACCGATCCTTTGGCGGATCGATAAATAATTTGAGTACTAAAGTCGGCCCCGCCCGAATTCGAAATACCCGTTACTCAGGAAAATGAATGCCTTATTCTCTCTGGTTATATTAATTAACAGAGCATTAACATGAACTTGAATATTTCCACATAACGTTATGAACCAGCTCGTGCAACTCAGAAAAGTATGCACAGAGTACAAAAACTAAACCATTATTATTCAGTTTTTTCGACAAATCAAAATTAATAGAAAATATGAGAATCATGTGTTCCCTAAGCATTGTTAACAAGAAACACGGTACGAGCCTAGGATCAACGATCATCTATTTTGGTTCGATCGTAGAAGGAAAACCCTTTATTTATTTCATTTTAGGCCTTACAGACTCATTGTTTAAGCGTGTTGCAAGGTTGAGTTCTCTCTTACCAAGGTTATTTTATTCAAAGTCTTAGAGCCGATTTCTAATGTTCCAGAAAGATGGGTTAGATAAATTAACCCTTTTCTCTGTTATTTGTTGGCTTATGAAAAAAATTGCCATATATTGGCCATTAAGATGTAACATATAAGGACCTACCTTCCTCCTTGCACCATTCTATTCTGACTTTGCTTTAAATGCTTTCTGTTATAATCCATTCATGCTTTCTCCTTTCCTTATTCAATTTATGAAAATTTACTATGAATTACAAGTTAAGCCCATTTTCGTTATCTCTCCATTGAATTTTCCCATTAAATAATTTAGCTTGTGTCTCCTGCAAATTGAAAACCAACTCAATAATCAACTGCCAATAACTCAAACCACAGGTTGAAAACCACCAATGAACCAACAATTCAGAGCAGCAATTTAAAGCGAATGGTAAACAAACTGGAGGTCAAATTAACCAACCCCAGGAACAACAGCCATAGCAAAGCTTTTCCCCAAATTCGCATTGATTTAGTAACTTTCTTAATCTACGGCAAAATAAATAATTATGACCATCCCCTTATCCATGCTTTTATCTACCCATCCGTTTTCATTAGCCTTGTTGTTGTTAAGTAACTGGCTTTATGAAAGCTTTGACCTATTGCACAATATTCTGCTCTTTAAACTCGTACATTAATTTCAGTTTGCGTTTTCGTATATAAACTGAGTTTATCCATAACAGCAAGAGCGGTCTGCCAGAATAATTATCGCATACAAGGCGTAATAAGTGCCGCTTAATCATTCCAATCAAAATATAAATGTCCCCACAAACTGCACTTCATTCTCATCTTTCACTGTCTCCGCTTTCGCTGTTTTATTTTGTATCGATGGCATTGTTTATGGCCAAGCAATTAAAATTTATTTGGTTTTCTTTCTGGGCCTGAAACAATTTTAAGCGAATTAAGTCAAACCCAAACAGTAATAAATAAATAAACAAATGTATTTTTAATCAGCAATAAATAAAGGAAACATTGTGTAGTATATTGAAATATTGAAAATATTGTTAGCTTCACTCGCAACAAAGCCGATTAAAGGCATATTATTATAGAAGCTATTAAAAAGGCATATCTATGCTAAACAGTGAAATAAAGAAACAATCAAATTGGATAAAGGATGAACAGTTTTTTTTCGAATGATATCAGAATAATGGGAACCAAGCATATGACTCAACCCTCAATTGTTTAAGAATTTATAAATGTCGGACAATTTTCAATTTTTTTTTCGTGTTAAAAATTGTGCAAATGTATGTTGAAGAGAGAAGGAAACAATTGGATGAACTGTGTTTTGTGCAAAAACTGAAGTCAGTATTAATTTATCGACCTGCTTAAGAAATGGTGAAGGTCATATGAATGATAGGCGAATTATGGGGAAGCAAACATTTATGCCTGTCCGCCAGTTCGTACAACATTGCTTACTTAAACAATAAAGCAAGGCAAAAGCCCCCGCAATAAAAATGTTTGAATAACTCCAAAATGTATGTAGGTTCCGGGCCAAAGGCCAGAACACATAGCATGGGGTTAAGATCGAGAGAGCAAGAAAGAGTAAGCGGAGAGCAGAGTGAGAGCGAGGAATAGGAATAGAGAACAAAAGACGATTCGGCACGACCCGAAACAGGCGAGAGTCAGTCGTTGCTCGTTGTTCGAAGAAGCCAGATGTCTTGTGAAATATCGAAGTTGCTATGTTTAATTAAGGAGAACACTAAGACGCATTTTGTTCATTTAACCATTACATTTATACTTTATTTTAATCCACCATATTATTATCCAATAAATACATCACATCATGAAACTACAACCTACATGTATTATAGAAATCAGACTCATATTTTACTGTGTAGTGTATGTGCCCAACATCTACAATCTATAAAACTTTCATAAAGATCGAATTATAAGTGGCAGTGCTAAAAAGGTTTTAAAAAACGTTGCAATCTTTTCTAAGTTGCACGCGTTGTTTGCTAACACTATATGGAAATATTCACATTGATGTTAATGCTCTGTTAATTAAAATAACACGAGAGTATTAAGCATAAATTCACCTGAGTAACGGTTGTTTGTTGTTGTTGTTTATTGGTGTGTTTTCCTAGCACGACAAGAATTATTCTTATAAGTTTCTGTGCTAGACACTATTACAACAGTTTAAAAATCATATTTTACATTAAAGGAAAGAGAGATCACATCTTAAATTATTTCGAGGTCGGGCGGGGCCGACTATAACATGCGCTCTCGAAATTACAAATAATGTTCACTAAACATAAAGTTGCGAGTAGAACTTTGTTGAAATCGATGAAAAGAAAACACACTTAAAAAATTTGTAGATAGATTTAGATTTAGTATAAAGTATATATATTCTTGATCCGCATCAACAGCCGAATCATGTCCGTCCGCTCAAATCTCAGAGATGGTAAGAGATAGAGGTTTGAGATGTCTGGGACATATTTTTCTTATGTCTGAAGGCAGATCAAGTCACGCACACTTAGTAAAAACGTCAATCTCCCACAGTCTTAAAGATAGATGGTTCGTTCCTTTTAGAAATATTTAGTAATTAGGATAGCTTATCGATCCGCCAAAGGAATGAAGAAGATCGGATGAACGGTTGTCGAGTTATGATCAAAAGACACTTCGCTGCTGCAGTGCAGTAGCAGCGCTGCTTTCAGCTGCTGCTGCAGAATCAAAATTTATGCTGAGCGTATAATTTCGTTGGTACAGAGTATGTTATAGTCGTGCTTGACCGACTTTCTTTCTTGTTTTTTAATTGTATATAGCCAAATACTTTTGGCTATTCAGTTATTTGGGAGACACACACAAGAAATGCCCAAGTCGGACTAGTTTCAGGAGTACCCCATTTGGAAATTTTTGTGGGAAATTAATGGGGAAGATGTGGTGTTCTGAGCCATGGGGTGTTGCGAGACACGCATATATAAGCGTAAAAAAAAATTACAGCTGTTAGTTTCCGTGAAGTTTCTCACTTCTAATTAACAGACTTTTGACAAGCAACCGATAAGCCAACACGTGCTTTAAGCTTGTACGCCAGAACGCTCGTTTTTTCCAGAGCAAAAGATTTTTATTCAATTGCCTTATTTGATAGAACTATTAACCTTAAAAAACACCTGTGGTTTGTTTATGTAGAGGATTTTACACGAATTTTTATCTTTTAATCGGGTGGCTGATAACCCCCTCATATTTTCAAACGGTCAAGACATCACTTTAAACGAGAGCGTAGGTTTAAGTCGGCCCTGCCCGACTTCGAAATACCCGTTACTCAAGGCAATTAGTGTTTAATAATCTCATGCGGCTCATTTATTATCCGATTTTTATGAAAATTTGTGAGATTGTACATATTGGCCACATGCACTATACTGCAAAAGATATTCAACATATTTTATTGCGGGGGCGGGAGGGGTCGTGGCCAAAATTTAAAACAAACTTGATCTGCCTGCAGACAATACTAGCTTACATCTAACATTTGGTAGCTCTTGCTCTTCTAGTCTCTGAGATCTAGGTGTTCGTACAGACGAACGGACGGACGGACAGACGGACATGGCTAAATCGACTCAACTGTTGATGCTAATGAAGAATATATATACTTTATGATATCGGAGGTGCTTCCTTCTGCCTGTTACATACATTTGCACGACTTTAGAATAGCCTTTTTACTCTACGAGTAACGGGTATAAAAATAGAGGAAAGTTAACTTCGGCTCGGCCGAAGTTTGTATGCCCCTGCAGCACGTTTTCTAAATAATTTTAGGAACATATCCACTGAAATCAAGCAAGATTTTCCCAATGAGACTACTTTTCTGACTCTACTTTTGTATGACAGCTATACTATATAGATGTCCGATTTCGACCAATTGCAGAATTATGGAGAAGCATTAAAAACTAGTAAATACGGAGTTTGGAGACGATTGCATAAAAAACAAAAAGTTTTTCTCACTAGAACTAGTTTTTCGACCAATCGTTCCTATGGCAGCTATATGTTATAGTCATCCGATCCGGCCGGTTCCGACAAATGTGCAGCGTATTTGGATCAGAAAACTTCGTGCAAAGTTTGGTGGCGATAGCTTTAAAACTGACGGAGGAGATAGCATAGAAATAGACGGACAGACGGACATGGCTATATCGACTCAGCTCGTCATGCTGATCAAGAATATATAAATACTTTATGTAGTCGGAAATGCTTCCTTCTATGCGTTACAAACATCTGGACAATTTCAATAAAAAGGGTATAAAAATGAAAAATCCAGAAATTTTTTGCTTAAAACTAATGATAAGCAACGTTACATGCATCTACTATCTAAAATTCAAAATTCACTTAACAAAAAAATGGCAAAGTAAAGCTCGAAAAACATAACTATGATCACAACATTCCATTTTGCCCCACTAAAGCACCCGCCTAACTCTTCGTTGGGTTGCACATCGGCAACCTGACTGAATAAATATGGGCAGAAATGAAATTGGATCACACGAAATCCTATTACCATTTGGGTTGTTAAGAGTATGTATACCCCCCCTTCCATAAGTCGGCGCCCTTACCAACCGACCGGAACAAGAATAGAAATCCCATCTCCGAAAAACCCACAAAACGATTCCCCAGTTGATTTTTTGTTTTATTTAACCACCCTCCAGTACTCAGCCTTCCATCCTACTTTCGGAACAAAAAAGGCTAGAAATTAAATCAGAGCAAAAGTAACACAAGTAAGAGTAACTAAAAGTACTGATTGAGTGCTGATTGATTACTAATTTTGACACGTCTAAAGCCGAAGACACCGATGTTAAGGTAAAGGTCGAATTTCATATATAAGCAATTCCTCAGACTCAAGTATTAGCAACTTTTTTACAGCCAGCACTGAAATACATACTAAAGATTAACTTAAAGCACGGAAAATGAATGCTAAGGATGCGACGTCTCGAACATTAAATTTAAAATGTCGTTTTGATTAGCTTTAAGTAACGAAAGCCGCCATAATACGGTAAATTATTATTGTGAAATCTAACGACCCAAAACAGGGGCCATTCTTAAAACGATTCGTTGTAAACGACAGAAACTTTGGGTATTTGTTTGTTTTGCTTACTTGTAGCGCTTAGTTTATAAAAAAAAACACAACGAACGATATTTATTGTCTACTTTTTTGTACTTTTACTATTTGTACCATTATAGGCTATGTGTAAGTCTATATGGGTTTGCTTGAGTGTTTAAACAAAATTTCATAAGTTCGTTTTGCTTTCTCATTTAGATTAAATTTGGCCGCATTGGGCTTAGATAATTTCTGCACACTTCTTTGACAGCATGACTACGGTTCACTTTTTGCATTGATATGGCTGATACGTGTCCATTTCTAATAAGAAATATACAACATCAATTGGCTTTAAAGTGCTTTATCCACGAAAATCTGACCGTTTTTCTCCAACCTTCAAAAACATGAACACAGTTCAGACCTCAGCAGAGCAAAACAAAAACTAACGAATCAATCATCCATTCTGTGTGCCTAATTAACACATTCTTTCTGTCATCTAAAAGCCCACACAACGCATTTTCTTGCAGAGATAATTATTCTGTTTCGAATGGTGAAAACAATTAATGGTATAGGAAGACAAAAGCCACCATAAGCCAGGCTAGGCTTTTAGAGTACGAGTACATATAGGGAAATTCACTAATTGCTTTTCAGTTGTCACACGCACTTTTCCCTCTCCTATACATAGAATACAAAACAAATGCCACAACGGAGCGTAAATAAAAGAATTCACTGCCCGACTATGAAATACCCATTACTCCGGGAGAGAAGTATTTATTAGTGGTGGTATTCCTGAAAGCAATTTAGATTTGTTTTCGGTTTAGTTAGACAAAATGACCAGTGTGCCCAGATTAAGTAAGGAATTTAGGGTTATACTTAAAAAGTTATTGAAATCAGCTTTAAGGCTAATTATGACTTGGTTTAGATTTGAATTCGTTTTGGTGGGGTTGTAGTTTATTTGAATTCTGCTGTGTTGAAATCATGGAGATCGTTTTACATTTATTTTTTCAACTTTTAATAATCAAATTATTATTTATTTGATGCATACAACTTTCTTTAAAGATAGAAAGACTACTGCCCTAAAGTGATCGGAATCAAAACAGCTGTAGTTATTAGAGCTTGTGCTTGACTAGGGCAACGATGTTCGTGATTCCAAGTCAGTAAACTACTCGCATAATGTCACAAATTCTTTCACAATTTAAACCTACCTCTTAAACTTCAGAGCTGCCGAATAGAATATGTAACTCAAAATCAGCAGAAATAAATTGTCCAGATTCTAAAACTATACACAAAAAGTTGGAAAGATTATAAATTATGGGAGCACAAATCTGAGTATCAATTACGAGCTCGATTAATTGTAGAAATTATTCACCTTCTTAATACATTTAGCTACACACTAGTAAAAGCAGCCAAATAAGGATGGCAGAAGATAGTCATTACTTAAAAAAACCTTGTACACTCCGTACCAAAAGTATGTAACAGCCACAAGGAAAGATCACCATGTTCGTCTGGCCGTGTTACTGCGCAGATCTCAGAGATGGAAAGAGATAGAGGCTTTGACATGAAACATTAGCATATGCTTCTAATACCTGTAGGTAGATCAAGCTTATATAATTTTTTGCTACTCCCCTCCCGCTCCCACAATTTGTAAAAAAAATCATATCTCCCACAGTATTATTTAAAGGTTTGTAAGTTTTCTATATATTTAGTAATCAAAATGATTTATCAATCCGCCAAAGGATTGGTTAAGATCGAATGAGCGTTTGTCGAGCAATGAGCAAAAGAATGTTCGCTGCTGAAGCGCAATGGCAGCTCTGCTATCTGTGATCTAGGTGCTTAGACAGACATACTAATTTAACTCCGCTGTTGATGCCGCTTAAAATATGAATAGATGCTTTTTTTCTCAGCATGTGACGTACATTTGCATGATGTAAGTACCTATACACCCATTTTCCTTCATGAGTAACGGGTATAAAAACAGAAATTGACGCAGAGTGCACAACAAATAACTGAATTCATCAAATGAAAAAGCGAAAAACCTTCCAAAAATGTCAAAGCAAGAACTAATGTTTAGAGTAGACAGTTTTCTCTAAGCCTCTAGCTCTTATTTTCTGTGTGTGTGTTTGTTAGACAGTAAAAACGAACTGGCGTTTGTCCTGAACAGATGTTCAACCAATTTTAGGTGAGTTTCTTTTTAAGCTCATTATGTTTGGTTTTTGTTATCTTTAATTTAAAGTCAGCTTACTTGTGACTTGTAATATGTCATGTTTATGACTTTTCGCATGTTTTTTGAGTTTAAAGAAAACAACATTAGATGTTTTTTTAGATGTCCACTGAGGGCTTTGGCATTTTTATGGTAACTCTCAAATCCAATCACAATGAATGGCACACATAAAAATAAAGCAAAATTGTGTGAATTCGACGAAGAGGGAATACTCTATGAAAGTCCTACTCGCAAATATAGAAATTCTTTCTATTGCCAACAATATTAAAGACGGTGATAATTCCATACCTTTATTTACACTTGACGTTGTCAATTTTACGTTTATTTTCTTTAATTTGTATTTAATTTCACAGACAAATGCTTCGCCAAAGTTCACATACCTTATCAGATGTCTTCAACCGGAACATTCCCTAAGAAATTGTTTGGATTAGCCATGAGGATGAAAAGAGGAGAGAAAACGGAACAAAGGATAACTCACACTCAGTTCCCATAGATGGGCAGAGTTTGTTTATGTCATTTCATCGATTACTCAAGCAGTCTTAAACGGATTTTCTAAAAAAGGAAAAACATATTGTTGTGTATTCTTGAGCACTAAGCATGGCACATTGAACGAAAGCACCGTGGGCTAAATGGACACTTGTTGTGGCATAAATTATTAACATTCAGATTAGGCCGACAGCTTGGAGATTGAGATATTTTGACAAATTTAAGTGGACATATTTGTACAGGATGGAATTTATACCGTTTTTTAATCAAAAAGGCCAATCAAGTTAAGCAAACTAAAACTGCCCCGCGTCAATATCAAAATAAACGAGTTAAAGTCGGCCCTGCTCGACTTTGCGATACCCGTTACTGAGTGGAATAAATGCTTAAAAGTTCTGAGCATTACTCAATTACCACAAATCGGCGATTCGCTTATTTAAAATGGCCTTCTTGTGCCTTTAAGTAACGCCGATGTCTTGCGCTTCAAAAGCTCAATTTCTGGGTATCGAGTAGAGCAAGTCATTGCCTCGAGAACGGACCATAATTTGTAGCATTATGGATTCTGATATGGGCTACCAGCAGGCCGATCATCTGTAGAAATAAAACTCGGTACATGATTATATAACCATGTTTGAGACGATTTTGCCATGTGCATTGATTCACTTCGCCGAAGTTTCGACTAATTTTTTAACAAAAATGGAGCTAGGAGATAGGAGCTAGCATCATGATTTTCAGAGGCGCAACTTCCAAAAGAACTCGAACTTACTGCCAATTAAATTTTTGTTGCAGTTATATAGCATAAATTCACTATTTAAATAGCCGTCAAGTTGCAGTGTATGCGATCAATGGTTCTCGACAACGAGTGTGTTCAATAAAATTAAAACAATTGCGACTAGAACAAAAATGGCTGGTTAAAATCAAGCTCAAAAAAATTGAATTTATCTCGAAATTCGGATTGAAATTTCAAGCAAAAGTCGTACTAAATCTATCTAAATCTAAATCTACTATCCGAGATCAAGTCAATCCAATTCGTACTTGAAGTGAGAAAATACGGGATTGACCGTCTTCTGACAACGTTTGGGATTGATTTAGTCCTGGATATCCCGAATTTGTTTTTCTGTGAACATTATGTTAGCAGATAGCGCACGCTGCTCTAAGAAGTATTTAACATTTCAAATAATCTCTTTAAATCTGTCATTTAATACCCGATATCTATAAAAACGAGAGCGTAAGTTAAAGTCGGCTCTGCCCGACTTCGAAAAACCCGTTACTTAAGGCAATTAGTGTTTAATAACCTCAAGCTGCTCAGATAAGTATGCAACGTTTTTTAAACTCTGCCATTTATTATCCGATCTTTACGAAAATTTGTGAGATTGTACATATTGGCCACAAGCACAATTCTGCAAAATCTGAGCTCGATAGCTTACAAATTGTAGGAGATACTCAACATTTTTTATTGCGGGGGCGGGAAGGGGCGTGGCCAAAATTTGAAACAAACTTGATCTGCCTACAGACAATACTAGCTTACATCTAAAATTTGGTTGCTCTAGCTCTTCTAGTCTCTGAGATCTAGGTGTTCATACAGACGGACGGACGGACAGACGGACATGGCTATATCGACTCGGCTGTTGATGCTGATGAAGAATATATATACTTTATGATATCGGAGGTGCTTCCTCCTGCCTGTTACATACATTTGCACGACTTTAGTATACCCTTTTTACTCTACGAGTAACGGGTATAATTATAGGGAATATAGATATTTAGATATTTGGTACATTCACAATTATTATTATGAAGCGGAACAAGCAATATTGATCAGCTTGCAGACAGCACTAGTGTACATTTAAAATTTGGTTGCTCTAGCTCTTTCAGTCTCCGAGATCTAGGTGTTCATACAGACAGACGGACTCGGAAGATTTTGATTTTAGCTCAAACTAGGCTTAGTTTAACACAACACAGATTTGATTTTATCTTGTTATCTGAACTTGTCTTGGTCCTTAAGGGCCGATATTATTTAAAGCTCGACATTCGTATATAATTTAATGTTGAAATTTGTTTGGTGAAAGCTTGACCGAGATTAAAATGAGCTCGATATTTGAACTATGTTCAATCCGAACACATCCGGATTGGCTTGAGCTCGATATTTAAACTTTATAAGCTTCGCACAAGCCAGAGATTCTAGTCGCCTTGAATTCATTAGTTGTTTGCATAGTCCCGGTTCTAACTCATCTATATTTCAGCTTCCTCCTTATCCAGCTAGCTGTGAACTAAGTAGCCATCAGCATGGAGCTGCTCAAACTGTTCCGTGCGGTTTTGAATTTAATCTGTTAGTTCCATTCTCTAGTGCAAAAACTAAAATTACACAAGCCAAGCTGCCCTTTGGGGCCGTTCAAGCTAAATATTTATTTTCATTTTTATTATTAACCCTAACTTCATATCGGCCATAAGGCCCTGCCACAAGCTGTAAATAAAAAGTGTTTACATGTTACAAAACAAGCAAAGGTACCTTTAGGCAATTTCGGACCAATAAAATTGTGAGATTTAAATGTTAATAAAATGGGTAACATAGTTTAACCTGTTGTGTTGTTGTTGTTGCTCAGACGACGACGAGCTTATTGCTTGAAATCTGATTCTTTAAACGAGAAATCCACTTAAAAGTTTAGGAATAATTGTTTAGGAATTATTAAGGCTATAACTGGCTTAAAAATTGTAAATAAAGCCTAAGACTTTTAATATTAAGTAAAATGTTTATGGAGTTCGTGTGCTTAAAAATGCTACAATTGTCCAAAGATATTTTGTAGAAAGAACATATGGTTTCTGAGTTTGATTTAAGATTTATGGACACTATAAAAACATGGACAATTCTTTGCCAATTTATAAAAACACATTTAATTCGATCAAAATGCATTGAGGATTCCTAAAGAGATTTTCGCTTGTGACAATTTGCGGCTCAAAATATGACAGCAAGAAGGTAAACAGAAGCACTGCTTCTGTTTTTATTGTTTGTTTAAAGTTGGAAGAACTTTAAATTAGGTACACAGACTTAAAATTTTAGGTGCTTTACTTTCCCTTAGGGCATACTTACTATTCCGAAAACTTTTCACTCACAAGCGTTCTCGCACAACTGACGCAGCACTTAGAGACGTGACTCCTTCGTTGGCATTATTTAAGCAACTTTAGCAACTGCCAAAGACAGCATAACTTACCGACTTCGTCATTAAACAACAACGACTTCAACAGCACAACAACAACAAGTGAACTTTCATCTGCACCTTTTCTTACGAACTAAAGAAATTTTTTACTTACTTTAAACTTATTCGCTTCAACGGTGGGCAAAAGGAAAGTTGCATAAAAGGAAAACCGCAAGCCAACCAATTTGGTTGGCAACGCTGCCAGTTTGACATTCATGAAATATGCAGAGAGAAATAATAACCATGGTAAATGTGAAGGCAAGACTGCAGTTAATTTTAAATGCAGTCGGTAATATAGTCGAGAATTTTGGGTGACACGTCACAAATGTGACGGTGGTTGGTGTGGTGGAGGGAGTTCTGAATTTAACCACTATTTGCCATGTTTATTTCAACGTTAATGAAATACATTTTGTGGGCCAGCCACGTGAACGACAAAATTTTTCGTTGGTGCCAAGAAAATTGTTTAATTGACCAATGAATGTTATTTAATTGCGGGCAATTTGTTCACACACACTTACACATACAGAGACATGTTAATTTCCGTCTAAAAGTTTTGTGCGAAGGGTAAACTATGATTGATGGTAATTTCTTTTACTGCTGGTAATTTGCCAGAATGTTTTATGACTGATTCCCTTGTGCTTCAATGCGGTGAACAAGCATTTATATGATAATGGGGACTTACAGTAATGGACAGCTAATGTAAGGTACTGCCCATTGCTTAGAAAAAACGTTGGGAATTTCTTGGAAATAGAATTGAATATAAACTCAAAGTGATTATCTTTGCTTAAGTTTTGTTTCCGTTAAATGTAGGACTCTTGAAATGAAAATTGCTAGAGCAAAGCGAAATTTTTTTAAACTTAGTATTATTTAGGTTAAAATAATTAAATTTTATTAAATGTTTCCATTGCTAATTGTGTGTAAAGTGTAAAGTGAGGACTAATATCATTATCAATTTTTTTAATTGTATTCGATGTTGGATAAATAATAATCAACTAAAAATAGTGATCATATGTATATATGGAAAAAGGATTCTGAAGATCTTAGCATGTAAGAGCCTAGCATCGTAAACATTTGGTTTTTAAGAAATACTTTTTTTTCAGCAATACTTTATTTCCATACCCTGTGGAGTGCGACCAAATATCGCAGCACAAGCTGGTATACTCAAAAAATTTATTTTCTAGTTTTTAGAAATTTACTATAAAATAATTTTCCTTTCTTGTTTTTAGACAGTTTTTCCTTAAACTTAAAAAAAACAACCCTGAAAAAGATTTTTTTGGAAAATAATTTTTTAAATTTATAAATTCGAAATATTTTTTCTTATATTTAAGGTAATTTTTCTAGATTTTTTCCTAAATACTTTCTAAAAATTAAGGGCGAATTCGACCTTTAGTTTAGAAAAAAATACATTGCACGGTGTCGTAAAATAGGGCTAATTTGGATAAACGCAAGTAATTTAAGAAAGCACATTTCTAAAATTTTGACAAGCCATTTAGAAATTCGCCCTAAAATATAGAAAAACAAGTAAGGGCGCTGCAGTCGAGTTTCCCGACCACAAAATACCCTGTTCATTTGTTTTCATTTAATTGTTTTTGAATTTCATAAAATTATCCCAAATGTAGGCAACACTTTTTTCTAGTCCTGACCAACAAGTAGGGGGGGTCCTCTTATCAGCTCAACTGTTTCGCTTATAACTGCGGTGTTTTTTGACCGATCTGATTGTACTTTTCAGAATAGATAGATATTGGGCCTAGCTTGATGTATACTAAACCACGAGGCTCTAACTTGAAAATTGTGGATCTGACGCCTATTTAGGTCTAGGATTTCTAGAGGAGGTCTAGGTTTTTTGGGGATAAAAGGGGGACGGGGTGGAATTTTTCAAATCTGAAACAAACTTGATCTGCGTACAGCATAAATCTACCTTCGTGCAAAAATTTGTGGCTCTATCTCTTATAGTCTCTGAGATCGACGCGTTCATACAAACAGACAGACGGACAGACGGACGGACGGACGGACGGACAGACGGACAGACGGACAGACGGACATGGCTATATCGACTCGGCTGTTCATGCTGATCAAGAATATATATACTTTATGGGGTCGGAAAATTTTCCTTCTCCCTGTTACATACATTCGCACAACTTCATGATCCCCCTTTTCCCATTTTCAATGGGAACAGGGTATAAAAAGTCTAAAAATTCGCCCTGAAAATTAGAAAAATGTTGTAATTCTTAAGTACGAGTTCCCTGCATTCGGAATATAAAAAGGGTAGAAAACCGCTCTAAAATTTAGAAAAATATAAAAAGACACCGCGTGTAATTCTCAAGTTCGAATTCCCTGCATTCGGAATATAAAAGAAGCAGCTGAGTGTTTAGCACTTGACTGCGTTCTATACTGTGACTCATGCGCGTGCTTTGTTGTCGAGTGCGATAATATGCCTTTCGTGTTGAAGTTTCCCCGAGGTCCCGAAGTCAAGTCCCAGTCAAGGTAAACTAAAGGTAAAAAGAAACTAAAATAATGATTACTAATATTACTATGTGATTTTCAGAAAGAAAATTTAGACAACCAACAGAAAGAAAATCTATACATATAAAATTGAAAGTATGTTTGTATATTTGTTCCTTATGGGCGTCTAAACCGCTGAACCGATCTTCACAAATTTTTCACAATATGTTCATGTCGATCAGGAAATTGTCAAAAACCGCTAAAATTGAAAAATTAAACCGTTCATCCGATTGCGAAGAAACTTTGGAGAATGGTTTAGTGCTTGCCCGGGAAGGCCTCTAAGTTGAAGAAGTGGGCGATTGCGATGCAATTTTACGGAATGGTTGGACGCTTGCAAGCGAAAATTTCTAAGGTCCAAAAATCCGCGAAATTTCCAAAATAATCATATGTATATCTATAAAAGCGCTTAAAGCTTAAAATAAAATCCAGCCGTGGGTAAATGGACGATGCAGATTGAACAGCTGAATTTTGATATTTTTCATTTGAGCTTATATTATTATCAAGATTTTATAAACGGCAATTGTAGACTGGTTAATTGGAGGTGTATACCAAACTGTCAAAAAAGCCGCGAAATTAGCAAAGTTACAGTTATTCAGCTAGTTTCCTATAAAAATAACATATAACGGGTTATACGCTTCTTAGTGTTTGCAGTCTCTCTTCCTCTTCTGTCTCCAGTAGTCCCCAATTAAAGTGTTCCTCAGCATGTAAAGCCACAGTTTGACTTGAGGGAAGGCTGTTCTTCGGCCGGAATAGGCAGTGTGCATCTTTCGGAGTCTCAAGCGGGCAGAGCTGCGGCCTCCAGGAGTGCCTCCTCTCAATTGTAAAGGGTATATATGACATCCTTATGGTCAATGGAAGTGTCCAATGTGAGCCGAGAAATTTGAAAAAACCTTTTGGTGCTGATCTACCGTCTCTAAAATTAACAGTCACACATCTGACACACCCTAGACGAACGATGGAGTTCTTCGACGAACTCAAATTTTGGTCCTCACGATGGAATATGTATAGGTGTTAATGTAGAAAATTAGCACTGTGCTACTTTTCCGCATCACTTTAATACAGGGATGCAAACCACTCGAAAATAAGTACTGGTTCGGTTCAGTGGTTCGCACGGTTTCTAAACCGCCGGTTCGGTTCATAACATGGTTTTTGGAGTTAAATGAACCGCGGTTTCGGTTCGGTTCAGTGGTTTACAAAGGCATATAAAATATGATTTCGGTGAAGTGGCTATTTAATCATTTTTGAAATTTGATTCCTATAATCCATTCGAATATCTTTAAAATCCTTAGAGCAATCTGCAAATATTATTATGTCGGATTGCCAGGACTCGTCTATCAGTTCCTGGAGGAATGCCCTTATTTATTGACAGATTAAGATTGAATTAAGGTTAAGAAGTACCACAGAAAATTGTAAATATTGTCTAATGAAAAACCAAATTTAGATTGATGACAGGTAAATTAAGAGATCGGCGGGAAATTGCAGAAAACTTGTAAAATTCTCTTCAGGTCATCCTTAAAAGTTATATCGATCCGACAACGCTAAATATGTAGAGGGTCGATCGAAATGTTTGAAAATGATCTTCGGGAAACGATTCGAATTTCCTATTTAATCAAAATCATTGGCTATAGGTAAGCAATTCCCGTTAAAACTCGTCAGAGAACTGAACCGAACCGAACCGTTTTTATTTGTGGTTTTCGGTTCGGTTCAGAAATTCTGAAAAGAAGCCGGTTCGGTTCACCAGCGGGAATAAGCGGTTCGGTTCGGTTCAAGACCGGTTCAGCTCAGAACCGGTTTGCATCCCTGCTTTAATATAAGTAACTCCAACATTTTTTAAGAGTTCAAGCTTGGGCCCAATTTCTACAACTGTCTTAAAAAACGGTTAATAAATAGCAGTGCCATAAAAATCGCTGCGTATTTTTCTGCGCCGCTTTTGCTGCTTGCTAACATAATGTTGAAATGTTTACATAAATGTTAATGATCTGTTAGTTAAGATAAGGAAAGGCTATAAAACATTAATTGAGTTTTAGTCAAGAACTTATTGTAATCTTCGGATTTCCCAATTAAAGTCACAATTATCTTAGATTCAGTTCAAAATATGCTCACAATACAGTTTATTTCGCCGTCGTAGGTTTCCGAAATTAGAGATCAATTTAGGAATTGTTTTAGAGTGTAACTGTAAAGGCCGATATCTTCTACATAGCTGCTATCTGCTAACTATGATTGTGCTCTGTTATTTGTAGGTTTAGTTTAGTTTAGTTTATTATTCTTACTTCCTAGTGCTACAAGGGTTACCTTATATATTAATGCACTAGTCACTACAAATCAGTAACATTGGTAAAAGTATTAACCACAGGCTTATGTGACAGATAGCTCTATGTATACTCAAACAATTTATTTTCTAGTTTTTAGAAATTCTATTATTCTATTCTACTATAGAAAACGGCCCTAAATAGGGTGTGTCTTGAGATAATTACTGGAAACTAGTTTAACCTGAATCCCAGCGATAATAAGAAAAGATATATATGTGTTTATCTACAGACATTAATAATAGAAGAAGATGGCCTGGATAGCACTAAAATGTTTACCTTGTGCTTCGTATTATACATTGTAAGTTGAGACCGGCCTACAGTACCTTTCGCTATCATTAGTTTTGTCAAGATTTTAAATCCATTTTTGTACCTAGAAAAAACAATTTTATTTGCACACCAATGCCTTTAAATGTCCATCGATGCTTGACAAATGGTCCCTGCCCAGGAAGCTTCGCTGTCAAAATCAAAGCCACTCACCCAGCATTTCCCTCATCATACTCATCGGCAGGCCAAAAACAATCCGCATCCTAAGCGCTCACACACACACACACACATGTCTACATACGCATTAATCCAGAGAAAAAGAGAAAACCCCATATTTTTGGCACGTCCTGCAAATGAGGGCATTTTCCATTTAGATTTATGGGCACAGATAGTCACAGTTCATTGTTTTCTAGCAAAGCAATCGGAAGTGTCGAACCAGGAGGGAACATTGGACCCTGCCCCGGCCCGGATCTGGCTTACTCTGCTGATTCTGACCCTGAACTATGAGTAAACGAAACTTTGCATGTTTCCATGTTCCATGCTTCGCAATGAGTGGCCATTAAAATTTCATGCTGATGTCCGTAAACTGTCCGACTATCTGTTTCATTTGCATTCTTGTTGCAATTATTGTTGACCCTTTTTTGGCACTCAACTGGGATTTGTTTTATGGGGTACAACAACAAAATAAAAATAAAATGGGGGTGAAAGGTTAATTGAAAAATTTGTCATACGCAAATTGCGGAACACTGTTCTGCTCTGATGGACACTTTACTTACTACGCACAATGGGCGAAAACTCTTACCTAGAGGGATTTAATTGGAAAATGGGGCTATTTTGTTTGTCTCGATTGGTTTTGCTTACTCACTCCTCTTCAACGAGGAGGCCGATTTTCTGCCTTTTTCTGATCGAGTCAGTGGAAAATACTTGAAAATCATTTTCACTTTAATGTGTTTAATGTTAAAATTGTTTAGGAATATCTTAGTAGCTAAGTGAGATAGCTTTAAATGAAGCATCTGTTAATTGATGTAGCTAACTTTTACACAGGCTTATATGTACCTTTGATATTTACTTCTTTAAAATTCGTAATTTAAGGTATCTGGTAGTCTTAACTTCTTGACAAGTCTTTTTTTATGTTCTTGATAGTTTAAGTCTCAAAAAAAACTTTTTTTTTTGTCTTTTGAATTTTTTGTAAGCCTGCTTACAACTTTTTTACTGCTATTTCTAGCCACTTTTGGCTTTCAAAATCTGCCCATTGAGACTTACAGCATTTGTTATATTATATTTTTTAATTATTTCAATCAACATAATTCTTAAAGGTTCATATTTAATATAATATATAAATCCCATCAAATTGGGTTCAATGATAAAAAATTTCTCTGCCCTTCTTACTTTAACCCGTTAAGCTCAGAAGTACTATGAACCTTAGCAAAAGCCCCAAAGAATTTGTTATCCAGGCCAAATCCATGCAGTCGACACATCGGGCACTTTTTTTTTGCTGAATGCCCAAAAACTTTTCCGTTCTGCCCAATTTGCCACAGAGCTTTAAAAAATATTTTTCCAATTTTAAGGCTTTTAAATTTGCATAAACAGCAAAATTGATTGTGCGCCAAAAGGAGAGAGAGAAAATAAAAGCAGAAACTGTCAATGCCAAGCTTCGCTTTATTTAAGTGCCAAATTTGTTAAAGAAAATGCTAGGAAAATTTCACTGTCATTAGCAAGTTAGCCAAACAGCAGAAACTTAGAAAGCAAAACAGAGCGCGACAGGCAAACGGATGTAATTAGTTGACTTACACTTCCGGTCCAAGGTCTTTACATGGAATTGTTATTATTTTGATGGACGGCAGGCAGGGATTTATAATGGTACGAAACTTAATTAAGAGGTCGGCATCAGAAAACGCAAGAAAATGGAAGGAAAGAAAGCGAAATTGCGCTAATCAAGTTACATTTTGCTTAAATGAATCTGGAAATTTATTTTGACCCTAAGGTTTAGTAATCTTTTGGCTATTTGCTTGCCTTGTTTGTCAGTTGCATCGGTGGTAGCCATAAATTTGGCAGAAGTTTGCCTTTGACTTGTAAAGTTCTTTAGACAACAGCAATTATCATAATAGAAAGTTTGGTTTTGTTTCCTTATACTATTTGTGCGCAGCCCCAAAAAGTAGGCAACATAATGGAATGGAAGAGCGCACAATTCCGTTTTTGGCCCGGAAATTTGTTTATCGTCATGGAAAATTTTCCAAAAGCAATTATGCAAATGAATAGTAAGGTCATTAATTTTTCATGTTATTTGCATTTAAAATGCATTGATATCATTTCAATGCAGAGAATAATACGCATAAACTAAAATTATATGATAATTAGTTAGTTCAGACTATTGACAGCATGGCGAAAATTTCCACCGGAGACCGCTCTCTCTCTCTCTCTCTTAAATGTGTTAATAAAATAAACCAAAAGAAAACAAAATCCGGCTGTTTACCCCAGCTCGAAGTTAATGTATTAAGTGATGTACAAGGCGTGACGCCTGATTGTATTCCTTTGTTATGCACAATTTTCTTTTGATATATCGATACCCGAGAGTATGCACTAATTGAGTTAATTATATATGAGAGTGTGCGTATGTGCGCGTGTGGGCTAGAGCCATGAGTACGCATTGTTAAATATCTAATTAAATGTGAAATGAATAGTCCAATTGTGAATGAACAACAAGAATGTAATTGAGATATTCCTTCAAACAACAACAGCAGATAAATATTAAAGAAAAACACGCAAATTAAATTGTGCGTAAAACAAACTTTACCTCACGGAAAATGAATATGGGAATAATGATCTTCGACTTCCATTAATTTGTTCTGTGTAATTCAGAAATGGCTGATGTCTTACTTAACTAAAATTTTCGTATATAGCTTAAATTGGCCGTATTACCCACCTACAACCCGAATTTGAAGCTTAAAGACCTTGTGGGTCTTGAGCTCGTCCCAAAATAGATAAAAAAAACAAGAGCGTAAATTAAAGTCGGCTCTGCTCGACTTCGAAATAACCGTTACTCAGGGCAATTAGTGTTTAATAACCTCATGCGGCTCAGATAAGTATGCAACGTTTTTTTAACTCTGCCTTTTATTATTCGATCTTAATCAAAATTTGTGAGATTGTAGATATTGGACACTACAATGCAAAATCTGCAAGAAAATCTAAAAAATGTAGGCGATATTCAACTTTTGATACCCTGTTCCCATTGAAAATGGGAAAAGGGAGAAGGAAAATTTTCCGACCCCATAGAGGATATATATTCTTGATCAGCATGAACAGCCGAGTCGATATAGCCATGTCCGTCTGTCCGTCTGTCTGTCTGTATGAACGCGTCGATCTCAGAGACTATAAGAGATAGAGCCACAATGCACGATGGTAGATTTATACTGTACGCAGATCAAGTTTGTTTCAGATTTGAAAAATTCCACCCCGTAGTTTTCCGACCGATTGTTTCTATGGGAGCATATAATCATATAATATAATAAACTGAGAGACTAGTTTGCGTAGAAACAGACAGACAGACGTAAACACAGACGGACTACGGTTGTCAACATTTTAAAACATATTTTTGTATCTTTAAAATATTATTTAGTTGGTATCTCATTTTAGTATTTCATGATGATTATCCATAGCAGCCAAAGACGAAAACGTCCAGAAATTGATTAAAAATTGTCAGCAGAAAGAAAACGTCTGTGGTTTCAACTTCTGGTTTGGCACGATTTCTCTGCCTTCCCACAATCCGTGTATGTTTTGTCGATTTTTCATGATTTGCTGCATCCGAGACTTGTCAACTAAGTTATCTACAGATTGTCCCCTTAAAAGGGCCAAAGTCAAGCTCACTCAATCTCTTACCTTCTGTGCTTCCAATTTACTTACAAGAGAGAGGGGTAGGTCCCTCTGTTTGCAGTTTTAGGTACTTTCGTGCAGGCCTTAAATATATATATATTACTTTAATGAATATTCATCTCAGCTGCAATGTATTTAACCATCTTTCGCAAACAATTTTATGTTGAAAAAGTAGCAGCATTGGGTTGCGGAATCAATCATGCATTTATCTTGAACATTTATAAAGCTCCTTTCATCTTATTTTCCACTTCACCCATTCTCCCACGATAACAATAAAAAAATCAATGAAGCACCAACTAGGCGAAATATTCGACAAAATTAATATTTTGCCACCAGTTGGAAAAATGTCAGAGAGTGTGCTGTAATTTAATTGGGTTGACATCCGTTTGGGCAAGCGGAAATGAGCAACAATCGAGATAAATATATGGCAGCTGTGCTGATGTGAATGTTGTGGCTGTTGTGCCTGATGTGGCTGATGATTGGATGTGGACATAATCCTGATTAGCATATAAGGGACTATGCTAATCAGGACGTGCGGACGGAGGTATGTCATATTGTCTGATGCTAATTAATTTGGCGTCTGCTTCCAGTTTGCTGGGCTGATTAACAAGTGGCAAACCTGATTAATTTGCAAAATGCCATGAAGACTCTCAACTGATCTATGCGCTGTGTGACAGTTGATGGGTGAACTTATTGAAGGTCGGAGCATTAATTTTACGTTTTAAAATGCACCAGACGGTTTTCAAAGAAAATTCAATAAGAGCATTGTTCACATTCATGTTATTTTTCGTTGCCTTTATATTTTTTGTCAGAGTTCCACATTTTTCACATTCACATTTTTTGCGACGCTTTTGATTGATGCTTATGGCCAATGACATATGGCTTTGTCGTTTTCATACTTTTTTTAAACTAATTATTTGCTGTGACTTCATTGAATTAGATTTACACTCAGGTAGATGAAATCAAAGCAAGATTCACAGCATTGTGCCAAGGCAATATTGTCCTATTTTTAAAATAACAATTGCCCACGATATTTTTTCTGTTGACATTGGTTATTGGCCATTGACAAATCTGTGGACTATTGAATAAATACAAACGTTTGAAATTGCCGGAGGTAAACGAATTGTTGTGGTATGTGGTATGCCTGAAATTCGTGGAAACTGGCATTGCAACTTGTTGAATTTGGTTGTAATTTGTTTTATAGCAATTGTTGATTATAAAGGGAAACGTTTGCTTTTGACAATTTGAATTGATATCTAAAGTAAATAAATGAAAATCGCATGAAAGATTTTGTATTGAAGCGCCAGATTGTCTTGCATGCCCTTATACAACCCAAAAAGCAATGCGCATTGAGGCGGTCTTGGTCAACAAACTACTAGCCCCGGATCTGTACTGCTCAGATATGAATGGGAGCTAAAATTTCAAGGCATAAAACGTTCGCCCCAACGCTGATTAATATTATCCAATAATAAACATAAGTATGTATACAAGTATGAATTTACTGCGTGCTTGCATTTAGGAGAAACAGTTGAAGGCTGCCATTGTAATGTTACCGAGTATAGCAGCATCCAAAAACTTATAAGTTGGTGGTCGACACATTTGTTTTAACAGCCTGACTACATATTTTCCTTTTGGAATGGCACTCTTTTTTCAAAGGCCCCAAAAACAATGAACCTTTTCATGAACCAAACTTGCCCAGGTCATTTGGAGTTTCTTTGTCCAACAAATGTGTAGAGAAAAATAACAATTTATCTGGCAAAATGAATTTAAAATCTTATTTGGTGGAATCAATTGAATTTTTCCCGCGGTAATCTCAAATTGATTAAACTAATGTTATTTGTTTGTTCTTATTTGTTCTCCCAGAAACTTTTCTTTTCTCTATTTCTTCCCTTATACACTTCGAGACCCACTCCAGTTTTGGTTCATTGGAAACTTCTGTAAAAAATAGAAATATATAAAAACTCGTCTTGTGGTATACTCGAACACTCTCATCGCACAGCACCATTACACATGATTGTTGCCGCATGTTATTTATTCATTTCGGCTCTCGCTTTAAGCTTATGAGAATGTGATAACTAAAGAAGCTCGAAAGGCTTGCGCCAAGACTTAAAGGCTTGAATTAAATAGAATGTCCTGTAAATCAAGATTGCAATTTTAAGCCTGTTCTGGGATGATTTAAAGAATAATCCTCCGTTTATTTTCCTGCGTACTCGAAAATTCATCAGTTTTATAATAAACAGTATGTTCAAGTTTTTATTGAAAAAATCGTTGGAAGATTTATGCACTTAGTCGAAGGATAAATGCTCTTAACGTGGAATGTTGCATAGAAAGAACAACTGCATCAAAGGGTTAATTTAAGGGTTATGCTCCTATGTCGTCGTAAAATAATAACATATTTGAAATTAATTTTAGTATTCATATTTTACATTAAATTTCAAAACTTCGGCTGCCTGGATTATCGTGGCTGCTGGCAACTACACGGAAGATTTGCCACTAAAGTGGACATTGCTTTAATTTTATGGAAAATTTAATGCTGGTTCGATTTTATCGCTGCTCTCTTCCAACCTCACTTACTCTTGGCCTTGGAGATGGTCTCGTCCCTGGGTCGTTTCTTGCTGTTCAAATGCGTCGAGTGGTGTAAAGCTAGGCTTTGATTAAATCAATGCAACTTTGCTTAAAACCTTTAAGATGAAAGAAACATCTTGTAGGGGTGTTTCAGTATAGAACGGATTAGGTTAAGCCGTGGACCAAGAGATACTTGGTTAAATGTCTGTAAAACGGGGTTTTTTCACATATTTAGGCCATTCATACCAAACATGTTTATACGTGAACATCGTTGAATACACATCACGAAAAACCAAAACATTGTTCTGATTCCAAAGATACCAATTTCTTGATTTAAATATACAAAATAAAATAAAATAATAAAATATTGGTTCAACAAAAAAGGTGGACATCAGAAATATTGGCATTCTCTATAGAGATTCCATCTGTTATATGGTTGCTTTATGAACTGAGTCTTAAAATGGGGTGCAAAGTGAATAAAAATACGTAGAATAGCATTGAGAGCTACGTACAATAGCCCCATCTAAAGTAGCCTGTGTTTTCAAGATCCTTGAGTTCCAAAGCATTTATAATGATTCTACGAAATGGTATTTTACCTAGTAGTAAAAATGAATTTTCAATATTTAGTATCGATTAATGGAACACAAAGGATTAAACTAACTTCTAAAATTAAAAAATGATTAGTATCTAAATAAATATATTGCTTTGTTAAATATTAATATTGTGTCCAGCATGGACTGAACCAAGGTTCGAATCAAAGCCTTCTTCCAAAAACCTCGAACCTGAAATTTCAGAACCCTAACCATTTGTAAATTTTGGTTTAAGCCAGCGGTCCGGAGATCCAAAAAAATGTATCGGTTGGTAACAATAAGTTGCAAAATTAGTTAGAAAAGCTCTTGTAATATTAATGATTGCTATTTTAAACTCGGTCACTTTAAATATTAAAAGCTTTCAAAAAGATCAGCAAGATTTGACCAAATTGCAATGCCTATGTGTATGTACCTTAAGGTATATGTATCTTAAGGACTGATCGGTCGGAAAAAGTGTCTAACTCAAAACTAAACTTAAGAACTTAGAAGTAAGCAATCATTTTTCATACATCTATATCCCGTAAAATCCGTATCGGTGTTGGCAAAAACTGTGTTTTGTGTTTGGGCTGAGACGGATCTTATGGATTAAGGGCCTGTTTAGTAAACTTCAAATTAAGCAATCTCATGTAAACGAAAAATTTATGTTTAAAACTAAAGCAAACGGTTAAAGAATAAGCCTGTCATCTGTTTCGCTGAAGGTAATCTTCTAACATTTGAATTTACATTCATAAAACCATTCAAAGGGATTCCTCAATTTTGTTATGAGCCTGTGGCCAAATATTTGGTTTGCTATTCGATTCGTGGCCATTCATGCATATGCATTTCGTGATACACGGATTTTGGTTTTGTTTTTTGTCTTTAGCTCGCAGGCTTATATTACATGAAAGTTGTTTTGTTTCTCGATTTCCACAGAGATTTTCTCACCGAATGCCTCTTTCCATCGCCAACGCGTCCGTATGAGTTGCCATGGGAGCAGAAAACGATTTGGGCCATTGTGTTTGGACTGATGATGTTCGTGGCCATTGCGGGCAACGGCATTGTTCTTTGGATTGTAACAGGTAAGCTCTCAAGGGGGGAGGGCTGGTTGAAATCACGTATACGCCGCATGACCATCGCCTTGGGTTTGCCCGTCACGTTTACTCTTTCTATGTCTCTCCGTAGGACATCGCAGCATGAGAACAGTCACAAATTACTTCCTGCTCAACCTAAGCATTGCCGATCTGCTCATGTCCTCGCTGAATTGTGTCTTCAATTTTATATTCATGGTGAATTCGGATTGGCCATTTGGTTCGATTTATTGCACCATCAATAATTTTGTGGCCAATGTAACAGTCTCCACATCGGTTTTCACCCTGGTGGCCATCAGCTTTGATAGGTAAGAGAGTGGCGGACCAAACCGATATCACTTTTTACTGTATTTTGTTATGTGTTACAGGTATATTGCAATTGTACATCCGCTTAAGCGTCGCACCTCCCGTCGCAAGGTGCGCATCATTCTAGTACTGATCTGGGCACTCAGCTGTGTGTTGTCGGCTCCTTGTTTGCTCTACTCCAGCATCATGACCAAACAGTAAGTGCGTAATTCCCCCAAGCTTTGCCTTTTCCTTTTTGTTTTATAAACAACTTTGTAAGCCCTCCCAGCTCTGTATGGAGCAACTCCTGCTGCTCCGTTATCGATTTAATGTGGCCACCTCCTGCTAGTTCCATGACTTAAGTCTGTTGAATGTTTTCATATTTATTCGATAAAAGCATCAACATTCATCTAAATCATCTCGAATGCTCCAACACGTCTTCATTTGAATTTTACGCAAATTTGGCAACTTTCGCATGTTTCAATGAGCCCAAGGCTGAAGAGGGTGCCGTCCTAGTCTCATTTAATAGAATTGTAGCATATTTTATTTAGACTTTTTGACTGTGTCTAGATAAAAGGTCTCCCTGGGTAACAGACTGAAGACTTAATAAAAATTTGAAAGTTCATATATCAGAATCTGATACACGCCAGAGAGGCAGCTAGAGAGTGGCAAGAGATGTACCAAAATGTTCATAGTTTGGTTTAAAGCCAGCGCTGGAGAAATTGTGATTGGTGGCAAGTTGAAACAAAACAAATGCAATTTGTTGAATTGAATTAAGATGCTTGATGGAAAGAGAGGTTAAATAAAATAAAAAGGAATTTTAATAGAAAAAGTTCGAGAAGATAAAAGCGATAAAGTCGAAAGAAAAAAAATGTGCAGAAATAAAGAGCTAAAGCAGACAATAAACAAAATCGTATTGAAGTACCGAGAAAAAAGTAATGAAAAGAAAGAAAGAAGCTTAAATAAATTAGAATCTATCCATACAAATTTATGCACCGAGAAACAAATAATGTCAATTTGATCTGGGCTGGTACATTTGATATTTAGGCAAAAATGTTTTTTGTTTTTCTTATCATTTCAAAACCATAAGAATTCATTTTGACCAAAAAGAAAAAGGAACGTTTAAAAAATGTGAACTTCTAGGTAAAAGTAAATGTTTTCTGAATTTTAGAAAGTCTTTGTCTTACTATGAGAAATAATTTTTCTAAAATGTATGATCGCCTATCGCCTTTTTTAAGTCGAATTTCTAAACTTTAGACCAATTTTGGCTGTTTTTTTTCTATTATTTGAGTCTACTTAATGTCATTGTCTGTTATTTACTTTTAAAATATTATTTCATGTTAGTGTCGCCCATTAAGCATTCGTATGCTCCAATTTCGGCTTTTCTTCCACAAAAAATAGTTTAGTGGGGTTAACATTAGATTAATTTCTTAGCAAACTTGCTTCTAAATTGGTAGATAGATTCACGTACCATGTGGCTTGTGGCACCTTCTTGGACAGTCGGTTATCATTTCACGGTACTTTGCTCCAATATAAATACATGGATGCAAATATACAGGCGAGAAACAGTTCGGTTTAAAACGGAGTAATTCCTGCGATTAGGTCATCTTTCGAGCAATGTTATGTTTTTTAGCTTAAGTCCAGGTTGGCAAGTAGAGAAAACTCGGTCGGTGTGGAACGCGCCAATGAAAAAACTCCCTACACTGCGATCCCTGTACATACTTTTGTGCGCAAGCATATACTAAGCTATTCTTTTTGCATTGATTGTGAGATACTTCAGTACAACCAGAAAAAAGCAGAACGAATAACTTTAGAACGAACGTTCTTAAAGAAAATATATTCGTTTGTAATATTCGTTTCGTGTTTTTAGGCGAAGGGAGTGGGGTAAAGAAAATAAGAAAGAAGTGCAAGCTCATTTGAGAGAATAGCGTTGGGTCCGCTCTTACAGTTTCGTTTTTTATGGGAGAGAGGTGCGTGGGGAAACTACCAAGCGGAGAGCGCCATCGATTTTTGAGCTCATGTTGTTATTAGATTCCCAAATAGTTATATCATTGCTGACATGGAGAGACGGCTGTTCGACTGACAGGCAAAGACTGATGCTGATTTGTGGTGTTGTGTATTACTCAAGCCGGCTAAGACTTGCTACATGGTATAACAATAAACATATAGATTATTGTATGATTGGAATCTGTGAAGCTCTTGATTTAAGAGTTAACGATCTTACTCTTGAACCTATTGAGCTCTTGATACTAGAAAGAGCGTTTTCGGTTTTCGACAATGCAGTATGCTCTTGATTCAAGAATAAGCAATCTTAAACGAGAGTATGTTTAGCACTTAATTCCAGAATTTTTCAAATTGATTTGAGAATGTTTAGTACTTGCTTTAAGTATTGAATCTGTTGGATCAAGAAAAACGGGATTTGAAATGCATACTTGGATCAATAGTTTCGCTCTTGGAGCAAGAATTTCATTTCTTGTCGAACTTCTGACACAGAACATTTCCGATCCAATTATGAAATTCTCAATTTTTTCTCTGAGTGTTGGAAATCGTTTGTAAAGTACCTTTAACTTTAAATCAAAGTACTCTTTATTATGTTTTCTTATTTCTGCATCTTACGCATAATAATGTTCTTAATAAAGTATCATTTATGTAGGAGCTGCGTGGACGTGAAATGGATTCAGTCAACGAGCGTGGATTTTTTGTAGGGTTTCGTTAAAGTTCAAATCATTTGTTGCTTCATTCCAAAAAAATTTTTAAAATCAAAGATTCGACCCAAAAGAGCTTAGTATGATTGGCATATTAAAAAAAAAGTACAGACAATAATGTAAAAAAGCCGCGCTATTTTTAATGATTTCGCCGCATTCTCTAGTGTTCACATACATATATATTTTTACATTACTTTTGGAGAAGGGGTTACTTAGTTCACAAAGTTAGTTTGAGTGCTTTTTTAAATTTTGAGAATAGCCGGATGCAGAATATAACATAATGCGCGCAAAAACATATAAAGGCAGCGTAGAAACTATGGGTCGATTATCCCTATAGTGGAAGAAGTTTCTCACAGAACACGAACTTTGATAAAAAATTTATGGATTTGAAAACGCTTTACGTTTGTTAGTTAATTTATGGTGACTGGATATTTATAGCGTTGTTACTTGTTACGAGTCACGCAGAAAGTGTCAAAAAACTTACACTGAAAAAGAAAAATCACCCTCTAAGATTATGATCTGAAAATAACCAATTGACCAATTGTCGATACAAATTAAGCAAAGAACACCTTAATTGCATTGTGCACAATGCAATAACTCACAAAACATTAAATGAATCAATTCAAAAGTCTACATAATTAACTTTTGTAATTATTTATTACATTGTCCTCAATATTAATCTGATTAAAATTAATTATGCTGTTCGGAACCTATGGTTGAATATATAAAACCCTACTCTCCCCCCATTTAAACTAAAATTCAATGGCGTAGAAGTAAAAGCATATTTAAGCACCAATTCCCATCATTCCATTCCCTTTGTTTAAGGTCATTTTGCATATTGCTTTGAACCATTTTCAGAGAAATCTGCACAAGCACATTCTGGTCCTAACCGCATGGTCTCATTCGGCATGGGGTGATTTGAACTAAATCAATTGCGATGCTCCAGCTACTCGATTCATGCAACTGACAGTCATCTACCCACAAAGATTCTTATGGTATTTGGGTCCTTGGATTTTGGTGGTCAAGTTATTACCTGTCTGCCAACTTAAACAAAAAGCCATTGTCGTATTGTTATGAAGCTGGAAGAGGTAAAGAGGGTCGGAAACGAGCAGCTTCCGTTTAAGTGCGCGCCAACGGCATACAATTTTCCATAATTTGCCAAATTAAGTTTTCAATTTGATGACAAGCATCGTAAATTGGTCATGTTTTGAAAATGTGACAAACTGCTTTGGCGGCGACCTTTCGGCAGTCCTTTTGAGCCAGACCCCAGACATTTCAAGCGTGAAAATTGATGGCATAATTAAATGATGAAAGTGTTAATGGCCCGGGCAACCACATTAAAGTATTTAAATTTGATTATCATTTAAGTAGACGGGGACAGTTTAAATGGTCGAACTTTTTGAATAGCATAGGGTATTTACTTTGTTGTGCACATAGTCACTTTTTTCTGATCAAGTTGTGTACTGCTTGCCCGACCCAGACCCTTGTCTGCGAAAAGTCGGGCACTTCAGTTTCAACAGTGTGTCCTTTTTACAAAGGTAATTTGTCTTAGTTTTTTGCTAAAGGTTTTATACAAGTTTAAACTTTGATATGATTTGATCAAATATATATCAATATGAATTCAAATCGAGAAATTCCATCGAATAGTTCGAGCAATTTTAGTGAAAACGAAAATCGCTCAGGCCTGTATATTTGTTTCGTTAGCTCCTAATCGACTCTGATTACAACAAGCTGTGAATCGGGGCATAGCTGGCCGGACAGGCAAATAAAATTCCCTTCCAAGTCCGAGTCGTTATAACTTTATTTTGTTAAACTTTCTTTGTAAGGCATCCTTAGTAAATAAGCCTTTTTATAAGGTGCTTACGAATTTGTAAGCAGCCTTTTTTGTCTACTTTTCAAAATTGAATAAGCGAATAACAGTAAGGGCCGGTTTATAATCTTCCACATGGCTGATATGTGTCAGATAAACTAAGGTTTTGCTCTGATATTTGTAGGTTTATGTAACAGATAGCCCTGTGTACTAAATCAGAAAACGCCCCTAAATGAAATTAAACTATGTCCCGAGATAGACCGAATTTTTAATTATGTACCTATGATTTAAGTGAAACTAGCACAAAATGCTGCGACAATTGACTATACACAGCCCCAAAGGGGGCAGAGTCGAGCATCTCTCTTTTGCATGGCTAGGTAATGCTTCACATCTGGCGATAACAAACTGCTAAAGGTGGCCGGGTGTATAAGTTTTTAAAGTAAATAAAAACGTACACTGAAAAAAGAAATCAATCCGAAACGGGATTGAAAACAGGGTAATCCCGGATACTCTTGAAGGGATCCGAGAAAAGATTGACTTGCCTCACACTTTTTTTTTTTACTCCCAAAAAAGGAAACTTTACTCCTGTTCCGGGATAACCCTGTTTTCAATCCCGTTTCGGATTGATTTCAGATTTTTTTTCTGTATATTCATTAACTGTCCCGAGGCGGGATTGAATCCAAGAACTCTGGCATATTTGTCAAAATTAATCAATGGTCTATTAACAGTTGGCACTTGACATAAGTTGGGTTATACTTAAAGTTTTTTGTGGTCTATTTAAGGAAACACCGACTAATCCAGCTTCCATAATATATTTTACAGTTATTACAATGGAAAATCTCGCACGGTTTGCTTTATGATGTGGCCCGATGGTCGTTATCCTACATCCATGGCGGACTATGCGTAAGTAATTACATTTAGATTCATATCAATAGTCCAATTGGAATAACTTTGCATCTTTCAACAGGTATAACTTGATTATTTTGGTTCTTACCTATGGCATCCCCATGATTGTAATGCTCATTTGTTACTCCCTCATGGGTCGTGTTCTATGGGGCAGTCGATCAATTGGCGAGAACACCGAACGGCAAATGGAATCGATGAAATCCAAGCGAAAAGTGGTTCGCATGTTTATAGCGATTGTCTCGATATTTGCCATTTGTTGGCTACCCTACCATATGTTCTTTATCTATGCCTATCACAACAATCATGTGGCATCGACCAAATATGTGCAACATATGTATCTAGGTTTCTATTGGCTTGCCATGTCCAATGCGATGGTTAATCCCATAATTTACTACTGGATGAATAAAAGGTAAGCAGCAAAGAACGAAAATAACATTTAAACAAGTAAGAAAGTTGGTCAAGACCGTCCATAAAATACTCTGTACCAAAGTGTGTAGCCAGCATGAATTTTGCTACTAAAACTTGACTATCATTCATCCGATCGTTACCAACCTCTTGGACGATCAACAAACAATCCTCATTACTTAATATGTCCAGAAAGTACATCCGTTCTAACTATCGGAGATATTAGGTTTTTCCAAATTGCTGGTGCGTGCCCTATGCACGATATCTTACCATCTTTGAGACAGGACAGACACACATGGCTTTATTAGGTTGGGTGTTGGAGCTGATTTGGCCAAAGATTTAGTAAGACAATATTTTGACGGTGGTGTGAAAATTGGAAATTGAATTAAGGTGGTAAAACTTGAATTTTAATCAATATTTTAGTCTATTCAAATAATTTATACACCATACAAAACATTCTAAACATCCATATCGGTATCGATAAGAAGCACACCCTGGATGCTACGTAGTGCTTTAAATTAGTTGAAATACAAAAGCGCATAAGAAAATCAAAAATGAATATTTCCCTTATTGTAGCTTTGACTTTCTTTCAATCAATATTAATCCCAAATGCGTTCTTCGCTGCCATTCAGACATCTAAGCAATATTTTAATACCCTATTCAAGAGCTCAATAATAAAAGCGGCAGCTCAAAGCCAATATGGAAAATGCAGTTCAAGTATATTAATAAAAAAAAGGACAAAAGGAATCTAAAGTAAAAATGCAATGAAAATCCTCTCAACAAAAAGATGCCAAGAAAAATGACTTAATGAAAATAAGAATGCCAAGAAGATTGGTAATCGAGAAGGAACCACTTACATTTATTAATTAATTTTTTGTTTCAGGTTCCGCATGTACTTCCAACGCATCATTTGCTGCTGCTGCGTGGGTCTAACCCGCCACAGATTCGATTCACCCAAGAGTCGATTGACCAACAAAAATAGCTCCCACAGACACAACAGAGGTGAGTAACAAACCTCATATTGGCGTTAGCGAGTGGCATTTCAAGTGCCCTTCCAATTCTCTAGCCGAAGCCAAGAGTCAGTGGAAGCGCAGCACAATGGAAACACAAATCCAACAGGCCGCACCGACCACATCATCGAGAGATAAGTACCAGCCCGCTGTGCAGAACCTGAACCGGTCAGCCGTTGAGTGCATCATGGAACGACCGGTGGACGACAACAGTTCGCCCATTTGTCTGTCCATAAACAATGCAGGCGAGCGACAGCGCGTGAAAATCAAATACATCTCATGTGATGAGGACAATAATCCCATCGAGCACGAGTCGACCTCATCGCCCCAACAGCTGTGATGCCATTAGATGGTCAGACATTTCCAAGCTGTCAATGGTTTCGATTGCCTAAGTAAAAAAGTGAAAACGAATTTGTGGTTGTCAAGAGAAAACTATATATTTTATTTACTTAAAGAAAAACCAAAAAGGAAACTGTAGAAATTTACTTGTATAAATGTAATTTTCCAATATCATCGAAGAGCTGTAAGTTTTACGTGTTGTAAACGTTTAGGCTAAGCCAAGTACTGTAAATATTTCACAAGCTGATTGAAACTAAAAAGGTTCAGTTTTTTTGTTTAATGAAACATGCATAAATAAGTGTGCTAAATATTGTATTTTCAGTAAAATATTTAAGCCGCATTTAGTCGAATGCAGCAAAATATGAATTGATGTTTACCGAATTTGTCATGCATTTAAATATGTACTCGTATTTTAAATGTTACATTTTCAATTTAGACCTGAAATGAAAGCTGAATAGTGCAGCTAAGCTAAGAGATCCGACTCTTTGTAGTTCGTTAATATATTAACATGCACGATATGTTATCTGGTTTTTATCAATGGTTTTTCGAAAGAAAAAAGTGTAAATAAAACTTGTACAAAATGAAATAAATACGATTTGTGAAATTGTTAACCAATGTGTTTAGGAATTTTAATTGATTACGGCGAAAGGTAAGCTGAACGTTTAGATTTCAAGATCATTCAATCATAGTGATCGTCTGGGCATGGCAATTAAAGTCGAAATTGCATACTTTCGTAAGTAGTACACATTACTTTTCTAGTTAGTTTCTAGTTACTACACTTGACTTCGCCGGGCTTCGCGAAATATCAAACCGTTCACTGGTAACGGTGCGATGTGGATCCACTCGCTGGAAATTATTAACAATAATTGACATAAACAATAACTAGACATTGGATTTTGGGTTTTTTTTTGTTGTTTTTGATTTATTGATATTAATATTGCTTATTTTTATACCCGTTACTCGTAGAGTAAAAAGGGTATACTAAAGTCGACGTCGGGCAGGGCCGACTTTAACTTACGCTCTCGTTAGAGATGATCATATCCAAAATAAGGGTTTTTATTTAAAGGTATGTTTTTTTTGGTCAAAATAGGAAATAAGAAAGTACTGTTCCCAGGAAAGTAATGTTAATAGTTGTTGGCGAACTGTTCAAAACACAATTATGGAAAATTCCTCGTTTCGTACCATACTTCCGTTTTGCGTACTGTACGTCAAGATACGCATCGTTACGTTCTGACTGCATAAGGAAGTGAGCATGTTGAGTTCACGAACATATCATATTCTGTAACTCCCACAGTTAGTAAGTGTTGCTCATCCGGTGCTGCCCAGCATAAATGATTGTTTTTCCCTCAGCCAAAAATTACGCCCATACAATAGATTTGAAATGAATTAGCTCCTAATCGACAGAAAAGCTTGATATATTTTTAATCTCATTGTTTTTTGTTTGGTATTTAATGATTCGTCAATGACGGTAAAATGGTTTGAAGTACGATTCTTCACACACATTTTCGCAATCTCTAATCTCGACGTTATAGGACACATAACACTTTTGTTACACTTCGCGTCTTAAACCTAAAAGATAAATATTTTTCACGCTTACGGAAAATTGATTGATTGGTACTTTAGTTTTATACCATGCATACAAGGCATATTAAGATGAAAAGACGCTTACTTGGGAGCGTATATTTTCTCTCAGAATATTAAAAGCATATGACATATTCCAATATAGGTCAAAATAGGTCGAAATGGGTTTAAATATTCTCAAATATGTGCCTATTTCGAACATATGTAAATATGTCAAATATGCAAAATGAAGGAGAATTCAAAAAAATGTACTTTTTATGAAACAAATTTGTGTCTAATCAGATGTTATACGCGACCACCCATTGAATAAATGATGTCTAACAATAAAACAACAAGGTCCAGTAATTCCAGTAGTGGTGGAGCTCAAATCTGTGTTCAAAAGCGGTCCGTCACATCTGGGCTTAAGGTATTTTGAGCCCAAAACTATTAAAGGGCATACTTTGACTCCTTAAAGAAACGATTTATAAGGAGTGTATACTATTATTTTAACTCTCTTTGTTATTATCAAAAGTATTACTTCTGAGCTTTAAGCTTAACAATCTCAATCGAATTTGAATGCGAATTTTTTATGCGGGTTATACCATTATGAAAGTTCAAAGTTCAAACTTAATAAAAACCTAGCCATCTATTGTGAATTTGCTTGACATATTCTTAGTAATTTGCGAGCATACATCAAAATGGCTTGTCTTCGCTAAAAAAAAATAGCAGTACATTTTGGAATAGTCTGTTTTAAAGCTAAGAAGTAACACGATAGAAAACAAATATTTGGCTTAACACAAACCAAATGGCCAAGCCGAGCTAGTCTCAATCTGTGGGATTGTGTTCTTCTAGTTTCCGTACAATGAAAGAAACGTACAACCCGCAATACCACACGATTTCATAGGTTACCCATTAAACGTGTCTGAAAATGGTAAAAGCAGTAATTTTCGCAACTTTTTGCTCAAATATTTATCATTTACGAAAACAGATTTGTGTTCGTACTGAAAAAAGTCTAATTTTGTTTCCTTCTGTAATTGTAAATTTTAACAACACAGCACATTAATTGATCTACGAAAGAACAAAAATTGGTTTTCAATCCTTGATAACGCCCCAGCTCACACATCGATGCTATAGAACAGCGATGTTCAAGAAGAGAGGCTCTCTGTAGCTCTCTGTCTCTTTCTGACACACACTTCTGATAAAGCCGCTACCCGTAATTCCTCGACCTGGCTCCCTGTTCCTGTTCAATGTAACATAAAAATTGTTTTAAGTGAATCGAGGGCTGGAAGTGACGCTTGCATAAATATCCATGAAAAATTAACCACATTAAATTTTCTTTTTCTTTTACATTCTCTGTTGCAAAATAGTGTTTACGTTTCAGAATTTTGTCAAAATATGCTTAAGTCGCTGGAAATAATATTTTGAGGGCGACTATTTTGAAGGGAAGAAACCCCTTACAAAATACAGCGTTTTTATATCCGTAGAGTAAAAATAGTGTACTAAAGTCGTGCAAATGTGTGCATCGGGCAGGGAAGCATCACCGACCCAAAATCCTAGAAAGATTCTTGATCAGCATCAACAGCCGAGTCGAATGTTGATTAATGCTCAAAGGATTCTTGAGCACACAATTTAGGTCACAATAGGTCAGCAAAAGGAAAATCAAAATTGAACACATAAATTATTTAGAGAAATCACATTCGTTGTTGATCAAAGGGGAGGAGCTCTAATATTAGGATTTGAATAATAAAAAGCGATTTGACACTAAGTAGCCGGTCCCTGCTCCATATTGAAGTGTTGCAGAATCTTTTTCGTTAGTCACGGATAGGTTTATGTATGGTTGGTATGTACTTCCCTCAATATAATTGACCGCCCAGATTCACACAACATGAGCGGCAGCCTCCGCAGCCCAATTTTGTGGTACCTCAGCCTATTTTACTGACCTAATATACTGCCTCTAGCGCCATACAAAATGTCCCCCTGAAAGAAACCAAATCAACGCCTCATGATAATGTTAAGTGTTTATACTTATTGCATGGGCCATAAATTGTACAGGTGATGTGCAAACTTAGTCTTAGTGATAACCTTGGGGTCATGATGATAAATAAGAGTAGATACAGTAAAGCCTATTACTTGACTGCCTCTCTGACTTCATAAGTGGGACTGAAACGTTTGAAATGTTTGTTTGAATATTTTTTATCGAAATTGAACAATCGAAAACGAAATTGCTTGAAATTGATATTTTATGGGTAATATTTAGTTGAAACTGAAATTGAAGTTGGTTTTTAGAAATGCAATTTATTCAAATTTAAATTAAATTAAAGTTGGAGATGAACGTTTCATTTTTTCAAAACCCTCGGATAGCAATTAAGAACAAACCTGTAAAAAGAACTATTGAATTTTGTCAAGTCTTAAGCACAGGTCCAAACCACGATAAATGTATAAGCTTACAGATATATTCTTTTAACACTAAGCCTTAACAGACTTTTAATTCCTTTACTCACGATATATTTTCTCCTTAACGATTTATCATGAAATGTCGGTAAAATGAACCAGATATCAAGGTAATTGAATGCTGTTCATCTTAATGCAATTGATTTAACAAACACATACATAAATAGAACTGTCCACGTCAATTGCAATTGTTAGGCTGTCAATTAACCACTTCACTTGATTCTAGGCTTAAACTCAAGCTGACACTTCTCGTTCGCTGTGTTATTAATTGAATGTCCACGTGTTAATATACATATAGGGAACAAAATAGAAAGTCGGTGAAGCCCGACTGTTATATACTTTGTATCACCTAATACTATGCTTAGAATGTTTATACCCGCTACTCGTAGAATAAAGAGGGTATACTTAAGTCTTGAAAGTGTATGTAACAGGCAGAAGGAAGCATCTCCGTCCCCGTAAACAATATATATTCCTGATCAGCATCAACAGCCGAGTCGCTATAGCCTTGTCCGTCTGTTTGTATGAACACCTAGATCTCAGAGACTATATTGTAAATGCAGACTAGTATTTATTGAACAAGATCAAGTTTTTTTTTAGTTTTCGTCCACCCCCTTAATAAAAAATGTTCAATATCTCCTACATGTCTTTAGATATCTGGCTCATATTATGCTGTGTATGCCATTATGAAGAATCTCACAAATTTTCATAAAGATCGGATAATAAATGGCAGAGTTAAAAAAACGTTGCATACTAATCAGAGCCGCATGAGGTTATTAAACTCGAATTGCGTTGAGTAACGGGTATTTCGAAGTCGGGCAGGGCCGACTTTAACTTACACTCTCGTTTTTATGTTGCCGTAGTAGCAGCAGCGAACAATTTTTTGCTCATAATTCGACTTCCTATCATCTGATCTTCACCAATCGAAAAGTAATCCTAATTACTTCATATGTTCAAAAGAATTGAACCTTCTATCAACAAAAATTTGTCGAACTTACCGGTTTTCCAATTTACGTGGTTGGATGGGGCGTGGCTAAAGCTGAAATCGAACTTGATCTGCCTACAGATATAAAAAGTACTTATCCTACACAAGTCGAACCTCTGGTCGTGGCCGGGTAGTCTGTGTGTCAGACGGACATGGGTATATCTACTCGAAGCTGAAGCTGATCAAGAATATTTATACCTAAAAGGATAGGAAATGCTTTGTTCTGGCTGTAATATACTTTTGCACAAACTTTATATTCTCTGTGTACAGAGTATAAAAACCAGAGATTGACTTTAGCCACATTATGTGTCATCGTATACAAAATTTCCTGTTAGCCAACAGAGAAATGAAATAAAATGCGAATGGAAAAATAAAATTCGAGAAAAAACAGTTTTTGCAGTTGGCATGTGACACGTTGACATGTGGCTGCATTAATTTCTAATGGAATATGCATATTTTATGTGACCTTTTGACCAAAAATACATGTATCAAAATCCATAGAGTTATCCGTGGCGTGGGTGGAATAGTAAACTTAGACGAAATATATTAATTAGGTGATATGCCAATTTGATATCTCTTTGCTAGCTAACGTAAAAAGTTTGTAACTTTGTTTTACCTGTGCAATCACTAAGCATTAATATTTAACTACATATATTTAAGTGGTTAGTGATGCAACATTGCTCCGGTCAATTATCTTCTGTTCATAGATTATTGTAAAGTTTTAAACTCTTAAAGCAGATGTACCAAGATTCGAGAAAATGTTGTATCGTTATCTATTGTTGAAACTAAGAAAAAGCTTAATTAATATGTTGTGGTTCAGGAATGTTAGAAAGATACGACATTGATTCAGCAGATAATTCCGATTAGTAATTACTGATTTCAGATATAAGATGAGAATCTGCTGATGGGATTTGCGACAGGATTTCTATGGATTTAGTAATTCAAATTTTTTAGCAATCATAATAGTCATGTTTACCAATCGCAATCAGCAATCCCTGCATTCTGTAGGTAAAATTGCCAATCATAGATCAAAAATCTTAAATAGAAATTACCTGCTGAATGCGCCCAATTTTTCCCAGATTAAGCCATATAGACTAGTTCCTGCTTATTAACAAATGTTTCCGCGAGAGCAGATTTTGACTAAATATGACATTAAAAATGGCCTAAAGCTCAACAAGTCAATGACCTATTAAACCACCCTCGGATGTACATACGGATGATTTCCTACACCAAAAAATATTCGAGAATTTATTGGCATCTGCTTCCTTTTTTATGTGATTTATCAGCGCCCTGGGAAGAGAGAAATCATTTGACACCTTTTGAACCCGTCGTTGTCTGGCCACAGCAAACCGCACAATTTCAGCCATTCAAATCAATGTGTCTAGGAGTCGCTGCCTGCATTCCAATTCCCCACACACTTGGTTCCTTGGGCAACCAAAAGCAAAACTTTCTATATGTATATGACATGCTCAATATGTAAAGAGAATCCTTTTCAACTGATTTCGGTTGTTGCTTTGCGCTGCTCCGAGGGCCTTGTGCCACGTTGGATGTCATGACAATACAAAGAAGATACGAAAGAACATCATCTTATTATGCAAATTGTTATTCTATGCTTTTGTACCATTTAAATGGCATTTCCAGGAATCAGTTCTCGCTATTCGTAGGGAAGCCCATCAAATCCTATTACCCCACAGCCGCCCCACTCTCGCCCCATCTATTTTTATCGCTAAGTTATTACAACAAGCAATTTGGCGCATTAACGCAACTGTCTCAACTTTAATCTTATTTGATTTGCATGCAAATGGGAAATGCTTAGATTCGATTTGAATTTACATTCAAAATATCCAAGTGAATCCTAAGAAGTGATTTTGGTTGCATTTCAATTACATTTGATCCACTATTGCGGCAGCTTCTGTCCATTGAAGTTTGAAATGTATTTGCTTTTGATTTGGTTTTCTTTGAAATAAGTAAAATCCTTTAATACTGCTGACCCTCGACTGTCCGTACTACCTACCCTTTCTTCCGTTCATTCATTTGCCATGCACTTGAGAAGACCACTTGAATGCTGGGAGCATTTGCATTGAAAGGTCGGTCGACCCTCCTCATTGATTTATAATAACTGTAGTTCCAACAGTTACGAAATCAACTAGTGCTTTACTTTTAAATGCCTTCTGGTGAATTTTAAATCCGTTTGTCAAAATAAGCTGCCAGCTTTGCATAAATGGGGCAAAATCCAATTCTATACATATTTAATTCAAAAATTACGGCAATTTGCCTCCGGCGGAGTCGTTCTAATTGAGCACGAAAATTAGCTGGCAAATGGAAATTTATTGAAGCAAGGAAAATGCCAAAAACAAAGGCTAATTTATGAGGCGAATTATAATATTTGGGGCCTTTATTCAACTAATCTTAAGAAGATAGCTTAATGTAATGTATACTAAAAGGTGAAATCAAACAAGTAAGTAGAACATCATTAGTAAACGAAGCGGAGTGGTAATTGAATTGCTAACAGACACTCTCACATTACTTCGAGTTATGCAAGTTATTAACTGTGGCCAAAATAATGATTTCATTAATCATTTGGGCAACTGCCAGTCAAGTTCAATTTGCAAAGCCAGGAGCAAATTGCTCAGCCCGAGTGCAGCACCGCACATGCGAGACCTCAACCTCAGTGATGTAGCCTTTGCAGTCTGAGTGGGCGTGAAAACCAGCCAGTTTGGTCAATTTAAACAGGGTTACTACGACTGGTTTACTTTAATTGAAGCACTTTAGAAGACTACTGAGAGAAGTGGGGGTTTCACTGGCCGCATTTATTGAGGTACATATGAAACATTGCTGAATAATTTGTGCATTTACCGAATCATTAATTGTTCTGCGAATTTTAGACACTGAAAATTGACGTGCGTTTTGCACTCAAAAAAAAGTATTTTCAACTATTTAGAATTTCTCTCGAAAGTAATTTGTAAACGCTTGCAGAGGGTACATTTAAATTCTACAGATGTAGGTAACGCATTGAAGGAAAAATCTCCGACCACATATCGAATTAATAGTCTTGATCATCATGAAGAGCTAAGTTGATATCTATAGACATGTGCGTTTGAGCGTCCCTTAGTTTCTATGGTATCTGCAGCGTCGGTTTTACAAATAAGCTGCATATTTGTCGGAAGCGGCTGAATCGGATGACTATATCATATAGATGTCATAGAAACGATCGGTCGTTTTAATGAGAGACACTTTTTTGATTTCTATTGGAATGTCTCCCAACTCCACATTTAATAGTTTGATATGCTTTTCCATAACTCCACAAGGTTTGGTCGAAGTCGGACAACTATGTAGTATAGCTGGAAAATAAGATCTTAAAACCAGGGCTGCAAACCACGAAAAATATTCGGATCTCCGGCTCACCGGTTAGAAACGAAATTAAATAATGGTTAAGGTTCGGAAATCTAAGGTTCGAGGTTTTTGGAAGAAGGTTTTGATTCGAAACTTGTTGCAGTTCATGCGTTATACAGTTTGAATCATTTTTGTGTTAAGTTTTTGTGTTCAAAAAAAATTCGACCTAAAGACTACATAAATCGTTTGAGAATTGTGAAGTTTTTTGGGTCTAAATCGGTTAGTAGAACACATGGGAATATTCAAAATAAAATGTACTGTTAAGTAATATTCCATTTAGGAGTTCTCGTAAAAAAAATTTTTACCAATGTAATGTTAAGCTCTTTCAATTGACAATTATTTTAAAAGCTGGAGAAAAGAGGCTATTATAGGTGGGGATTTTATAAGTAATTCCAAACCTTTGTCTTGATTTCTTATTTAACTTTCCACCCTATTTTAGCAGTCATTCGCACTAATCCAACCATATAACAGATGATGTCGCTAGGCAGAATGTAAAGGTTCTGACGTCTATCATTATTTTGAAATGAACCTATAATTGGGTACGGAACATTTTTGGGTATGGCTTCAATTGCTAATGAGGTTCGGTTCACAGAAATCTGAAAATCGGAGCTCCGGGTTCGAACCGATTCGGTTCAAAACCGGTTGCAGCCCTGCTAAAAACTAAACTAAGGCCCCATTTCTCAAAGGTTCCAGTTAGCCAAGATTTTCTTCAAGATGACGAGCGGTTATGTCATAAGTCATGCAGTTGGTTGTTGCTGGTCATTGTTTTGCGTAAAAGTTTATTAAAATTACTTGCTATGAAGAGTGAAAGTAAAAAAAAAACAACTTATACAAAAATCAAATTTGGCATCATCCAGATCATTAAAATTATTAGGCCACTCCCTGTATTTTCTTGCATTATTTATTCGATGCTCTGCCTCTTCGAATTGCATTTCCATGGCGTGGAGTTGATAAATTCGTTTATTCATAAACATTTAAACAGTGCTGCAGCAAAAAATAAAAAGCTGTTTGCATATCGATAAAAATATCGATAGTTTCATCGGGGCTGAGCTCGCGGTTAAAGTTGACCGGTGGATGAACAGCGCTTAAGTTTGTTCCTTCGGTTACGCCACATACATCATGAGACACTTAAATTCGGTTAAACTGCCTGTCAAGTTGACCAACCGGACTTTGAGAAATCGGGCCTAAGTCAGGAAAACCTTTTTGTTTTCAATGGTAGGTCATGTGCGGGATAAAAACTTTTCATACTTGCAGGCAGATCAAGTTTATTTCAAATTTTCGCAAAGTTGGAAAAACGGTCAAATCTCTCACAATTTTAAAGATAGAAGATTCAGGCCATATATAGTTATTAGTTTTTGTACGTTCTCTGCCCAATTGCAGAGTGAAACCACAACGCGTGTGTACTGTTTGCTGTTCTGATTTCAAGTCGTTTAATAATTTCATAAAGAGTTTGATTAAGCTGCAAATAACAATGTTGCGTTGCCCTCTTGAAGAGAGAGATCAACAGATATGTTTAGATGCATGTTGTTATGTTTAGAGAGTACAAAATGATAGAAGAGAAGTGTGTACAATGGGGTAAATAAGAATTCAAATGAACAAATATTCAAATAAAATATGAGGCTCAAACATCCTCCGCCCGTTGAAAGGACGAAGGAGCTTTCAAGAATTTTGCTGGATCGGAAGTGGTGCTACTTTACATATGGGTCGCCTCAAGACACCTTTAGCGGTCTGGATATCGACCACTCGAATTATTCCATCCTTTCCGGTACATGTATTTGATATGCGGCCGAGAGGCCACTGCTGGGGTGGGGTGTTGTCTTCATGGATGAAAACCAATTGACCAGTTGATATGTTAGCCTCTGGAGTACGCCACTTTGAACGTAATTGAAGCGTATGTAGATAATCGCGGCGCCATAGTTCCCAGAATCGCTGCTTTGAGTAAGTTATGCGTTGCCAGCGAGAGATGTATGACAATTTGCTGTCATCGATTGCTGGCTCTGGAATCGCCTTTAGTGCTGCTCCCGTCAGGAGATGCCCAGGGGTAAGGGCTTCCCCATCGTTAGGGTCGTCAGATTGTGCTGCAATAGGACGAGAATTTAAAATAGCCTCGGCCTCAATAGCGATGGTTTGAAGTTCTTCGTATGTCATTCCAGTATTGGACATACACTTTGTAAGAAGACTCTTCATGGACTTCACAGCCGCCTCCCAAAGCCCACCAAAGTGTGGTGCTCGAGGCGGGATGAAGTGAAAGTCTACGCCATGGTCGTTGCTGAACGTTTCCAGCTCACGCTCGGTTTGCTGGCTGAAGAGCTCGAATTTGAATCGGTTTAGTTGTGCGCATGCTCCGGTGAAGTTTGTAGCATTATCGCAGTAAATGCGATGTGGAGTGCCTCTGCGTGAAACGAAACGCTTTAACGAGAGAATAAAAGTGTTAGTTGATAAATCTGAGAGCAGCTCAACGTGTACTGCCTTTGATGAAAAGCAGACAAAGATCGCCAAATAGGTTTTGTATGGAACCTTGCTGCGAATGCGGTATGATGTAAGGAATGGTCCACACAGATCTACTCCGGATACGGTGAATGGCTTTATCGTCAGCAGCCGATCTGATGGTAGAGATCCCATGATCTGGTTCATAAGGCGAGGTTTGTAGTGATAGCAGTGAATACATTGCCTCACTACCGACTTGACCAGTTTCCGTGCGTTAAGAATCCACACTTGCAGTCGTAGTAAACCAATAAGAGCCTTGGCGCCAGCGTGCATGTTGATACGGTGCAAGTGATTAACGAATTTCCATGTGAACTCATGATCCCTTGGAAGGAGTAAGGGACACCTTGCGTCAAATGGAATAGGTGCGTGAGTTAAACGACCACCCACTCGAAGAACTGTTAGGGGTTGATTTGCGCCTTCCGCCATAGACAAAAATGGGTTCATATTTTGAAATTCAGGCTTGAGTGTTTTGACTGGCCTGTAGTTGCACAATCTCCTTAGCGAATGATGAGTGTTGAATTGAAGATACGATGTGTATAAATGAGTGCTGCAATTCCCGTGATGAAATGTGCAATGCTTTTTCCACAGTTAGAGTGTTGTCTGCTGGGACCTTGTTGAATACTCGGAGCACATAAGCGTTGACTCGAAGAATGCGACGATATGATTCAAATTTGTTGACAATTTCCTGAAATGTGTTGCCATTGAGACTTCCCTCGTTGCCACTACCGCTGCACTTGAATGCCACTGCCTTTCGTTTCTCCAAGTCCGCTTCTTCATCCTTGATGTTTTGTGAAGTTTGCGGCCACTCTGTTGAGTCAAGTGCCAAAAACTCCGGACCAGTGAACCATATTGTTTTAGATATTTCCTCAGCTGCGCATCCGCGTGAAACGATATCTGCGGGATTACTTTTTCCTGGCACATGTCGCCAAATGACATCTGTAGACTTTTCCTGAATTTCTGCCACACGGTTCGCGACAAAACAATTTAGCTGTGAGGAATGCATCCCTAAGCCAGTGCAGCACAATCTTTGAATCTGTCCAGAAAAATGTAGAGTTAGTATATCTTTCAAATTTGTGTTTAATTTTGTGCCAAAGTTTGCACAACAGAACTGCTGCACATAATTCCAATCTTGGCAGTGAGATTGTCTTGATTGGTGCAACCTTGGATTTGGAGATGACCAATATTGATGTGTATGTTTCATTGATAAAGGTTCGTAAATAGATGCAACAGCCGTAGGCACGCTGAGACGCATCTGCAAATCCATGGATTTGGCCAACGTTTTGTGGTGATGAGTTTACGAATCTGGGTATTTGGACCTGGTTGACTTGACCCAAATCAGCTTCAATTCGTCGCCAACGAATGTTGAGCTCCGCAGGTAGCGGCTCATCCCATTCCAAGCCATGTAACCAAAGTTCCTGAGTAAAGATCTTGCATCGGATGACTACAGGACTTAGCAAGCCCAGCAGATCGTACAAATGAGCTATTATGGAGACAACTCGACGTTTTGTTGCCTCTTCGCCCGTTGGCAAATTATACCGAAAAACAAAATATATCGTGTTCGAGTTTCCAGGACATACCAAGCGCCTTTGTTATATCCTTGCCTTCTGTCTTGATACGAAATTCGTGTGTATGCTCCATTAGATGGCTAGCATTCCATTTTGCGAGTTCCAATCCTGCCTTGGATAGGATTTGTGTGACTTCGCTCACCTTGACTTGCAACTCCTTAATGGTGTCTGCTCCGGTTAGGAGATCGTCCACGTACATCTCTTCTTGGAGAACCGTTGCGCCAATAGGGAATTCTTTTTGATGCTGCTCAGCTATGAAGTGTAGGCTTCGAATGGCTAAGTAAGGTGCGCATGCCATGCCGTATGTAACTGTATTGAGCTCATACAATTCCAATGGTTCGTCAGGCGATGACCTCCAAAAGATCAATTGAAGATTGCGATCCCTTGGGTCCACGATGAATTGCCGATACATCTTGGAGATGTCGGCTGTGAGCCCATGCCTGTGAAGTCGAAACGAAAGTAGCGTTAGTGTGAGTGTTTGTTGGACTGTAGGCCCAACCATGACAATATCGCGTTGAGAGAACGATTTGTTGATGTCTTTGCTGACGCGTCAAAGACCACGCGGAGTTGGGTTGATGAGCTCTCTGGGCGCTGCACGCAATGGTGAGGAATGATGTAGTGTGGTTGAGAGACATCAACGTGATGTGCTAGCTGCATATGATTGAGTGCCAGATACTCGTTCATAAAGTCAATGTATTTATGTTTGATTTTTGGTTGGCGTTCCAATCGCCGTTCTAGTTGCAAAAAACGAGACTTGGCATTCTCCATTGAATTACCAAGAGTTTCCGGAGGGTGCTTGAATGGCAAACGAACTTGTACTCGTCCGGATCCAAGAAATGTTGTGTTTAAACGAAAATGTTCCTCACATGCTCCTTCTTCTGCTGTGTAAACTGGATTGTTTTCAGGAAACTCTTCAATTTCCCAAAATTTGCGTAATGAATCATCAAGGCCATCGTTTGCGATGTGACAAGTAAAAACCTGAGCCCTTGTGCTCACGGGTTCTTCTATCTTTCCACCTACTATCCATCCGAGTGATGTGTTGAGCAAACAATGGCAGGTTGGGGCCTAAAGAGATTTTTCCATCAGTCAGTAGATAGAAGAACTCCTGCGTGCTGATGAGAAGATCGATTTTGCTCGGCTTGAAGAACAATGGATCCGCTAGATCGATGCCTTCAGGAATTACCCATCCTGATGTGTCTACTGTGCGCTCAGGTTGGCTCAGCGATATTGATTTGGTGACTGCAAATTGCAGCGACCACTCATCAGGTCCAAGTCTTGACCTGATGACTGTAGCTACGGAAAACTTCATCTTTGCACGAACATCAGCGATGCCTGAAATCTCATGCTCCTGTCGATTGAATTGCAGCTGCAGTCGTTTAGCTAGCTCTTCGGTGATGAAATTAATTTCCGATCCTGTATCCAAAAGAGCTCGTGCGGGTTGATATGTGCCATACTTATTCTTGATGAGGATGACTGCCGTTGGAATGAGAGCGCGTCTGGATTGCCTGGCTAGCAATGACACTGCACGTGTTGGACCTTGTTCGATAGCTGATGCTGCCAGAGTTGATGATGATTTGTTGGTTTGCCTGCCCAGATGGAACAAACCGATGCAAACTTGAGTGATGTGATCCTTGACATGCTCGACATTTATATTTGGATGTGCAATTTGCCACCATGTGCCCTTTGTATAAGCAATTTAGACATAGTGACATTTGTTTAACAAAACTGTAACGTTCATCTAAAGTAAGCGCTGCAAATGAAGGACATTTACCCAGACTGTGATCCATTGCCTTACACTTGATGCAAGAGGATTGTGCGGTTACGAACGCCTTCTTAAGGTTGATTTGCTTCTCCTGGCGGTTAGCTGTCACCTTCTCACTGGTTGGGGCTGGCGAATTGCACTCCAAGAACTGGCAATACCGGCTTAGCGTTTTGAAGCAATCTTCCCATGATGGCAGCTGTTCATAGTCCTGCGCTCGATCATAGGCCTGTTTGGCATCTGGATCAACCTTTAATAAAACATTGTGAATTAGAATTGCATTCATAATATCTGCTTCCGTGCCCAAAGAAAGTAATGATCCACGCAAAGCAGCGACAGAGTCCAAGATGGTACGTAATGAATTGTGAATCGGAATTTTTCATACTTGGAAGGTTGAACAAGCTGAATATGTGTTCGTTGAATATGAGCACCCTTTTATCATAGCGCTCCTTGAGTTGATTCAAGGCCTTAGGGTAATTTTCTGCCGATATTTGGAATGAAGATACTACGCTGAGGGCAGCATCTGACAAGCAACTAAGGAGATAAGTAAACTTGTCCACTGGGTGAATTGTGACGTCATCGTCCACCATGTGCGTGAACGCTGTGATAAACCGCTTATACTCGCTATATTTTCCATCAAATTTGGGCAGTTTCAACGCTGGTAGGCGCGTGTGATGCGAATTTATGCACGAAGAATTCAAAACACTTACGTCAGTATGATTTTCCCATTTAGGTTTTCCAATTTGATTGATGATAGCCGCCTTGGTGGCTATGAACAACTCGTCGAGTGACTCTCTTTCCATGTTGTTCGGATCCAAGCGTTCAATGCTCGCTTGTATGGTTGACGCTTGCTTGAAGTGAGACTCCAACACCTGCGATCGACACTCCAAGTCCGCTGCGGCGTCTGTTATGTGTGAAGAATCCACCTTTGCCTTGATATTTTTAATGGCCAATACCAACATTTGCTTTTCCTGCTTCATTGCAGCTAACTGCTCCTCGGGTTTCGTCATTTTGTTGTGAATGTTAATTTTATTTCTTCAGCAGCAGATAAAATGTGTGTATACAGGAACACGGACACGAATAATTAGAGCAAACGGCGATATGCAGGCCAGTAGTGGAATGAAAGATTCGTTTTTGAGACTGAGTGAAAGCTCGCTGATCAAAGCTCTCTCGCTGAAGTGTGGTGTAGCGGTTTCAGCGAGAATAAAACCAAAAGGGATAAGCAAAACGGCGTTGATATGGTTTGCTTAAATTCCACAGCCACGGCCAAGGTGACTTTGAGATCGAATGAGAGAAGAGATGAAGAACATTTGCTAATGTTCTCGCTTACGTTTCGAATAACTGCTTTCTGGATGCTGTAACGGTTGTTACCCAATTTTGTGTGTGTTGACGACTAGCTTTATGTCATCAGCCACTGATAATTCCAAACGCTGGCAGAGAGTGATGTCTCCAACGAGGATTGATGATAATGATCAAAAGATAATGATGATTAAGTGCTGAAGGCTGCGCGAGTCCATGTGTAGGAGCAAATAGATGCGAGAACCATATCACGCCACCAGCGATGTGTGTTGACCCAAGTGGCCAAATCTACCGCAGTCACTTCTCAAATGAATATTTTCGACAATTTAATTTTGACACATGACACTGTATCCTTAATGTCCTGCGTCCTGTCACGGTCGCCAAAATGTACGTTCTCTGCCCAATTGCAGAGTGAAACCACAACGCGTGTGTACTGTTTGCTGTTCTGATTTCAAGTCGTTTAATAATTTCATAAAGAGTTTGATTAAGCTGCAAATAACAATGTTGCGTTGCCCTCTTGAAGAGAGAGATCAACAGATATGTTTAGATGCATGTTGTTATGTTTAGAGAGTACAAAATGATAGAAGAGAAGTGTGTACAATGGGGTAAATAAGAATTCAAATGAACAAATATTCAAATAAAATATGAGGCTCAAACAGTTTTGTTTAACAATCCGCTGAAGGAATGGTAAAGATCGGATGAGCGATTGTCGATTTATAGGGAAAACAGTCAAACATTTATGCTGGGTAGCACCGGCTGATGCAGCGATACACACTGTACAGTGTCTTCTTTTATTTAGGGAGGTACAGAGTATGTTTCACTCAAGCTTGACCGACCTTCTTACACAATGCTCTGATTGTACTTTAATAAAATTGAAAATACAATCATCAAGTCGTCATTGACATTACTTGTTCACACAAAATCACATGTTCTATCCATTAACTGTCTACCATTTATTCCATACACAGTCAGAATTCAAATTCTTCTCTTACAAAAACACAGAAGTTCCCATTTACACATGTAAATTCAGTACACAAAATGTTTGGAAATCTTTTTAATAAATCCACGATTGGAATTTTTGCTGGACTAACTAGTGCGGCAGCTGTGGCCTATTGCATTTACTATGACAACAAGAGACGCAGTGATCCCGACTACAAGCGAAAACTGCACGAGCGCCGTCGTCTCAATCGGAATACAGCTGATCCATCGGCGCAAATGGATATGCCGAATCTGACGGATCCGAGTGAGGTCGAAAGCTATTTCATGATGCAAATTCACCAGGGCGAAACATTGATATCAGAGGGCAATTTCGATGGCGGTGTTAATCATTTGATCAATGCGATTGTCGTTTGCAGTCAACCAGCCAAGTTGTTGCGCATATTGCAGAGTACTCTGCCCGTTGAGGTCTTCAACATGATGATTATTAAAATGCAGAAATATGAGAAGGGCGCCCAGCAGGAAGCCTTATCAATGGAATGGAAGGAGGAGCTGTCAAGAAACTCTATTTGAGAGTCAAATCGAATCTAAGTTTATTTGCAAAATTTTATCGTATGAAGGCTGCCGGTGGAGAAGTTCAAGTTTAGAGGAAAATAAATATACTTAAGTTCCGGCATGTACAATAAGTGTTTTCTTCTGAAATGAAAATTATAAGAAATTTTACTTTGTTTGATGCAGCCATTGTTGCCATGACATGCTGCCCATTACCTACTTTGCCAGGACTTTCAAAGTCGTTACAAAGTTAGGAATCAATGATTTTAATTAAAGTTTGTTTTGTCCGTATTAAAGCCAATTAAATTGTGGCATGTCTAGCATAAGAACGTTCTCAGGCAATTTATCAGTTTTCCCGCAAATTTCCCCATTTCAGTTGACCCAACAATTAAAAGCCGATTTGCCACAGACACAGATTACGAGAGTCGGGATTGACATGACAATTGCATTGTTCACCACTTGTTGTGTCCTGGACTGGTGAGCTTTTATCTAACATCTATTGTTGGCAGTGTGGGCAAGGGGTTGACTGCTCACAATTCAAAATGTCTGCCAGCCGATTTCCGGTCTCGAATGTTTCCATGCAAGTACCATGTATGTGTGAGTCTAACAATGCAATGGAAGGCAAATAAACTGCTCTAAAGGGAATTTATGCATAATTTCGTTTTCTTTCCACCATACAGTGTGTTGGAAACATAAATTTAAGGTCAAAATTATTCCAATTATGTCACGGATGCGTACGTTGAATCTAAATTATTATCAATCTACAGTCAATGGAAAAACCTCGAGAGCGTTAATTATGTTTAAGCACTTATGAAGTTTGTCTGTTAACCAACAGACAAATTGACTTGGTTAATTTTTTGTTCACACCCTTCTGAATAATAGCCAACAGTCCCTTATTCAATAGATATAGGCTTAAAAAAGCAAAGGTTTTCACAAAATACAAATGGAATTTTGTGTGTTTTGGCCAATGTATCGGGGAGCTGGTCCATTCTATCCCACAAAAATATGTGCTCGATTGTCTGTCACGTCTTACCATATCCTCTCCATTTCCCCATCTTAAGTCTAGACAGAATGAAACATGTTTTGAGAGTGTGAGAATGAGGGGAGAGCATTAGCCAACTGAATGCTTTCAGCCGAAAGCTTAAACAAAGAAAGCCGAAAAAGGTCGTTAATCTGCATACAAATTTTCACCATTCACATAGATTTTTATAAAGTTTTAAGCGCCACACTGGAAGGTATTTGAGTTAAAAAAAACCCTTTAAAGAAAGATTATCAGCTGAGCGAATTTAGTATGTATGTACAATGTACATTGTTTTCCACGCTGCTACATCGTGGCCATGTACTTACCTACATAATTACTTAATGCCCTTTGCAATTCTCTCATTGTCCTGCAATTACCAGATAAGAGTGGATGCCTTAAGTCTGCGTGTGCTGCTTTGTTGTCCGACTAATTTCCAAATTGAACAACAGCCAACAAAAGGCAGCAAAAAAAAAAACGCCACAAAAATTTCATTTAACTTAGTGAAAAATTATTTCATCTCCAACTTTTTTCCTCTGCTCCGGGGGCCATTATCATAAACATATTAATTAGATGCGCACTCACATAAACACAATTTTAGTTAGCATCTTTAGCTAAGTTTGTTAGGATGAAGATGTCATTTGGGTAAAGACCGAAAATCGAAATTGTCATACAGAATCGCCAGGTCATTACTTACAGCAGTTTATGCTGATGTGATAGATGCCACTTCAAAGAAACTAATTAGTTCGTCCACAAATGAATACACGTGTGAGGTTAATGCTGAAGAATGTCATTAGCGTTGATTCCTTGTGTTGATGTTTTATGACTGTCAAAGTGTTAAGAGGCAGGACAAGCTACCCACAATTCGAAAGCTATTCAAAGGAGCGAAATTACGATGTTAAAGCGAGTCTTAAGGTTTAATTTTATAAGCCAATCAAATCTTATCGTGCAGAAAGTTAATGGCATTTTAACGACCTCTTTTGATAGACACAGACAGGACAGGTGGGCATGTTTTCAAAATGATCTAAATCAAGAAAACGTCAAGTTTTATTAATCACCTGGAATGTTCCGAACCTCCAGTTAGTTTACGTTTAAAAGGTTGAATTTGGAATTCAATTCTTACATGTTTCTTACATGTTTACAGCGTCACTTTTGTTACAGGTCACCGACTCTTTAAGTACAATTTTGTCCAAACAGTTACAGAAATTAAATTTTCATATTTTATTAAAGCATTTGTTCATTTCGAATACTTTACAAGTACTACTAGGATTATTACATTTGTTTTTGGTAACCAGAACCACACTGTATAGTCATAATATTTCACAGCAGAATTGTCCTTTTGTGGTTGTGGTTGCTTCTGTTTTGTTTTTTTATTTCCAGAATTCTTTCTCTATCAACATTTCCTGCGCAGCACAAATCATATATCCCGTTTGCAGAGCAATTCAATTTTAAGGATGCCTTGTAAGGGAATACTTTCGAGTATGCGAAAAGTCAGGGCATATGTGAGCATATTTTGGGTCTTGCATTCTGAATGGTTGAATAAACAAAAAATGTAATAAACCAAAAATAGAGTGAAAACTTAAATTTGCCAAATTTTTTGATGCCGTCAAGGTATCAAGTTAACCCATCCTTGCCACTCCCTTCCTGCACCAGCAATTTGACTTCGCTCGTAAGTTTTACCCACACGCACATAAGAGGAGACATTCATTTCCTGTCTGCGGATGCGGTTGTGCAAGAATTTGTATGTGAGCTGGTGTGTGTGTGTGTGTGAGCCAAGTTTTATTTCATTTTTTTTTCCAGTTTTTCGCACGTTTCACAATTTTCCCTTAGCTGTTTTGGATTTCATTTGAATGTTTACTTTTGGAACGTGTAAGTGGCACAACAAAACATACATTCGTAAGCTCTTCCACTCGACATATGTACCATAGGTGTGAGTGTGTGTGTGAAAGTGTGACTTGCTTGCAGACTGATGCAATTTTAGTTGAGTACTTTGAACTAGTTTCACCACCATCAGAATATGTTTACCGAAGAGTTGCACGGCAAGTGGGAAATGGTCGCCATAGGAAACACAGATGATTTGTCCAGTTTATCCACGATTTATCAATCAATAGCCACACATCACCAAATCTAAAGCAAAAGCTGTTATTTCACTTGTGTTGACAAATCACTCCACCTACTGAAATTTTCGATAAGGGTTCCGTTACATAAAAACACAATCTAACATTGGGCGCATTCTGCAGACAAATCCGATTTATGATTACTGATTTAGGATTTGCGATTGCTGATAATTCTCTTCTGAATGAAATTGATTAGAACCTTAAAAATATTCACACCATAAAAAATATTGGCACATTTTTAAAGGCTTTTGATGTAGTTAGTTTGTCAGATTATTTCCAGTTGTTTGGTTAACAGTGCCCTTACAATCTCATCATTCATTTTGTTTGATTCTATCTTAGCAATTGTTTTTGTGAAATCTACCAATCGCTGTATCGAGCGCAGTTTTCAGCAGGAAAAATCGGCAATCGTAAATCAGTAATCGCAAATCAAATTTCTCTTCTGAATGCACTCAATTTAAAACGGTTTCCTCATACATTTCCCAAAAGTTATCGTTTTCGTCGTCATCATTGTTTAGAATCAATTACTAACAGGCCACCAACTGTTGCCATTTAAGTTATTAGGCTGATCATTGGTTCATTTTGTGCACTTAATTTAAAACAGTTTTTTATTATCGGCGTCAAATAACTTAAAACAAACTTTAACAATATTTTTAAACTTAAGTTAAATTAAGTTTAAGTTTAACTTTATCATCACCTTATTATACCCTTGCAGAGGGACTTTAAATTTTCCAGACGATTGTAACGCATCACTGCTGGATCCATGGTCATCGCATTGAATCCGTAGTACCTGAAAAAAAAGGTCAGGTTCTGGTGGTCTACTTTATGACTAATATGATGTTTTGTTTTTTCCGTTTTAGCAAAATGAATTTTGGCAGGGCGGTATAATTTCATTTTAAAATTGAATTAAGTCAGCGCGGTCTTATTTCATTTTGATATCGCGGCCTAAATTCATTTTTCAGAATGAAATTAGACCTCCAATCGCGTCCTAAATTCATTTTGTAAAATGAAGTTAGACCGCGCGGCCTAGTTTCATTTTGTGGTCGCGGCCTAAATTCATTTTGCAGAATGAAATAATGCCGCCATAAAAAATATACCGCGGCCGTAATTCACAGAGCCAAGCCATACATCTATCTATCTCTTACCATCTTTGAGATCTGCAGTTTTTTGTAAAAAATCTTTACCATGACGACAAAAAAAGCGTGAAATATAACAAATAGCAAATTTTGGGGGTCGAGCTTGACGGACTTTCTGACTAATACTTTTTCAAAATTAACTTAAGCATTTGAAGTCGATTTGCGTGGTCAAAGTTTATTAGAATTGTCCCAAGTTTTCTATTTTGCCATACGATCAGTTAGTTTTTTCCCCCTTACAAAACGACCCCCCAAATATATTTACTTTATGTGTTTGGAGGTGCTTCCTTCTTTGCGTTTCAAACTGATTATTATTTTAATATACCCTCTGAAAGGGTAATAACATTTTTTTTCCACGCCCCGCCCTTCACCGCATTTTCAAAAAATGTAAGTCTCCCACAGATAGAAGGGCCGTACCTTATGGATATATACATTAATCAAAATTGTTTATAGATTCGCCGAAGGATTGGTAAAGATCGAATGAATGATTGTCGAGTTACGACCAAAAGAGTGTTTGCTGCTGCATTCAGCTGCGATACTAGCAATAGAAACAGGACCAGGAGAACTCGCAAAAGTGGTTCTGAAAGACCCAAAGACAGAGACAATGACATTGCCAGCGTTTCAGTAACCCCATATGTTTCTTTAAGCTATTAACTTTATTTATATTCTGTTTTACCGAGTAACCAGAGCAAAATTATTGAAAATATTATCCAACATTGTGATCTTATTCAATCGAAGAGTAGCTTGTTGAACCATTTTGCATATAGAGGATCTCCATTCTAAGAAGATGGAGTTTGAGTTTCAACTAAGCATTCAACATTTAAAGGTGGGTGGCCCTTTGGCATTGTCTATTGTAATGCTTTCTTTTGTCTGTCGTTTTAATACAAACAGCTGTAAAAGTGACAAAGCTTGTCCCAATTAAGGTTTTTCCATTGTAGATATACATTTCCAACTGGAAACAAATACCTTCCCAACCTTTTTTATCCTCCAAAACTATCTTTAAATACTTTTATACCTATTTGTCGTGCAGTTTTTACCTTTCATTTGACTTTCATTTTAGATTCAAAAGAAAATAAAGTTAGATTACTGAATTCCTATTGCAGAAAACTCATTTTGTTTGATGCCGAAATGGGGCTGAGAAAAACCCCCTCGCACCCAACCAAACGCCCCTTTAATGTCCCTCTAACCATTAAAAGTGCATTGTTTGGTACCAAGTCTGCAAAGTTTTGAAAAAGGAAATGCACTAGCTGGCTTTACTTCCTTCAAGTATGTATGTGGTGTGCGTGCCTACGACGCATGCCCCCCTTTTCCTCCGGTCCATCTAATCTTCCCTGTCTAGTTTTGTCATATTCTCTTGCTCACATTGCAGTCTGTTTGCACAGTCGCCAAGCAGACCCACTTTTGATGAAAGTCCGGCCTGTCTATGTCCATGCGGGGAATGTCGTCAAAGGGTTTGCGTCAGAGCAGCGCCACTCCCCACAGCCAGCTTTTCATATTGCGCCATAGTTTTTACCCAGCCAGCAACAGCTGCCGAAGCAATTTGTATTTTGTTTTCCGCTCTGTTGCCAGAGGCAAACTTCGATTTGGCCATGTCTCAAAGTACATTCAAGAACACTAAAAACTAAAAAAAAAAACAAAATAAACTCAAAAAGACGACGCAAACTAGGACACTTTCTAATTGGGAAATGCATTTGGGTAAGCAGCACAAACTACTAAATTATCAGCTGCGTATGTAGCCCAACTGTGCCCCAGCCCTGGCCAAGGGCAACAGGGACAATTGGAATGCGTTGAGAATAAGTCCTGTTTCCCCCTCAGGCATTTTGTTGAAGTTCTATCCCAGTTTTGCCTCCATGGGGGTCAGGATAGTAAGAAGGAAAATGGGAAAACAAATGCTTCCTGCATATCTGCACAGCGAAACATGCTGAAGCTCTAGGGAGTTGTAGGAAAGTCAGGACATTGAGCAAGGATATGAAACTGTGCAGTCTTAAGCAAATGGATAGGCTAAACAAGAAATATACATTTTCATTTTGGTGGCGTGCGTACACATTGAACGATCCGAATAGGTCACCTAAAATGTATCTATTATACTATATAATTGGTATTGTCTGGAAGGTGAAATGTCTCATTTCATTTGGTTGTGGTAACAAATTAATATACTGAAATATTAAATTTTTTTCTAAAAGTCAAATAAAATCAGTATTTTGGGTAGTACTACAAACGTATAGCCATTTGAAACATTTAAGCTCTGATTTCTCTACATTCGATTTCAGTTCGATATTTCAGCCGGATTTAACAGTTTTTGTCACAGATATACCATCAACATGTTAGAAATTCGTTTAAGACCAACTGGGTTATACTCTGTATTAGCAGAGGTGTATGCTTTCAGCAGAAAGATTAATCGCTGAGCAGGTATAGAAAAAATTATACATCGATTACTTTCTGCTGATCGAAGTGGTACATTTTTGGACAGAAACTTTAAAAGACAATCTTTTAAAAGCGTCGCCGACGTTGACGACGCTTCGTGTCAACATGGAAATAACATAATAGTTGTCAAACTTACGTTTTTGAGTATTTTTTAGTTATTTCAAACAGCTTGTCGCCCATAAAAGAAACTCATTTTTGAATTCAGTGCACAAGAAAAACCAAGATACGCGTATCGGTATCGAAAAAAACCTATCGATATACAATTACAGCTGTGGGTAGCATTATCAGGCAGTAGCTGTATTGAAAAGAGCGCACTTTATTCTTGATACAAGCTTCTCTATCAATATACGTCAAATTGACTATCATGATACCGTATCACTGGAGTTATGCAGAAAGATCAGTATGATTGATCAGGGAGCAAGTTCTTCCGCTGAGCGCGGCCATTGTTGCTGCAGTAGCAGCTAAATGCAGTGCTAATCAAGAATATATATACTGTACAACCTTTGGCCGGGAGTGGTACAGCAGGTAGGGTGTGTGCTTCCTGTGTAAGAGGTCGTGCGTTCGACTCCGTCTCGGGACATCTAATGAAAAAGTGTTTTCTTCAAAAAACTTACACCCCCGATCACCTTTACTAGCTATTGGCGCCAGCTGCGTTGTAATCAAGCTATTAAAGAGCCCGTCCAACTTTTTCTGTTCGTATTCGGCGTTCAACTATTGGTCTCTTTCTCTTGTGCGAACAGAGGCCAAGAGATTGAGAGAGGCTCGGCATTCCCCTTCAGGGCTGGAAAGTCAAATAAATACGGATTGCGGAGAGCGCAACATAAAAACAGCCCGGAATTCGTAATTCTGCTCATTTGACAAGTTGAAGTTGTTTGATGACCGAATTTAAAGGTCGTCGAACATCCTTTTTTAAGAAGTAAAGCCCAACATTAAAATAATTTAAATGCATTATCCGTTATGTTTGTTTTCCGTTTCATTAGTTCTGTACTCCCCACACAGAAGATTGCTAGGTTTTGCTTAATCGATAGCTATTAGTCAGAATCAGCATGAAGTGATCTCTTGACTCACAACAACGAATAAAAGTGCACTCGTATTTACTTCTCCCCTTCTTTGGCCCGATGAGTTTATCACAGCTCCTATTTTATCCTTCCCTTTTCTTTACCCTCCACTGTTTCCTTTGCGCACCTGAAACCCCAACAAATCCACAAAACACCCAAAGCGAAAAACTTGTTTTCCCACATTTTCAATTTAAATTCAATTTATTGACATACCCAGTCGGACTTCGCATTATGTGTTGAGAAATATCAGTAGTCAGTACATGAGTTTTTTAGCAAGAAATTAGTACTTAAAATAGCTTGAAAAACTCACACCTTATTTTCTCCAGTATTTGTAAGGCTAAAAGTCTGAAATTTCATTCGAAAACATGAAAAACTCAGGGGTTTGTCAGCGAACGTCTCATGACTTCCCACCTACGATGTACAATGTAAGTACATCTGGAGTACTAAGAAAGTAAAGAACCCGACGGTTTCATTGCAAAACGAAGCGGAAGGCTAAGGTTTTAGCATACCTTATCACGTGAAAAGTAAGCATGAGTGTGGGTTGGAATATTGCTGTCTGTTCCCAAATTCCACCGTTACAAAGATGCAGCACCTTATTTCCCTAGACAACATCACGAAGAACAGAACAAGAAGTATTTCAAACGTCAACCGAAATACGTAAGAGCCAAACGACGTGGGAGAGAAACCAAGTAGCAGATCAAGAGAGAACTCGACGAAGGCAGAGCGACGAAGGCACGACGACGAGCGGCGAGGAGGGAGTCGAGATCAAGCCCTAGACGAGGGCACTTGAGTTCCGATTGTTTGAAGACGTGTGCCGCAGAGGTGTGAAAGATTTCGGGCGCCAACGAGGCGTGGGAATCTAAGTTCGAGTCGGTTCAATTTATCAAAGCGGTTCTCAAGTTGTTTTAAATCAGATGTTCTAAGCCTTAATCTTACTTTTAAATAATAATAAAGTAACACCATTAATTAAAACCACAAAGAAAACCCCACATGAGAAAGTACCTTTTTCATGATAAAATGTCCGACTGGGTAATCGCCATTTATCTTTATGGATGTATTCTGTATGTAAGCAGATGTGAACAGCTGATCGACCGAGATCTAAATCAAATCTTATTCGATTTCAGAAATAACATTTTGGTGTCTGGCTCTGTGTAAAGGGTATATCGAAACTATCTCGTACAACTGTTAGCTAAACTCTAGTTTATTAATGCAAGTTTTATACAAACATCAAACTTTGGAAATTTTCCATTTAGCAATTGAGCTCAAATTTTTAAGATAAAACCCACAACAAAGCTTTAATTTAATAGAACGCAAAATAAAAATGGTAATATTACGAACATTACAAAAACATTTTCGTGGTGTGTCAAAAAGTTTAATCAAAATAATAAACTCGCTTGTTTTGTAAAATAATTTGCCATGTACAAAAAGTTTCAAGGACTATGCTGGCTTTTGTTATGTCAAAGTCCATTATCTACATCTGCTTCACACCCACACAAAGCTTTGGGCATGTAAACCACCTCGTCTTACAGTTCATTGAATATAGGAAAAAAAGAAAAGAAATTATAAAGCAAATGGAAACAGAAAAGTCTCATATAGATTTCTCGACTACAAATAATATTGAGAAGGCGCAGGATCAAAATTTAAAATGCAAATGAAGAAGCAAGCTGCAAATGAATCATAATAATAACATAATAAACAAGATAACGATAACAATAATGTCATATGATAGGCGCAGTCAACAGCTATCCTTGGCTTCAGAAATGATTCCAATTCCGATTCATAAATATTTATGAGCTCCAGATCACAGACACCAAGCGTAAACAAATCTGAGGGGATTTCGTTGTAAGGCGCCACAAAGTCGTGCGGTTGTTAAAATTTATTAGTTTAGATTTTATGTCAAGTTTTTTTGCTAAATCGGTGTGAGATTGACAGACGTTTTAATGTAGCTATTCAGTTGTACTTTTTTCGCTGGCTATGAATAAATTAAATTTGAAACTATTTGGCAGTTTCATTTGGCACTCTTGCTTTGCTACTTAATATAATATTTGAAGGGTACTTCGCTCTGGGGTTTTCAAATGGTTCTGCTGGTCCGATGAATCCTAAAAGGCTTACTCAACAAGTTGTAGGCATTAAACTAATGTGTGCATAAATGCATTTCATTATATATTCAAGAGCATAACGTGTTAACGAGTCAACATTGCGAACAGAAGTTGGTGTTTATTTGCTTAACAATTGAACAACAATGTGAGACCATGTGGCCCATTAATTTTTCAGGAAAAATTGGTGACCTTTTTGTTCAGTTTCGGAACATTTATTTTTATATATTAATGTAATATTTGAGTATATAGCCTGAATGCATTTAAAATGAAATTGTGTGTTTGTTAGAGCTAATGGCAGCTGATATCCTCAATACTTAAGGAACTGCTTTTTATACTGTGTACCGTAGGTACATAGAGTATTATAAGTTTGTGCAAAAGTATGTAACATCCAAAAGGAAGCATCTCCGACCCCATAAAGTATATATATTCTTGATCAGCATCAACAGCCGAGTCGATATAGCCATGTCCGTCTGTCCGTCTGTCTGTCTGTATGAACGCACAGATCTCAGAGATGGTAAGAGATAGAGGTTTGACATGTATGGGACATATGCTTCTAATGTCTGCAGGCAGATCAAGTTTATTTTCAATTTTGGCCACGCCCCATCCCGCCCCCGCAATTTAGAAAAAACGTCATATCTCCCACAGTTTTGAAGATAGATGGCTTGTTCCTTCTGGACATATTTAGTTATTAGGATATCTTATCGATCCGCCAAAGGAATGAAGAAGATCGGATGAACGGTTTTCGAGTTCTGATCAAAAGAAATTTTCTTGGTACAGAGTATGTTATAGTCGGGCTTGACCGACTTTCTTTCTTGTCTATACCTAAAATGACTCAAACAACTACACAGATATGTTTAAGTATGACAATACTGAACCTCGTTCTCCGTGACTGACAAGTCAGAAAAAGAGTAGAAAATATACATAAAGAGTAGCAAGCTTAGTTGCCAAGCATAACAAATTTAGTTGCAATTATTACAAAACCAATGCTTATGGGTAACGTCTGGCGATGTTTGTACTAATACAAGCAGTATCTTAAGTATTTAGTGGTCTTAAATATAGCATGGATATCCATTTGCTGTAAATTCCGCTTGTGTATTAATCTGGCTTATTAGTTCACTTGATTAAGCGTAAAGTTTGGCTTGCACTTAGTATTTAGTATCTCCTTTGGTTTTTTTCCATATAATAATGTGCCAGTCTCTGTAAGCTACCTTTTTTTGTTTGCGAGCATGCCGCTTTGAAATTCCCAAACAGTTATACCATCACAGGAATAAAGAGACTGTTAACAGACTGACAGTTGGTAGCCATTGATCGCTGATGAGAGATGGTTGTTGTTCTTGAAACAACTGTACGATCTACCAGCCTTCCTTATGGTGTTGCGTGTCTCTTTTTAAAGTTGTGTGAAAGCATAACATGACCTCGAGCATGCCAAGTATACAGGTTTACAGCAGGGTTCCAACAAACATTCTTTATGCAAAGACCATGTTCTGTAACAGTGATCATCCAGGGTATTAATCGCGGTTTGGTATTGTCTTAGCCATGACTGTGTATTTTTGTAAGGTCATTTGTGGTCTTGTATAGCAGTTTCCCAAGATTATAGCTATATATGTACCACAATGATTTGTTGACTGTGAGCTCCACTTATGAATTGAAACAGGCATTCTTTTTCAGTTGATTGACAGCTAACACTTACCGTTCTTATCCGAGTACGGTAAGGTAAACAGAGCTTGGGTTGGCGATTACCACCGAGCGCAGATACTGATGTGTTTGGTTAAAATCGATCGAGTTTTACCCAACTTACAGTTATCAGTGTTTTACGGCTTATCCTTCTATGCTTAAGGCATCCTATACCACCCACCGATTTTCAATTAGTCATCATCGCTTGAATATTTCTTATGTAACTGAAGTTAAGTAAATTACACTGCATTATGTTGATAACATAACCCCCTGACTTCTATTATAGTGACAGTGCTGCAATCACGAAGTCCTACTGAAAAACCCATCCAGAGGCAGTGACAGTTGACTGGTGCTATATCTGCCAATGCTCTCAGTCTGAAAAAACTGCCAGATAGCTGGCATACAAAAATCTGACAGCCTACCAGTGTGCCTCCTAATCTAATGTCGTTTGAATTTCGTATTTTACAAAATATTTTTCAAACACAAAGTTTAATAAAACGTGAGGTAATCTCACCATTTTGATGACCATTCCAATATACCTGCCCAAATCGGTCTGGAAAATATTATATTTTGTCACGTTCACTACATAAATTTGCATACCTTGCGACATATTTGTATCTGGAGAGTACACATATGTATGTATTCTGCTTGTTCCCGTCTGTATACAATATTGCTCTAAAACGTTTTAACTAGGGCTGTCCCAAGCCACACCTCTACTTACACTTCGCTGCTCACTTAATTGCCCTTTTTTTGAAGCGAAATGGTTTGGGCCAAAGTTGATGATGACGCAGGTGGAGGTCGTCCTCGTTTTGGGAAAGAGCATCGTTAATGGGTGTTGAACAGCACGTTTACATGGTGCAAATATAAACATTGCCCTCCTTAAATGCGTGCCAAAGTATTAAAGGCAAAAGTTTTCAGAGTGCAAAGCCAAGGGTCCCCAAGCGCTACAAATCCTCCCAGCTTCCTGTCAAAAAAAGCTGGTAAAAACTTTGGCCCAATCTCAAAGCAAAAATCTTGTGGCAGCTTTATTTAAATAAATGTTTTGCACAAAACACATGAGATCTAAGAGAGGAATTCGCAGAGGGCTGATGGTCTGTGCTGCATTGTGATTTAAAATTGTTGGAAATGTGTATGTTATCTCGCTCGATACTCGTCCATACTGGATCATTACAGCTGAAGCTTAAATATGTGAGTGGAATACCAAAGCACTCGAAAGTGTTCAATGCAATGTTCAATATTGCATTTTCATTTTGATTTTGTTGAAATTATTTTCACTTTAATCTGCACAATTCTAACATTCAGTCAGTCAACCAGACCAAGTTTGAAACACACAAAACGAGAACGTAAGTTAAAATCGGCCCTGCCCGACCTCGAAATACCCGTTACTCAAGGCAATTAGTGTTTAATAACCTCATGCGGCTCAGATAAGTGTGCTACATTTTTTAACTCTGCCATTTATTATGCAATGCTTATGAAAATTTGTGAGATTGTAGATATTGGATACATACATATGATATATGACATATGATTTCCCAAAGTAAACTATAGATGACGCCTCTATGGCGACCGTGTGTCGAAGCCACATTAATGTAAAATACCGATTTGATTTGGTCTTAGTTTATTAATTTGATAGATGGTATCTGGCCAAGAGTCTGGTCTATGGTTAAGTGTGACTGTACGAATAAATTTGGTGACATAACATGCCATGACATAAAGCCCACGCCCTAATTTATTTTGTAATAGACTCTATCAGCAGAACTCTTTTAGATTTGGTTTTGAAAAACTGCGAATTATATAAATTTGTATAAAGTTTTAACTTACTTTGGGTGGACTTGAAATCGGGACCTTTGGACTGGAACACGATTGGAATGCAGTCTCAAAAATACTACTTATATTGAATTGCCTAAGAGAACTCTAAAATTTTGCAAAAATGCCACCGCTTGTAATTCTCAAGTTAGAGTTCCCTGAAGCCGAAATAGATAAGAGGTAGCTGAAATTCGCTGACTAAATATATTATTAGCCAATTCAAAGTGTTTCTTAATAAATTTATTTACAAAAGGTTTTTGGAAAAATCATTTATTATTGTGTTAGGTTTTACCATGCGATGTTTCCCTTAGCTACTTTGAAATATAACTCAGAATGTTTTTGTCCCGATGGTCTTTATGCCCATGGGCGTTAAATCCGTATCTAGAATTGAATACTTTGGGATTGACCATAAATAACGAAGTTTGGGCGGTTTCAACTTCAAATTTTCGAAAATTCACTTTTTAAACCCCCTTTATTGGTTCTAGCTCCGTTATAATTTATCATAAATGTGCTTTCAAATATTTGCTACAAACCAGAGTTGGCATTTTTTTATTCGAATACGGATAACGAATAGTTTGTCAGAAAATTTATTTTATTCCAAATAAAAATAATCGAAATTTATTTGATCAAAATTTATTCGTGTCAGAATAAATTATCTACGAATAATATTTTCACGAATAAAAAATATTCTATTATAGCTGCATATTCCCATATAACTTATCCCAACTAAATAATTTATTCAAAGCGGTTTTTGCCGAATAAATTTATTAAAATAACGAATAATTATACTCTGTACCGAAGGTACATAGAGTATTATAAAGTTGTGCAAAAGTATGTAACATCCAGAAGGAAGCATCTCCGACCCCATAAAGTTATATTATATTCTTGATCAGCATCAACAGCCGAGTCGATATTGCCATGTCCGTCTGTCCATCCGTCTGTCTGTCCGTATGAACGCACAGATCTCAGAGATGGTAAGACATATGTAAAACTTATGTCTGCAGGCAGATCAAGTTTATTTTCAATTTTGGCCACGCCCCCTCCCGCCCCTGCAATTTAGAAAAAACGTCATATATCCCACAGTTTTGAAGATATATGGCTTGTTCCTTCTGGACATATTTAGTTATTATAACTTATCGATTCGCCAAAGGAATGAAGAAGATCGGATGAACGGTTTTGGAGTTATGATCAAAAGACAAATTTTCTTGGTACAGAGTATGTTATAGTCGGGCTTGACCGACTTTCTTTCTTGTTTTATATAGATAATCATTCGAATGATCGTTATTTATTTTAAATTATTTACAAATAAAATCTCATAAATAACATTTGACTTCAAATTATTATCTAGATGATTTTGCCAATTAGATGATGATTTTCTTGTGTTGAGTATTTCTTTCGTTATCATTATAATGTCGGAATTTAAAAAAAAAGTATTTTTAGAAAGGCATATTCTTTCACCTAAACAGCCATATTATACATTAAGTCACATAATAAAAGCCCAAAAATATTTTGGCTTAAGTTGTACAGTACCCTTAAAGGATCTATTTTTTTAAACCGTGTTGGTTATGGTCATTTCTTTAAATCAATTCGTTTGTCTCCGCCTACTGATGCTCATCCAGCTAATCAACCATTTTATTATCGGGAATAATTTTGCTTTTGTTCGAAAATGCTAAAGGCAGCACAACTTGGGTTTCCTGTTTCAACTTAAAGAAACTAAAAAATTGTTAAGAAAAAGTAATGCCATTTCAGCCTCAGTTGAAGTTAGCTACGTCATCATATGGAACACCAACTTTCCAACATATTCAGTTTTAATATCAATACAAATTATATCAATGCCATGTGTACAAATTTTCTCTTGCAACTTCATTTCGCTCAGTTGAATTTCTATGAAGTAGTCAAAGGATCATAAACATGTCGAAAACTTTTTCACTCACTTAAGCGATGTCATTTCAATTATTTTACCAACTCTATGACCAACTTGCAGCAATGGCAACAACAACACGACAACTGCACATGGAGCCATAAAAAGTCGAAAGCTGAAAATAAAATTTCAGTTTTGCCAAAACCGAGATAAAACATAAAAAAAACGGAAGAGAATTCACTAAATAAGTAAACTTAATTTCAGGGACTTATAAATTTGCTTTAGTCCGAGCTGCATTAACATTAAACTTGATGTCTCTCTTTCTGGCAATGGCAATCGTTCCTGTTGTTGTTGTAATAAATATTAAATCAACATTATATTCGGCTCATAAATTTCCCGAATGGCGAGCATAAAAAGCAAAAGGAAATAAAAATCAACCGCAAGTTCATCTCCCACGTTCCGGGTGCGAGCTGATTTATTTGGCAGCCAACATGACGTATACGTAACACATCACTTCAAATATTTGTTTAAGCTTTAACTTCTGGGGGGTCAGTTTTAATTTGTTTTTCTTTCACATTTATGCAAGAGACTTCCACTTTATTTCCTTTGGCCCACAAACTAATGCTATTCCACTACCTGTGCAGATTGCCCTCCGGGGGAATGAATGAGTTGTAGTGAAGAAATAAGGTGATGGGCTCACATGTAAATAAAATATTTGAATGCCAAGCTGGCAGGCTGTGAAAAGTGCTGCAGTGTATGCGCTTAATTAAAACCATTTAAGGCTCTCGGCAGCCATAGACAGAATGAGGCAAATGCTAAAGTTCCAAAAAACCACAAAGAGAAGACAAGAGAGAATTTTTTTTTTGTTTTTGGTTGTGTCGCGTCTGCCATGACCTCATCATATGTAGATGGCATAAGGCTGAAGGTCCAGATGGTTATTAAAAATGTACCAAAAGTCAGAACTGAAATTAAGGAAACTACGACCATTAAAAAGGACACATTTTTGATGAAAGTGTTAATCTAACGCAAAACCATCTTTACATTAATACGTGTACTAGCTAACATTACCGAGCTCGCACATCTCACTGTATTTATATAAATACGCTTAATATTGAGAAATTGTAAGCCTAAAATATATAAATAACCTATATTGGTAATATTTAGGTAATTTTTTACCTAAACAGCTGAAATGTGTTCAATTGTTCAAAACAATTTCGCATAAATGGTAGCATCAAGAAATTCCTCCGATTTGTCCATTAATTTGTGTGTGCTTATATACAATAATGGGATTCTGGATTGGAAAACAACAAGTTCCAAGCATATGTGATAAGGACGTAAATAAGTAAAATAAGCGATTTGTCCATAACCAGGTTCCAGAAGTTACCTGCGATCTGTATTGGAGCTCAGTACCTGATAGTCTCTGTGATAAAAGCTTTGGTTTAAGATACTTAAGATAAAATCCAATGCGACGGGTCTTGACGACACTAACCCGAGGTTTATTGAAATTATTCTGAAAATTTTTTTTAAATATGTCACACATGTATTGAATACCATCCTTACTGCCTCCACATTTCCTGAAAAGAGGGAAGTAGCAAAAATAGTCCCTATTCCTAAACAGAACAATGAATACAGACGGATATCCATTTTGTCTTATCTGTCGAATGTTTTCGAGTCCCTTGCAGCTAGCCAAATAAACTATTACCTTGCGTCACGTAACCTCTTAAGCCAGAATCACTCAGGATTTAGAAAGAATCGTAGTTGCATCACGTCACTACTTAAAATATCGGAAGACATTCGTAACAAATAAGATGACGGACTTGTCACTTATCTGACTCTGCTCGATTTCGGCAAAGCATTTGACACAGTCATTCATGTCAAATGTTTGGGTTCTCAAAAACTGCATCAGGATTAATGAAATCATACTTAACCAACAGGCGTCAGGCTGCCGTATCGTCCCTTAGTATATCGTCATTCTTGCCTATTATGCGTGGTGTCCCTCAGGGTTCAAGTTTAGGTCCATTACTGAATGTGAATGGTCTCCCACGCTCCCTGTTAATATTTAATGTCCTTATGTATGCTGATGATGTCCAATTGTATATTAGTATTCCTTTATGTAAAATATATGAATGTGTAGATAAAACAAACTTTAAATTAAAATCAATAGCTAAAAAAAGGGTCTCGGTTTAAACCCCTTAAAGTCAAAATGCCTCATTATTTATAAAAAAGTTATTCATATTTGAACTCTTGGTGGCCTATACATTGAAGATAACGAAATAGAGTATGTCGAAAAGACAAATAAATTAGGAATAGTGATTAATCAGACTCTGACGTGGACGGACCATATTAACAAGGCAGTTGGTAAGACAAACGGCTCTCTCTGACATGTATACTTGACCGAAAATTCCGAACCTGAAAACCTTAGACTTCTTATAGCTAAATCAAATATTACACCATCCACTCTCTGTGCTATTTGGGCAAAGTGATGCCGAAAGCAAACAAAGACTGAAAATCTGTCTTTAATAAACGACGAACTGATAGTATTTCTAATTACACCTACAAAATATATCATCTTACTCTTAATGACTTTTCCAGCTAAAGAGCATTAATGTTACTTTATAAGATAATAAACACAAAAGAACCTGCATATCACTTTGATAATTTGAATTTCTCAGCGTCTAGTTGGGTCAGAAAAGCACTTCTTCATATACATACGCTGTTCGCCTGCGAATAGCTTTCCACATGAACTAAAATCAATTAATAGTGCACCGTTATTTAAAGCTAAGATCAACACACACTACAGCACAAGACAAACATAATAGTATCAAAATAACAAGAAAAAAGGTCAATAATTCTAGTAAGTTGAATTCTTGACCTATTATCTATATATTTTGATACATGTTTACGTTGATCTTTTTCCCTTTCCCCTTTTGTTTTCTTTTTAAATATTAATTATAATTGTTAATTTATTTGTTTTTATTGATTGAACTATTTTAGTGACTAGTGTTACAAACTATGAGTTTCTACTAGTAACACTGGGAAGTTGAATAAATAAATAAATACAAACAAAACCAAGGGTACAGAGTAATTTGGAGTCGCAGCACCTTGACCTTAACGCCTTTACTTGTTTCATTTGTTGTTGTTAGATTGCTCCCACACTCAAATTTCGTGCTAACCACTGCACAACAGGTTGAATACAACGCCACAACAGAAACGATTTTACAAATCAGTCGGTAGTTTCCTTTAGTAACAAACATAGGTGAAAAATGCCACCCCCAATTCTTTCCACCAATAGTTGATAAAAAAGAAAAGTCATAAATATAATTTGATTCCATCGAGATTAAGCTCAGGGCCATTGGATCACGCTACAACGTTCACACTCGCACGCTATGGTAGTTTTCAGCAACTGGCTTGCCCAGCTAGTCAGTTGAGTTTATCGGGTTCGGTGCAGTTGTCATTTATTTTAAGGAGGAACAATTTATCACGATTTTGTTTGAACTTGTAAATGAAAAATCGGTGCAGCGTAGTTGATGAGAGGTAATTTCTCTAGAGTGGAAGGTACAGAGTTCAATCCGTTCAGGACGATGTGGTGGATTGGTACAGTTCAATAAATAGGTAAGAACTTCACATTTACACAGTAGGCATCAAATCCATTCGTCGCCTTGGCAATTCTTTAAGTGGCAGCATAAATTCCCTAGTTATTTATAGCATAATCAATTTGTGTAATCACCCGGGGGAAACATTCAAAGGGCGTGACAAATTTTATCACTGCATAACAATCTTGACACGCAACCAGGAGCAACAGCAGCTAACAGGAGCAGCAACATCCAACCAAGTGGCATTAAGGATGCGGCTGGTTTGCCTGCTTTTGTGTTGCGTACTTTCCTTTGCCGTATGTAAAACCGTAATAAACTCAATTGCTTGGTTGGTAATTCACGTTAGAAGCACAAATATTTTATTTAATTAATGCCGACTATGAAACTTCACAGCATTGGCGCTTGCCAACAAACATGTGGGAGCATTTAATTTCAAATCGTTGGCCTCTTTTTTTTATTTTTATTTTTATGATAGCGCCAGCAGCATCAAAAGGCGCAGCAATTAAGCTGCTTATGTGGGAGAATGAATGAATGAATGAACGGAAGGACTAGCAGAAAAGGCAAAGTCAGATGCTGCTGGCAAAGCGAGTCTGGTTTTAGCATTAAACGTGCGAGTTTTAATGTCGGTTCTGGCCTGCCGGTTTGCCTCGCAATTTGTCAAATTAAGTTTATGAGTGAGCGTTGCATTGAAATCATAAAAAACACAAATTGTGTGTCAAAACGAGACCCCAACGACGACCAAATCAACTCTTCTCCTTTTTTTGCTGGAGAGCATGGATGAAGGAAGCATTGTAAATGCTTAATTTATGTTTAGGGTGTTCAAGCTTCTGTCCTGGCTCCTGTCAGGAATATCATCGTAAAATATTTTACATGCCTTCAGCACTGCCATCACAAATTGAATTATGTCGACTTTGCGAACGATTTGACGGTGTCTGTGCATGCTGGGCCCCATAAAAGGAGAGGGTAAGTGAGGGGGGCAGCTCTGAGGCTTCCAATTTTTGCTTTAAAAAAATTATTTGCAATGCGGAAGTTTTTGTCCCCCTTTATTAATATGGTTAAGGTTACTCTTTGTTGAGGTCGTCTCTACAGCAGAGACAAAAGAGGTGGGGCAAAAAGTTCAACAGTTCCTAATTGAAAAATTTGTAAAGCAATATTGTCGTTTTGAAGACAGCCAAGTTTAAAGTGCTTGATGGGAAGAAAGTACCTAAAAGATTTTGGTAGCACTTGAATAGAATTGTGCCAAATTGTTCGACCTAGTTCAAATTAACAAGTCTTTATAGTGAACTGATAAGCTATGTCTTAAAAATAAACTATAGTTTATTATTTGAAGTATAGCCAATTTTTTAAGCTATTAAATTAATTTTTTATAACTAAAGTAATTTATTTTAACCTATAGTTAATTATTATTAAAGGGACAATTTATTTTTTGGTGTTTTTAACCCGAAGACCATGATATTAAAGAAAATAGTAGAAAGAGTAGATTGAAACAGAGAGAAATCCGCGCAGGCGACTGAATAGATTATAGAACAGGCATATTGTTTTAAAAATAAGCTACTTCAAAAAATGAACTATAGACATAAAATGAATAGTGCTAAATGCTTCCTTCTATGCGTTACAAACAAGGGTATACAAAAATAAGGGAACTAGAGGGCTTAAAACTAATGGCACAACCACGCAAATAATTAAAAATCATGTCAAATTTATGGAGCCAAAATCAATTTTGATTATTAGATATATTTATTATGGGTGGGTGTGGTGCAGTGATAGGTGTGTTTTCCTACTGTGCCAGAGGTCATGGGTTCCGTCTCGAGACTTTTTATTAATAATATTTTATACTCTGTACCGGAGATAAACACATTTAAAGGTTTGAAGTGTATGGGACAAAATCTTCTTACACTCACAGGCAGGTCAAGTATATTTTCAATTTGGCCACGCCCCCGCGATTTGAAAAAAACGTCAAATCTCCCACAGCTTTAGGGATAGATGGTTCGTATCTTTCAGACATATATTAACTAATCAACATTATTTGTTGTTTCGTTAAAGCAATGGGGAAAATAAGATGAACGGCTGTTGAGCTATGATCAAAAGACTGTTCGCTACTGCAGCGCAGTAGCAGAGCTACTTTCAGCTGCTACTGCAGCATCAAACTTTAGGGTGAGAGTATATTTTCGTTGGTACAGAGTATTCTATAGTCAGGCTTGACCGACTTTCTTTCTCGTGTTCTTTGAGAACTTATACAACCGGTCACCTTCACCAGCTAGAAGGCGTCAGCTGTAAAACTCTGCCGTTCGGATTCGGCGATATACGATAAGTCCCTTTCTCTTGTGCAAAACTTCAAAGCACACAAGCCAGGAGATGAAGAATAACTCGACTCTGGCCCCATGGAGGGCTGTGTTACTTCATTTATTGTTTGTTGTGTTGTTTTAAGTATCAATTCGGCCTTAATCTAAAAACATATCAAGATGATATGATCGAGGAAATATATTTAGCAGTAAATAGTATCCTTTTGATATGAAAATTGTTATATTTTAGGGTGAAATTTGATTTTGAAATTTATATTATTGCTGATGAGGGCCGACCTGATCAACTTCTTTTCGGTGCACAGAAATAACACTCAGCAGGATTGTACGCTATGCAATATGTGTGTCGAGAAAGATGCGGCTTACTTTATTGGAATCAGCCCAATCCTTAAGGAGCAACGCATATTGAATTTTCAGCATCTATTCCTAACGGCAACTCAAGGGTAAAAGTTCTATAAACCTTGCTACTTCAATCATAGATAATTTGCAATATCACAACAGGATCATAACCGAATTTTTATAGGCCCTACCTACCATTGTGGCCATATACAGCCACATCCTCGAATAACCCAGCGTTTTTCTATTATTGACAATTACAGACTTCTTCTTTCTTCAACTTCTTTTAGAGAGGAAGTTGTTGTGCATCGCCGATGCATAAATACGATGGCTCTTGCCAATACTTATTAGAGTCTCCCCAGTCAACAAAATAGAAGACCAACGACAAATTCACTCCTTTTTGCCCAAAATATTGCATCTAGGTGTTTCATGTAATTTTGCAAATACTTCGCAAGACCTAAAATATATTTTTAAACAATAGCTTCAAAAGTAATAAGCCACAATGCCGGAATTCATTAAACGCTAATTTACGAAGAACCTCTTTGATATTTTTATAACTTTTTCTTTTCCCGTTTTGCTTCTTTAAACCTACTTGGGTGCACGTGTGGATAAACCCACTTTCCATAAAGTCAAGTCAACAATTTGCATACATTATTTTTTTTAAATTTTTATGGCAAGTTCGGCTAACACTTTTCACAGCAAAGGAAAAACCCACGCCCCACACTTGACTCAGGGGAAATGCGGCTTAAAAATAGCATGAAAGTATTAAGCTGCCTGGAAGCTCTTTTTTGTTTTTTTCTGTTTTCTACCCCCCTTTTATCATAGCATCGAGTTGCGTTTTGAAAAGTTCTCAAGTTGATTAAGGCACCTGTTGCACGAAACCTGGCGAAACTACAAAAATAAATAAAGTTCAAAAATAACAAACCAAAGCCAACAAACTGAAAATAACCAACATTCACTTGTCTAATTAGTAGAACAGTCGGAAAAGTCAGCAGGGAAGGAAACTCTGGCCACTGCACTTAATTTGCAGACTTAAAAGCTCTGAAGGGATATTGTTGTCCAAACGAAAGTATTTTTATTTTAATTAGCCAAAAAGAGGGACTAAGATTACAAAGGATGTCGAAGGACAAGACTGGCTAAAGAACCAAAGTAGAGTCAAGTATTTAGTGTATAGGAATTTTTACTCACGAGGAAAGAAAAGAAAATATATGAAGTATATATGAAGTTGGAAAGTACTCGAAAATTCTAATTTCTACTACATTGAGATATTTTTTCAATTTCTAAAATCCTTATATCGGTCTCCTTAGAAATAGCAGAATGATGCCTAAAGCCGCAATTATCGCATCTGAATTAAATGACAGTATACTTAGATGGAATAGATTATTTCCTACATTTTCCAAAACCATTACGTCCACAGCGGTAAGCTGGTCAGGAACTGAATGCCGCAAGCCTGTTTTAGTTTGGATCACAGAACTGATGCGACTGTAAATGGGAATGAGCTAGGTCCTAGATCGACTTCATATCACTATTTTACAGCATTATTTATTATAGACGCATGCTGCGAAGTTCTTGTTGAGCAATCAAAAATGAATTTAAAACAGACATGTCCTACTTCGTCATGACCTAAGCTTATTTTAGGTATTCAGTGCTGAACTCATGGGACATCTTCGGGACATCTAATGAACAGTTTTCTCAAACTTTGCCGCTCAAATTCGGTGTTATACTACAGTTCAACGGACCTACGTTCGTTTTAATTAGAACACGTAAGCCAGAGAACTGCAAAAATCACTTTTTTCTTGATTTCATCATACACAAATCATTCCACTCACAATTAATCAATCAACAAAGCATGCCGTTGAGTTAACTCGTTGTCATACCAGAGAACGCTTCAATCGGTTGAGTATGAGCGTACGAGTCGACAATGATTGTGTTCATTTATTCAGTGAAAGTCAGCCATTAGCCAAATTCACATCATTTTGGCAACAGCATCGTGCGGTTGAGTGAATTTGAGCTGATTGAATATGTTTGCATGTAAATCGTCTCTCTTGTTCACCAATACAAACATAGTGTTCTGTTCTCTCCATTTGGGACTCCCAGCTAAAAATGACATAGCAAACTCGCTCTCTCTCTCTCTCTCATTCATCTGTTCCAGCAGCACACTGAGCAGCGCTGTATTAGCGTATGTTAAAACTCATACGAGGTAATAAACGCACATTCGTTGTTGAGTCAAACGAACAAACACCCGAATCGAGCAGATTGAAGATGAGCATGATTGTAATCAGAGCGCCAACTAGGATTGATGTTTTTGAATGAACAAAACTGAATAGAGAATATGTGTGAGTGAGCAAGATGAACGATTGAACGCAAAGACATATGGTTTCGGGTGTTGATTATGACGTAAGCCAAGAGATTTAAAGAAGCTCCGCTTGTCTCTTTGGAGCTAAAAACTCATTTATTTTATTAGGAGCAGTACACTCAGAGAAAAAATAGAGAGTTCAAAAATGTTCGAGGTCAGAAGTTGGATAACAATGATAATTCTTGATCCAAGAGTGAAATTCTTAATCCAAGCTTTAATTTAATACTTGATCCAAGTACAAGTCATTTTCAAATAAAGCAGAATTTAATTCAAGATGGCTCATTCTTGATCCAAGAGTATATTTCATTGTCATAAACCGAGAATGTTCCTCCTATTGTAAAGAGCTCATCAGATTCAAGAGTAAGATCGTTTACTCTTAAACCGAGAGCTTCACAGATTCCAATCAATCAACAAATTTAAATCAGTTGTTTTTTACATTTTGTTTGAGTTGATTTCATGAAAAACTAATTGTTAAACCATTTGGCAAGTTTATGCCGGCTCGAGCAATACTGTCAACAGGCAGTCGCACAGCCGTCGGTCCATGCCAGCAATGCCATAGCTGGTTGGGAATTTCAGAGCAACATGAGTGCAAAAATCGATTGCACTCTCCGCTCGATATCTTCCGAATCTTTCGATACCTCTCAAATGTGCTTGCTCTCCAATCTGTTTCTTTACCTCAGTCCCCTTGCCGAAAATCACAATACTGAGAACGAATTTGGCACAATATACACTCAGCAAGGGTATTCAAATATTTATTTCGAATGTATCTTTTCTAATAAATTTTTTCTGTGTACATTAGCACAATCTTAATATACTCTGAGTATTTCGGTACAGAGTATAAACCGAATTTGAAAAAGAAACTATTTTGTTTTTAGATGTAACTAGTTTTAGTCCCAATCGCATTTTCTTTTCTTTTCTGTAATAAGTTGTGAATGGCAAATGGCAATCTATTTAGTTTACTTTTTCAAAGACTTACATACAGTAATCTATTCTTACATCTAGTCCATTTGAACACTTTCGGTATCCGGATTGAACCTTTGTGCAAAACATACAAACAGCAATCAAACGAATAGCAACTCTACGTGCTGACGCCCGAGACTAAAAACAATTCAAATAGAACGGGCAAACAGATATCGCAAACTTAGATAAATTGACATGGCGAAATGGACTTGCCAATGACCTACCAAATGAGCCCAATGAGTCCCGTTCTCTTCCAACTGTCATTTATTGACATTGTGTGGGAAATGTGGCGAAGGGCATAAACAAGAGATAAATGACCGTCAAGCGTCTCCTTTTCCCAAAAAACTAATAGGGAGAAGAATTTTGATCAAAAGTTTGGGCAAGAGACCAAAACAGATAAAACTTGGGCCAAACCACAGCAGAGCCCCAAGTCAAAAGCCATCAACCTAAATAGACAGTTAATTAAGGTTTCAGTTAGCCGAAAGCAGAACTGAAGCAATATTTAACTATTTCACTTTGAGTTTTAATTAGAAATAGGAACTTACTTTAGCTTGACATTTCGGTAATCTACATTAGCTGGGAAACTGTGAAGCCAAATTCTGATTGTATAAAGCAGAAAACACTGATAAACCAACCATCGAAACTGAAACTGACACTGGATGTCGGATAACTAAAAATACCCACGGAGTGTGTTGAATTTCCTTGACATTCAAATTATGCTCAAAAATATTTGTAGCAAAATAACAACAAAAGCCCAATTGTTGGCTTCTTCTGTTTCTTTCACACGAAGTTCTCTTGACGTCAGCAATGAAATGCCGATGTCTTTTGATGTATTTTTAGAGCTTGTTAATGAAGTCTAAAATGTATATTTGTGAATGAAATTGAGATACAAAATATAAAACAACACCAAAACAAAAAACAAAAATAGCGGAAATATATGCCTAAGTTTTAACATGTTCAAGATAAGACACTTCAACTAGCTGTTTAGTAGAAAGTCACAAGCTTGAGGGAAATTCCTACAGAACTGATTAGGTTAGTTTGGGTTGCAATGGCTTACCGCGACAATACACTCTCCCACTTTGGCCACATAAGCCCGAAGCGATGACATGTAAGTTACATGTAAGTTTCCCTGTTAAGCCTTGTTAGATCCTAGACTGGTCTTTGGTACTGAACCATTGTGTGGTGAGAAAATACTTAAGTAGTTTCGGAAGTCTGCATGAGGTTGAGTAGGAGGGGTTGACCAAGAAACCTTAATGAAGGACACTCAAAAAAGTGCCTCGAATCAAAGGGCTAAGACACACACAAAATCCAGGGCCACACAGTCGGTGATTGCATTTTTGACAGACTTCGATAGAAACTGCTCGCTCCACTCAAAAACGAGAGCGTAAGTTGAAGTCGGCCCTGACCTACTTCAATATTTTCCTATACGCAGTGCAATTAGCGTTTAATTACCTTTCACCATATTAATTGACAAGAGCATTAACATTAATCTGAATATTTGAATACTATGCACTATGCACTTTTTTTTATATTTGACATATAAACTGAGCCAACACTTTTTTTAGGCAGATGGTATATATGATTTCTGCACCTTTGAATACTTGTTTTATTAATTAAAAAGAAATTGGTATCAAAGCCCAGAGACTCCGCAGTAACTTGGAAGATAAATAGTGCATTTTTTGATCTAACTTGGCACCTATCTGAAACAGCAAGCAACTTCGGAGTAATACATCCAAGTTTTCCTCTTGGTTCGCCTGACTTATGTTCTTTTCTTTTTGATTTTTTTGTGTGCTCTTTCCTCTTTTAGTAGCAATGACTTCTGTCAATGCTATGTTCAATATCCAAGTTTTAAAACTCTTCTTTATTGTTCAAATCGCCCTCGGCATAAGTATCATCAAATATTTCGTTTAGGCAACCCTTAAAGATTGTTTCCCTCCGTCTGAATAGCTCTTTCGTATAATGAACATTTTGCAACAGCAGGCAGCAGAAACGCACTTTTTATACTCTGTACCGAAGGTACATAGAGTATTATAAGTTTGTGCAAAAGTATGTAACATCCAGAAGGAAGCATCTCCGACCCCATAAAGTATACATATTCTTGATCATCATCAACAGCCGAGTCGATATAGCCATGCCCGTCTGTCCGTCCGTCCGTCTGTCTGTCCGTATGAACGCACAGATCTCAGAGATGGTAAGAGATAGAGGTTTGACATGTATGGGACATATGCTTCTTATGTCTGCAGGCAGATGAAGTTTATTTTTAATTTTGGCCACGCCCCCTCCCGCCCCCGCAATTTAGAAAAAATCCCACGTCATATCTCCCACAGTTTTGAAGAAAGATGGCTTGTTCCTTCTGGACATATTTAGTTATTAGGATAACTTATCGATCCACCAAAGGAATGAAGAAGATCGGATGAACGGTTTTCGAGTTATGATCAAAAAATCATTTTCTTGGTACAGAGAATGTTATAGTCGGGCTTGCCCGACTTTCTTTCTTGTTTTTATTTTTTATTTGACACAAATCACGAAAAACTCTATGTTTCTCAATAAATAATTTTAGCGACGTGAACTGAACTAACTCCTCAATTAATACATTCATGCATCATGTGTATTTACACTAAACGTATCATTCTTCATTTTCTCATTATTCTAACATGACAATTGATAAGCTATTTACATTTAAAACATGACAACATGAAGGCCTACTAGATTGTCACGTCGTCATGTGTAGAATTGTGTAAAGGCAGCATTATAGGAATTTGTTTTTTTTCATTCTGTTTCCAATTGGTAGCCACTACGCTTGTACTCCTTAACTGGACTTTTTTTTTAAATATTTATATATATTTTTTATAGACGCATGTGAAACGAAAAACGATTATACCTGATAGATGACATTCGCTCCCAATTCTTGATTTGTTCCTTGTCATCTATAATATCTATATTTCTTTGGTTTTAAGCATCTTGTGCCGTATAAAAATGCAGATAACACACACCTTTTCTTTGACAAGGAACACTCACTATCGAATATTGGTTTCAATAAGCCAATCAAAAACTCTGAAGTCTCTTCAGCCACGATTCCAAAAAATGTATTTCCCTTTTTGAATTTAAAAAAATGACAACAATTGAAATGAACTAAAGCTTTCGTTCTTAAGATTTGTATTTGGTTCACAAGTCGTATGATTCATTTTTTTAAAACTTTGAAGCCTTGGTGAAAATATTTTGATTTTCACAATTATTAATTGTACATCAAAAATTAGCTTTGGGAAGGCTGAGACGTACTTTTTCCCATTTTTTAGGCTGCTCTGTAAGGGCTGCTCTAGTGGACGCTTTAGGTTTACGAATATCATATTTAACGCAAAAGCAATGGTAAACATTAAAATATCGGAGCATTTCCTTTTGCTCAGTGTAGCCTCTTTTCTGTGCTTTTTCAGCTCTGCCAACCACAACACAAATGGATTTAAGAACTGGTTCAGTTCTGGTTTACGGAACTGAAACTTATATCGAGTCATGTGTGCTTTCTTTGAAAATCAGTACCGCTGATACGGACAGTTAAATAAAATTGTGCAGAACAGCCAGGAAAATGTCCCGAGCTAATGCAGTACCCCAGCTGCTATTTACCAACAAAGGTAGGTACTGAAAATTGTACAATTCGCTTTGATTGACTTTCCCTCTTTGTAACCAGAGCTAACATTATTCGAATAACGAATCCACTAGATAGGTATAGGATATCTACTGTTATATATTAAATTTTATTTGTAAATAATTTAAAATATATAAAGATCATTCGAATGAATATCTATGGATATATCAATATCTGTCTATAGATAATATTGTTTGTCATATAAATAAAATTATTCGACAATAAACACCACGAAAAAATTATTTGCCAACAAAATTATAAATGTTTTCGAACAAAACGAACAAATGTAGCTCAGACAAGGAGGCCCCCAAATGACAGGTTGATAAACGAAATGGCACTAATCAAATCCACTCGTCTGAACTATGTCTATGGCGCTGCTTGTCTGGGAAGATGAATTGGTGACGCGAATTAACTGTTGAACAAATCATTTTTGACTACCTTTATTTGTAACTAGCTTAATACCCGGCGTCGACCGGGTCCATTGCATTGTGAGAAAATTAAAGTTCTAACTGTAACTTTGCTGATTTCGCGGCTTTTTTGACAGTTTGGTATACACCTCCTATTAACCAGTCTACAATTGTTGTCTATGAAATCTTCATAATAATATAAGCTCAAATGAAAAATATCAAAATTCAGCCGTTCATTCTGCATCGTCCATTTACCCACGGCTGGATTTTAATCTAAGCTTTAAGCGCTTTCAAAGATATACATTTGATTATTTTAGAAATATCGCTGATTTTTGGACCTTAGAAATTTTCGCTTGCAAGCGTCCAACCATTCCGTAAAATTTCAAAACACAAGCGTTTAACCAATCCCCAATGTTTCAATCGAATGATCAGTTGAAATTTGCAAGTTTCGCGGTTTTTGGACCATTTTCCGCCCACTTCTTGAACTTAGAGGCCTTCCCGGGCAAGCACTCAACCATTCTCCAAAGCTTTTTCGCTATCGGATGAACGGTTTAATTTTTCAATTTTCGCGGTTTTTGGACCAAGTCACAGACATGAGACATAGCCCATGACACTTTCCTGATCGAAATGAACATACTGTGAAAAATTTGTGAAGATCGTTTCAGAACAAATATACAAACAAACTTTCAATTTTATATATATGTATAGATAAATTTCTCGAATAAAGCATAATTTTAATTTTATTTGAATGCAACATTTTGTTTAAAAAATTATTCGTTATCCATATTAAAAATATCAACTCTGTTGGTAACTTACTTCCATCAACTTAAGCCATTCACTTGAGTTGCAGGGAATAAAACGACGCACTCCATTTATTGCACATCGTGTCATCAGCAGCAAACTAGCGGAGAAAAACCATTTTCCACTGAATACTCATTTGGGTCATTTATCATGCCAACGCATGATTTACGGTGTGTACATGACATCCACAGTCTCACTGTTGTCCTGCCCCAGCGAAAGGACTGCAAGCGAAGCAGCAAATGTGTGAGGAAATCAAACCTTACACTTTCCGCTCTTAGAATTCCATTTTTTTGTGCTAAAAATAATGTATTTTATTTATACCAATTAGCTATGGGGAAATATTTCGACAATTTTCGGATTTTAAATTAAACTCCCCTGCCCCAATCCAAAACGTTTTTAACACCTGCCGCGGCCAATTCAACAGCTTTGATTTAGATGGCGTTTAAAAGAGGAATTGGTGCGCAATTACGAACATGCGCCTGGGCTTAGAATCGAAGCACAGAAACCCCAAAAAAAAGGAAACGAGTGAAGCTTTCTTTTCTATTTGCAATTGCGACGTGAGCGTCATAAAGGGAGCCAAGCAAGAGGCGTGACTGGGAATCAGAATGGTGAGGGGGAGTGGGAGGGTGGTACAGCATAAAACAAATAAGAATTATTCCATCCCACCTGACCTCTATTTTTGGTTTGCTTGTTTAACTAACTGTGCAAATGATGGTTAACTGTTGTGGAATCTCAATTAGGACTAAAGCTGCATCGACAGTGCCAAACGTGAAATATTTAAATAGCAAACTTAGTACAAAAGTTTTGGCCCGAAAATATGCTTGTGAAACTGCAAAAATAGACAGTTCCAACTACTTATGCTAAATTTGTTTTTCGTGTCTTTAGAGTTGCCTCTGTTTATGCAAAATACGCAGCTCAACATAAGTAGCATTCAAATGATATGGTTTTGCATGCGTAAGTGAATTACCCAAGCAAAATTGGATGCGAGGATGCAACTGTGAGTCGAAATTGAATTGGCAGTGCCGCTGATTGATGTTGTAAGTGGGTAGACGAAGCACGAAATTCAAATATTTATTCTCTGGACCAATGGTACACAGAGTAAATTAAATTTGTGCAAGTGTATGTAGCAAGCAGATGGAAGCATCGCTGACCCAATAAAGTGTATATATATATTCTTGATCACGCCACCTCTAGACCCGGCAATTATAAATATTGAATATCTTTTACAGAAATGGGATATCAAGCTCATATTTTGCACACTTTAATAAAGATTGGATATTTCTGTGAGAGACTGACACTTCTAAGTCGGTCAGAGCCGACAATATCTGAAGCTCTCGCTATTTTAAGATACTTTTAATCAGAGATGCAAGCCTGTTCTGAACCGAACCGAACTGCTTATTCCAGCTGGTGAACCGAACCTCAAAGCGAACCGGCTTCCTTTTAGAATTGCTGAACCGAAACGAAAACCACAAATAAAAACGGTTCGGTTAGGTGCAGTTCTTTGACGAGTTTTAACGGGAATCTCTAGCTAATTTTGATTAATTTGTAAATATGAATCGTTTCCCGAAGATAAGTCTTAAACATTTCGTTCGACCCTCTACATATTATATTAAGCGTTGTCGGATCGATATAACTTTTGAACATGTCTTATGCAATTGCCCGCCGATCTCTTAGTTTACCTGTCATTAATCTAAATTTGTTTTTCCATTAGACAATGTTTTCAATTTTCAGTGGTACTTCTTAACCTTAATTCAATATCAATCTGCCAATAAGTAAGGGCATTCCTCTACGAACTGACAAACGAGTCCTGGGAATTCGACATAATACATTTTGGACATTACTTTAAGGATTTTGAAGATATTCAAATGGATTATAGGAATCAAATTTCCAAAATTGTCGAAAAGTCACATTACTACAGAAATCATAATATTCCTTAATATGCCTTTGTAAACCACTCAACCTAACCGAAACCGCGGTTCGTTTAACTCCAAAAACCATGTAATGAACCGAACCGGCGGTTTAGAAACTGTGCGAACCACTGAACCGAACCAGTACTTATTTTCGAGTGATTTGCATACCTGCTTTTAATTGAACCCGATTCTTTGGAACAGAAGTGCTCAACATTTTAAGCCTGCTGAAACTTTTCCCAGAACCTTAAAATATTCATTCAATTCTGTGACTGACCAAGTCAATGTACAAGAAACGCACCTGCCCAGAAAAAGAACTGCTTCTCAATGTCTTGTAAATTTTCCACAATTTTCACTTCACTTCGTTTCAACTGCTCTCTGTTTAAAGTAACAGGTTTTCAACTTAACACACTTATAAATATATAATGAACTAAGGAAACCGCTCTTCAAAGTAAATTGACTGTAAAAAAGGTGCCCTGAGCCCAGAAACAGTTTCAGTGCAAATGCTTGGACATCGGTCAGGTTGGTCGGACCCAGTGGATTTGCTTGTTTGTTTTTCTTGATTTGTGTAATATATTATGCCCTTTGCCCCTCTCAAGTGTGACCCGGCCTGTCAGTCTGGCATTTTCTTACGACCTTTAAACTAATCAGCGACACGTGGCTCCAATAGCCATCCTGTCACCTGGTCAACGTTTTGGAAATGTCAAGAAAATTCTCATTTGACTTCTCTTGTTTAACTTATAAAAAAGCCACATGGGGTCAAGAAAATATTTCACTTTAATCAGAATGAATTTTGTCAAAAATAATTGTGGGAGAAGCATGTTTAAGTCCTGTCTGAGGTTTCTCTTGCTAAATTTAGATTGAACCAACAAACAGCATCATATAGACAGAGCAATTAAAACTTCGACGATTATGTGTTTGTCTTCTTAAACTTTTCTAATACCAAATATGCTTTCTGGTGAATTTCGAATACGAAACGTCAATACCAATATTGACTTGAAGTGTGCAGATTGCGCCAACAGGCCATAAAATTGCCCAAGCACAGCTGCTGTGGCTGTTCGTTTACTTGGTTGTTGTGTTCGTTGTTGTGGGGTGTCGTTTTGCTATATATATAATTGTCATTGCTTTAAGAACAGCGAGCTTAATACAATTGCGAGACTTTTGTTCTTAATCAGCTGTACTCGAAGCCTTAGCCATCCTCCAGGTGGGATTTGCTTGGAGGGATTGGAGTGATGTCTGCTTGACAAATAAAACCGATGTTGACGGTCGGGCAGGCTTAAATGCTCTTGTCTATTTTGATTCTATTTCATGTGCGCAACAGTCAGATAATTGAGAAAATCTGCCACAGGCAAAATGTTTGTATTTGGAGTTTCCATTTTATTGACTAAGTTGGTGGGGGAGGGGTAAAACCAATGCCCAAATAAAAATCAAAAATTTGAATATATCAAATCAAATAAAATCAAAATATGGACGATATTTGAGACCGTGAAATTAAATATTAAATGAAAAATGTCGCTGAAAGGGCGGGGTCCATAATTCGCGAAATGGCCGCGAAATGAAAAACAAACTGCTGTGTAATTTTTTTTGAGCCGCAGTTCCATATGGGCATTTCCACAGAAAGTTTAAACAAAACTGGGAATCATGACAGAAAGCTGAAGTTCAGGCTATGCAGAAAAATTACATTTGTAAAAATGTTCGCACAGAAAAAAATAGGGTGGATTGCATTTACCCCATCCGTTATGTAAATTTGTTTCAGGAAATAGTTACATTTAATTTGTTTTTTTTTTTGCTGTATTTCCGGTTAAAATAAATGGTAACTTTCCCCCTTTTTTTAACTGCGGTTTGCAGTAACATTGTAGTATTTAAATAGTACCTCTCCAGCAGCAGTCCCACATTCGTTTTGTTATTATTATGACCTACTGGGCTATCAGAAAAAGTTACCATTAAATGGTAAAAACAGCGCAAATTTCCATTGCCACTTTCATATTGATCAGGCGCTGAATTCCAACTTAAGAATTACAAATGATTTAATGTAAGCGATGTGCAATTTAATTCAATACAGGTAGCATCTTAGACTGATTGAGACGGCATTCCAACCGTGTTATGTCCAACGGTCCCGAATTCGAATCTCCATATAGCCCACAGTGTGTGCCAATTTTTCATCACATTAAATATTAACAAATTACCAATTTTGTGGTAGGTTGTCAAGTTCCCAGCAGTTCTACAACTAGAATAAGAACTGCTGCTGTGGTACATACAAGAGTTTACTGAAAACATTAGTAAAATTAATAATGTATTACTATTTATGTGGCACTGAGAAAACAAAAGAGGCTACACGCCGCGTGTAGAAGCGGCAATTCTAAACAAACTGTTTTATATTACACTCAGGGAAAATTTGGTTTGATAATTTTATATTTTTGCTTTGGTTTTACTATTTTTACCATTGATTTTGCGTTAAATATGATATTCGTATATCCAAAGAGAGTACACTATGCATATTAAATTTAATATTGGCAATAGTTAAATTTAACATTGCAAATAGTTAAATTTAACATTGCAAATAGTTAATATCTTTTTATACCCTTGCAGAGGATATATTGAAATTGTGCAGATATTTTTAGCACATAGAAGGAAGCATTTCCTACCACATAAAGTATATTTATATATTTTCTCGATCAGCATGACGAGCTGAGTCGATATAGCCATGTCCGTCTGTCCGTCTCCTCCGTCAGTTTTAAAGCTATCGCCACCAAACTTTGCACGAAATCTTCTGGTACAAATACTCTGGACATTTGTCGAAGCCGGCCGGATCGGATGACTATAACGTATAGCTGCCATAGGAACGAGCGGTCGAAAAACTGGTTCTAGTGAGAAAAACTTTTTTGTTTATAATGCGAACGTCTTCACATTCCGTATTTACTACTGAATGCTTCTCCATGATTCTGCGAAATTTGGTCAAAATCGGACATCTATATAGTATACCTGTCATTCAAAAAAAGAAACGTAGTCTTATTGAGAAAAACTTGCTTGTTTTCAATGCAACGATATACAAACATCGGCCGAGCCGAAGTTAGCTTTCCTCTATTTTTTTAATTTTTGCTAGCCAACTTATACTTAATTTTCTTTTTAATGGAGTTCCTGAAGTATAATTCTTTTAGATTTGATTCTAAAAAATTTCGGATAAAATTAATTTATATAAAGCCTTAACTTACTCTGGGCGGACTCGAACTTGGTATCTCTCAACTTGAACCCGATTCGAAGAGACGGCATTCTAGTTGTGCCATTGCGTATACTGGCTGATTGACGGCTAAACAACTACTTGAATTAAATAGCCTAAAAGTATTCATCAATAAATTTCCAGAACTTTGCGAACTTACGTCAGCTTGTAATTCTCAAGTTGGAAATCCCTGCAGTGGGAATATAAAAGGGGTAACTGAAATTCGCCGCTTTAATATGTTTTTAGTCAATTCAAAGTGCTTTTTAATAAAGGGGCATGGTAAAGTCAAATATGATTGGGTTAGGCTTTACTATGCGATTTTTCCCTGAGTGTACCAAATATTATACAGTAGATTGTATTTTCTGTGATTTTACTGAACGAAAAGTTTTTGGTTTACAGTGGAGCACAGAATATATTTAGTTTGTGCAAAAGCATGTACTTTTAGCATTCTTTAAGCATTTTAATGAGAAAAAAATATTACTCCTCACTTTTTTCTTACTGATTTTTTGTTAGTTTACCTACCACACTTCCTCTCGGATTCGAACTCCAGGACTGACCCTTGGTACTGCGCTACAAAGGCAACATCTAAGCTCACACGACTACCCATTTCACAACAAACCACAGTAAAGAATTCAGCCAGGCGAGAAATCACAGAACATAGTTCGCCTAAGCACTCAGAAAGCAAAAAGATGGGTGGTGTAGATGACAGGAGTGTTGTTTTTCGGGATTTGTCATGTGTTCAAATCCACGTCGAAACATTAATTATTTCTTTAAAATTATTATTCAAAATGTGCTCAACAAGTATAGTAACCATATCAAACCTGTAGATGCATAAATATATGCATGTCGTCCGTCTACCATACACAGCAAACATTTTAAGGAAAATGGTCCTCGACTTTAGGACTTTTGAATAACCTAAAATTTGTTGCCTAATTTTTTACGTTTTAGTCCATATTTCAGCTGTTTAAGTAAAACAAGAAAGAAAGTCGGTCAAGCCCGACTATAACATACTCTGTACCAACGAAATTATATGCTCAGCGTAAATTTTGATGCTGCAGTAGCAGCTGAAAGCAGCGCTGCTACTGCGCTGCAGCAGCGAACAGTCTTTTGATCATAACTCGAAAACCGTTCATCCAATCCTCACCATTCCTTTGGCTGATCGATAAGTTATCCTTATTACTAAATATATCCAGAAGGAACAATCTTTAAACCTATCTTTAAACTGTGGGAGATATGACGTTTTTTCTAAATTGCGGGGGCGGAAGCGGGCGTGGCCATAATTGAAGATAAACTTGATCTGCCTGCAAACATAAGAACATGTCAAACCTCTATCTCTTACCATCTCTGAGATCTGTGCGTTCATACGGACAGACAGACGGACATGACTAGGCTGTTGATGCTGATCAAGAATATATATACTTTATAGGGTCGGAGATGCTTCCTTCTCGATGTTACATAGTTTTGCACAAACTTATGTATAATACTCTGTGTACCTACGCTACAGAGTATACAAATTACATAAATATTTAAATTATGGTCCATTTATACATTTTAAGATCACAATTTCCTAAAATTTTAGAACAACAATTTTTTGAGTATAACAGACGGAAGCATCTCCGACCCTATAAATAGTATAATTATTCTTGATCAGCATCAACAGCCGAGTCGATATAGCTGATCTTCGAGATCAGTGGCGTAGCCAGGATTTTTTCAGGGGGGGGGGGAAGGTTTTTTTAACAAATTTTTTTTTAATCGCTTCTTTTTAAATACAGTATTTATTCAATTTGCATTTGAAATTCTCAGCTGAGCGTTAATACAGAGTATGTTTTAGTCCGGCTTGACCGAATTTCTGTCTTATTTTGTAAGGAAATAATAAAAGATTCTTTCCAAGGAATAGGCACAGATTCCGTAGCAGCCCTATTGGATACTGCTCCAGGATAAGCTCGGTTGGAAGTTTTACGGTACAGAAGAGCTGGCGGCATCAAAAGAAATGTAAGACTGCTCATTCGTTCGCGTAACGGGAATCGAAGTTGTGCGGATTGCACAAAGCTTTTCTTGAAATTAGGCAATTTAGCCAATTACTTCAAACCATGAAATATTGAATGCAACTTCAGATACTTCTTATTGATATTGCGAATATCATCGTACAGTACCATAGAATCATCTTCAGACTGATTCACGAATTCTTATATTTAAAATGCCCGCTCACAGCAACATTCACAGCAACAAAGCAAGCCTTTAACTATGTTTAAAATGTCGCTATAGCGTCCTGCATACTTGACGTATGCAAGTCCATTCAAGTGTAGGCAACACTGTATATTTAAAAAGAAAACAAGAATTGCCACTTAGGTCATCTCGATGTCAGCGCGGCTGCAGCAAAACAAAACAAAACAAAAGAATAACAAGTGCAATATACGATAAGCCGCACTTATAGCTAAGCAGGTGCCGAATGTTTAAGCTCAGACGTTGACACAACGCAATGTGCAAAACCACATAATTTGTTCAATAAAATAACCAATTTATTAATCGCACACACTCTCTCTCTCTCTAGTGTTGACTTTATTGAGTAGATAAAACGCAAATATAACAAGAAAACAAATTATAAGCTAAGAAAATTAAAGCCGTAACCGACGACTACTAAAATCCAGAGATGAGATGAGAGATTGCGAACACTTCATCCATACACATATTTAATGAATTTTAAGTCGGGCTAGTAAGGTGACCACTACACTTAACTGACATTTTGGCCCCCAATCCAGTACTTTACCACCCAACATTGTGAATTGGTGCGTTATCTTGTTAATATGGCCACTACAAATATCTAAACAAATTGTTTATACGCGGGAAAGCAGTTTCAAGCACGTTTTTATGAGTGATTGCATTCACGCTGGCTCTCAAAAGCTGAAACTCACACGTACCATACCATTAGGACAGCCACCTGACCATGCATACGATATTTGCGTAGGTCATGGAGGAAGTAGTTGTAGCCAGTAGGACCCTCTAAATTGAAAGTCTTGCTCTTCTGGGAAATCCAGGTCATGTGCTCTCGTAAAATATTCAAGCCCCTTTTTGTTTGGGCCAGGTTACGAGGTGGTTTTTTCTTTAGTGATGAGCTTGCTATTACGCCTGTTTTTGTTCGAATACTTAGGGTGAGGTTCTGAGAGTATGTTGAATTTCTTAAAATTGTGCGCTTATTCTAGTCGAAAATTAAACTTTTATTGTCTCCCTTATGATTTTTACCATATCCCGTCATATTACGCAAAAATGCAGTAAAAACTTTAAGGTTTCTACCAATTGCACGGGGCACCAAATGCAGGCCAACTTTGGCACCAGAGATGATACCAAACGTTCCTTACGTATTTTCGAGCTCTGAATTGAAATAATATGTACGTTCTCAGCCAGCACGTAAATGTGTGTTCAACAATGTTTGATTACATTTTTAAGTCCAGCAGCACCATGAGTAATCTAATAAGACCAAATTTGTTTTTATGTAAACTGAGTTAAGCAAAGCTGTCGAAAAACCAAACACAATATTTCTCTTATATTCTTAAGAAGCCATTGAATTTCCTGAAATCTTACATATTTTTTACCTATTTAATGGAAATCTTAACAATTATCTGAAAATTGCAGAATCGCATAGTTAATAAGATTATCCTCTAACTCACTTATTACTAATTTTGGTACATAACTTCTAAATGGGCTACGATATCAAAATGGTGCATATGTAGTAAATTTGGCAACATAATGGTCTCTTATCTAGTTATCTGTTATGAAAGTTTTTTAACTGGCAGACAATATTAAAAAAAATTTAAGCTGGAAGAAAAAATTTTATTAAATTTTTCAAAATATTGGAATCTTAAAAGCCAAATCCAAACTTTGGTTTTAGATTATTGTGAACGTTATTTAACTAAGGGCTTATTTCACATCTTCTTGATAGCTCCCAGCTGACAGATAAACTCACAATTTACTCTGTTATTTATACGTTTATGTGACAGATAGTGCTATGTAGAAGATGTGAAATCGGCCCTAAGTTTACGAAAAAACAAACTTGGCCTAAAAATTTAAATTGATTTGACTGCATATCTCATACAACTGTCATGCTGGCGGAATGGAGAATTTAGTTGAATTCAACGCAAAAGTTGGAACAAATTTGTAAGCCTGTGTTATTTTTGATATTTCACTTATCGATAAGTTCAGTTGCTTCAAAGCTGCATTATTCCATTTTTTTCAACAGATAAATATTTTCCTGAATCTGAATACTTAAATGTCAGAATCTAGAAGAGCTAGAGCAACCAAGTTTCTGCACGCAGTTCAAGTTTGTTTCCAACGCCACGCCCCCTCTCGGTACGCAATTCAAATGTTATAAACCTCCAACAAATTTGAAATATCAATCCTTAATTTTAAACTCACGTTTAAATATTTACTACATTTACATTTACTGTAACAAAAAGAGGACAAAAGAGGATCTTTTACGAATAATTTTTCTTTTAATAATGTACACACCCGGTCTCCTTCACCAGGTGTGGGCGCTAGCTGTGAAAAAACCGATTGGATTCGGCGTTAAACTGGAGGTCCCTTTCTCTTGTGCGAAAATAAGAAGCACAGAAGCCAAGAGATGACGGTTAAATGTGATAAATGAAGATAGATGATCAAGATTGAAAATAAGAATAGAATGTTTAGATAAACTGTTCCAAATAACAAAATCTTTTGCTGGTCATAACTCTTCAATGGTTGTTGTTAAAATCTTTTTTAACATTTTAAAACAAATAACTATCTTACTGGGCTGATTTAGCACAAATTTGTCATTTCCAACACATGCATTCAGAATGTTATATCTTCGCTTTAAGAATATCAATATTTTCATACTGTATGACGATGTCATGGAACTCTATATTATATTTATGGGTTTTCCATTGATTAAACTTGGAATTCGACCATGCCATGCATGCGATTTTTTGCTGTGACATTGAATTCGAATGACAGAGGTAAAAGGTAAAGTGAGAAAAAAAACACAAAATCAATCAACACAATCACGTTACCTTTTATCACCCTCAATAGCTGGCTCCTTTTTTTTCAAATAGGCGGATGACCAGTCTCGGCCAAAAAATACCAAAGAAAAAAGGGACCAACGACCTCATTGTAAGCAGACTAAAGAATTATTTTCGTTTGAACTTTCATCAACACATATGAAAATAAGATTTATTTATGTTCACTGATTTCGTTGTAGCAGATCAAGTTTATTTTCAATTTAAGTCACGTACACTCCCTCCCAAAAACAATTTGAAAGAAAGTCATATCTCCCTCAATTTTAACGATTGAAGGTTCGTAGCTTCTGGATATATTTAGTTATTAGTATTATTTGTCGATCCGCCCAAGGAATGGCGAAGATTGGGAGAACGATTGTTATAGGGAAAACAAATATTTATGCTGGCCAGCACCGGCTGAAGCAGCGATGGGCAGCACTTACAAACTTTGGGATGTACACTGTATATTATATTCGGGCTTGACCGACTCTGTAACTTGTTTTCTTTATACGTCAGCTCTGACCTTCATTTACAACTAGCATACGATTTTGTTGCTGTATTATTTAACACTACGATTGTGCCGCTCATGTGTGTTGTCAAAAGATTTATTTTCAATTGAATACAATTCATAAACTTGTCTAAAAACAAGCATTTTTTAGATTATGGTTAACACTTTTCTTTTCAGACATTTTTCAAAATATGTCATTACACTAAGATTCTATGCGAAGCATTAGCCCCATTAATAAGCTCTAGTCATTTGCTGTAGTCATTTTACCCGTTTACTCAAAAAAATGGGATAATAAAGTTTCGAAAATGTCAAGGACGAATAAGACATTCTAAGATAAGACTTTACACTTTAAAAACAGACCCACTAAAGTAGTTTCGATTTATTTGAAACTTCTGAAAAACAAAGATATATAACATTTTTGTAGTCTTATCCAGTATTCGAACTCACAACCTTGCAGACTCGCACTGACCACGAATAGAATGGCATCTCATTGCGCAGCACCATAGCGCATGATTGTTGCACCAAGTCCACAACGCTTTTTATACTGCTCTCCTCTCGTTCCTAACTTGTGAACCAGTGATGCGAAAGCGATGGAAGTAAGGACATTGGGACTTAAACATGCTCGAATGGCTTGAGCTAAGTCTTAAAAGCACGAGCTGAGTAGAATATTCTGTAAGTCACGGCGCTTGCCGGGAAAACCCTCACATATCAATATCGATGAAACACTTTAATATTTTCGTATAAAGTTCGTGGGCATCATGTATAAGCATTGAAATGATGTACCAGTAAATTAGCTCTCCTCTTTTAATACCACAAACTGATTCCGAAATGTATGCAACAAGTTATCCAACAAGCTCATTTTCACTATGATGCCCTAGCTCAACTATTTTAAGCACTGATTGCTTTTCTCAGCTGAACAAATACAACTTAACGACTTTAACTTCATTTACCAAAAATTAGTTTTTGGCCAGAGTCTGGAAACATTTTAACCACAAACTTGTGCAGCAGCCGTCGACACCCAAAATGGAGGGCGTTAAACCTTAATTTGACAGCAAGCCACGAAAGTGAAATAAACTTGTGTGCAAGGAGATTTAATTAAGCACTGCCGAAGGAAGATTGGGTTGACGTTTGAGAAGGGTCGATGTCCATCAAGCCTTATGTGTGCCAACGGCATGACTTTTGGTCCGGTTTAACCTTGTTGACATTTGGAGACTCCGGACAATATTTAGTTTTATGCTTTTGATGCGCAATCATGTGGAGGCTTAATGAATGGCCAGACAAGTGGCAGAATGCTTATCAGCACATTGCACTGCTGCTGGGCCATTGTAAAGTCATTTGAAGGGCGCGAAAGAATGTTTACAAGGAGAAAACTCGCATATCATGGTTGCTAGTTTTCCGTGCCACACTTAGATTATTACCTGCACAGCAGCAACTCATCTACAACTCGTCACGCATCCCATTCACAGCGGGAAGTTCATTGTATTTTGGGCATCTCATGATGGTCTGCACCTGATCCCGACGGGTGGCAAATATTAATAATTTTGTTTGTCTTATTCAATTTCAGCCGAAACCCAGTTGAGGGTGTTGGCAATTGCCACAATATTTGACGTCTTTTTTCGGCTGCTGATAAATTACCTTTTATGGGGAGTAAACACAAGTTCTTCATAATAATTTCCACAAAATGTACAAAAATAAAAAACTTTAAATTTTTTCACTGCTTGAATAAAAAAATGGTAAACCGACATAACGGAATGGGACTGGCATCCCTTTAAATGCACATAACTTGCACACACTAATATCCAGGAAATTACAAAATGTTTACTATCAATTTTTTCTAATGGCAAGCTTATCAAGTAAAAAACGGAGGAATTCACGTAGCCCATGCAATTTTTTAACTCTCACTTCTTATCCCTAAGTTTATATTTCTTGCTGAAATCGATTATTTAGTTAGTGAAAATTTAACTTTAGATAAAAACTTCTTAGATCAATTAAATTCCATTATAATCTAATAATAATACAAATAATTAACGTAATGGTTAGTTGAACGTATACTCAGATAAAAAACCTAGAGCTTTGTAATGGAATTAAGTACAAACGGAGTCAATAGTAAGGGAAGTCCGAAAATTCTTGATTTAAGCACGAAATTCTTTTTTTAAGTTAAATTTTTTTCAATCTCGAAAAACCTGATTTTTGTTTTGGGATATTTTAAGTATATTTTAAATTATGTTACAATCTTTGATCATACTACTAGCTTTTAATGGTCTCAAGTCAAGTCCGATTATCTCTTAAAGTAAGTACAAAACGTTTGTCAATTAAGTCCAATAATTTCTAGTTCCAGCCCAAGAACATTTAAGAATGAAAATAACAGTATTTCAAACAAGTACGAAATGTTCTTGGTTTCAGCCCATACAATTAGAAAGCCATTCCCACTTAGTTCTTAAGCGAACCAAAGAAATATCCAAGGGCCACAACCAAAGAGCAAGTTCCAGCTACTATAGTTCAGAAACCTACCATCACTCCATAACAAAAGTTTTAGAGCCATTTTGGGAATTTTAAGAACAGACTCACTTAAAAATAATTTGCATTTTCTGTTGCGTTCTTTGTGGAGCTAGCATAATCTAGTCTATTTTGTACTCAATCTAACATATTTTGTAGTTGAACTCGCATTTCTTAAATTTTTCATTTGATTCAAGAACGTTTTTTCTCATTTCAATAATATAACTTGAAATTTTAAATGCAAAACGGCTAAAATTCTATCCCGTATCTTCCAGAACGCCAGTTGCTTTTTTTCTGAGTGTATTTATATCTTAATTTAAGTTTTAAAAGACTTATCAGGTTAATTATTACCTGTAGAAATAAGATTGAAGGATATTTTTATATGATCTTCTATTATGATTCTTCTACCTTTTTTTTTTACCATCTTTCTGACAATTTTTGTTTCGAAAAACAAGCGTCTTTTTATGCGATCCACGACTCTATCCAATTTTGCAGTTCTTCAAATGAGCAAACCTTCTCTTTATCTTGGGCATTAGTCACCGGGGAAAACGAACAGTAGTCGGAAGGGTCATTGCTATATCGACTCGACTATTGATGCTGAACAAGAATATATATACTTAATGTGGTAGGAGATGCTTCCTAGCGTCGATCCTAGCATATCTTGGATTACCAAAAAACACCCATTTTCACCGAAATGACCTATTCAGGGCACACAAGTACTATATTGTTTACACGTAAGCGAATCGAAAGCAATATGATAAGACTTCCAAATGAAGTTGTTTGGAACTCGATTTAATACTTGTAACGCCACCTTTAAAAAATCTTTTCAAACTTATTAATGCAGGTAAGATTTTAGGCTTATTTATTGAACCTGAATTTCTGTGAACTTCTAATGAAATTCACATTCCATTCAAAGTCTCACAAGTCTTAAGCAGATTGATTCAATTTGTTATTTTGTTTTTGTTATATGCCAGACTAATGTGTGCAATGACATTTGCACAGATAACGTTGTGGTTTGGGTCGCTTTATTCATAGAAAAGCAATCTCAGTATAAATTCCCCCGATGAAGGGGCTTATCAGATTAATTGCTGTGCATTTATGGAGTCCTCATAAGTTGACATGATGACTTACCATTTGAGTGACGCAATCCAATGACAATTCCCAAAAGAACATGCACTACAAATATTTAAGATTTAAAATTCACATTAATTTTGCTCTGTGTTCCACATGACGTATGCGCGATGTGCACTCGCCTGTTAAATGATGCGCTGGCTCACTTAGTCCTGGCACACACTTGATACGGAGTGGAGCGGAGTGAAATGGAGTGGAGTAGGTGGAGCAGCGACATCACAATGTCAGCAGTTGTCAGATTCGTTTTGAAGTTTTATATTTCATCAAATGCGCTCAGCCACATATCGCATCTGTTTGGAGGGTCGTTTTTGTGCTGTGTTTTGGGGCTGTCCTCAGCTCAGCGATGTAAAAGATTATCGGGTTGTCAGGCTCAGAGGCAGAACGTGCATTTTCATTGTCTGCGACTGCGAGCATATCAAAAGCTTAGCAGAGACGCCGGCTGTTGTGAACAACTTGCCCGTAAAAAAATTTAATTAAGTATTCTACAAAGTCTGCGGGAGAAGTTACACACAAGAGGAATAGGAGACAGTCTGATTTGATGACACTCTAAACGAATAAGTTATCCAGAATTTTGTTTTATATAAAATGCATTAAGAAATGACAGGTTAACCAAGACGGCCCATAGCTGGTTTCTTTTATTTTGAAGGTAGTAGTGAGTGTAGTTGGTGGAAGTTCTTCTGTTTAAGATTCTATTAAAGTCTATCAACAGGCCGAGGATAACAGAAGCAACGTTACTTTTAACTCCACAAGTCACTGAGCCATCAAGTTGCTTCTTCTTGGCAAGTACAGGGTTGCCCATATTCGACGGACCCATCTGGCAACGCCATAACTTTTGACAGAGAAGTCAGATCGCTTAATGACATACCGCGTTTGAAGCGTCAGTCCAAGCAGATTTTTACCATGGAATAATACACGCCACGCGAGCGCTCTGAAATAGTTGAAATTTACATTCAACAGAACAAGTCAATTGTGAAAACTCAACGTGATTTAAAAAAATTAAAAAAGTGAAAAGTGCGCCTTCTAAGAACACCATTAAGCGTTTATACGAAAAATTTTCGACTGGTGAGGCTCTTTCTAATCCGAAGAGGCCAAATAAAAGTCGACCAAGGCGATCGGCCGAGAATATCGCTGCCGTACGAGCCAGTGTTGAGAGGTCCCCAAGAACATCCCAAAAACGCCGTTCTCAGCAGTTGGGCATGGCTCGGTCCACTTTACAACGGATTATTCGCGTTGATTTGCATTTGTTCCCGTACAAAATTCAATTGACGCAAAGATTGTTGCCTGCGGACAAGCCTCGTCGATTGGAATGGGCCCAAAGAGTCATCGAAATGGCCGAAGATGACGAGCAATTTTGAAACAAAATTATCATGTCCGATGAAGCCCATTTCACATTGAATGGGACCGTAAATAAGCAAAATTGCCGTATTTACGCCACTGAAAATCCTCAGGAGATTCAAGAAGTGCCTCTTCATGACGAAAAAGTCACAGTTTGGTGCGGCGTTAGTGCGAAAACGGTCATTGGGCCGTTTTTCTTCCAAAATGAAAATGGCCATGCTGTTACCATCAACCAGGAGCGTTTTCCGGGCCGTTTGATGTCGAAAAGTGGTGATTTGGACTGGCCACCGCGTTCGCCCGATTTGACGCCGCCTGATTTCTTCTTGTGGGGATATTTGAAGTCAAAGGTTTACGTTAACAAGCCAAGGACCGTAGAAGAGCTCAAGGACAACATTCGTGAAGAAATAGCCGCTATTCCGGCCGAAATGTTGGTGAAAACGATGGAAAATGCTGCAAAAAGGGCACAATACGCCATCAACGCCAGAGGCGGCCATTTGAGAGATATCATATTCAAAAACTGATGTAAACAAATCTACTTGGAACAAATTAAATGATTAAGATTGCCAACCGCCAAATTTTTGTTTTTTTCTTTGATTTTTTTAAAAAAATCATGGGTCCGTCGAATATGGGCAACCCTGTATATAAAAACCATCCAAGCAAAATTACTAAAATAATTTTTTCAGCAAGTAAGCCAAATAAGTAAGCCACATCCACACCCAAAGATTTATCTCCCTTTCTCTGTTTTTCTATTTTTGTCTTCGCTTAACGCACAGTTTGCGCTTGTTAAACATTTTACTCGCTTGGCTGCAACTGTCGGCAACAATGCAATGTCCTTGGTATCGCTGTCCACCAACTCCTCTCCCATCTGCGTTTTGATAAGGGCCAACGGATAGTGCATACATTTTTGGCACCCCATGATTCAGTTTGGTTAGCTTTGTTATTGTTATTGCTTGCCCATGTCCGTTGTTGCTTCTAGATTCCTCAGCCACATTATGATTAATTGTTTCCCCCCCCAAGAGAAATGTGAAAGGCCATCGGACCTTAAAGTCATCTTAAATTTCCTCCCTTTGCTAAAAACAAAATGGAAGAGGAAACTACTGACAAATTTACTCTACACTTGACCCATCTCACCTGCCAGTTGTAATATCAAATGCAAACAAAACGTACAAAAATTCTGCTGCATGTGCAGTTTTCTCTCATGTGTGGCACACAAACGCAATCCGAAAAGTATCCCAGATACATGAGGCCGCTTAGGTGACATGCATATTTGTGTGCTGTAATAAAAGGGGTAAAAAACGATGGGGCCGTTGGCGGCAGCTCTTGTTTGTTTTCGTACTGCGCGATTCTACAGAAAAGTTGAATAGAAATTGCTTAGACAAGTCGAAAAGCCACTCAATCCACTTAAGAATTAACGTTAAATTAGTTCAGTTAATGCAAATAACGGAAAGTCATACACAGAAAAAAAAAAAACTGTAATATCAACATTTTCCATCTACGAATTGTTGAAATTACATATTTTGTATACCCTTGCAGAGGGTATATTGAAATTGTCCAGATGCATACACGGAAGCATTTCCGACCACATAACGTGTATATATTCTTGATCAGCATGTCGAGATAAGCTGATTTAGCCGTCTGTCTGTCAGTCCGTCTGTCCGATTGTTTCTATGCTATCTCCTCCGTCAGTTTTAAAGCTATCGCGACTAAACATTGCACGAAGTCTTCTGGTACAAATACGCTGCACATTTGTCGGAACCGGCTGGATCGGGTGACTATAACAAATATCTGCCATAGGAATGATCGGTCGAAAAACTAGTTCCATTCAGAAAAACTATGTTTTTAATGAAAACGTCACCAAACTATGTATTTACTAGTTTTTAGTTGAAATCGGACATCTATATAGTATTGCTGCCATAGAAAAGTAAGGTTAGAAAAACAGTCTTAGCAAGAAAAACGTTGTTGTTTCCAATGTAATCCTCTTTAAAATTGGCATATATTTATTTTATAAACTTTCACACAATTCTTCTAATTTTTGTCAAAAACGGATGACTATAACATATAGCTGCCATAGGAACGATCGGTCAAAAAATTATTTCTAGTGAGAAAAACTTTTTTGTTTATAATGCTAACGTCTCCAAACTCCGTATTTACTAGTTTTTAATGTTTTTTTATGATTCTGACAAATTTGGTCGAAATCGGTCATCCATGTAGTATAGCTGTCATACAAAAGTAGAGTCAGAAAAGTAGTCTTATTGAGAAGAACTTGTTTGTTTTCAGTGGATATGTCCTTCAAATAAGTTAAAAAACGTGCTGCAAGGGTATACAAACTTCGGCCGAACCAAAGTTAATTTTTCTCTATTTTTTTTATCTAAAATATTTTCCAAAACGAAACATATCAACTCACATCAAGATTTGGGGTTCTCAAAAAACTGTTCTTGAAGTAAGTAATTCGTCTTCAAGTGGAAAAATCCGTATATGATTAGTTTTTGGCAACAAATGTGCTCACATTGAGTTCAATGTTCTGGATTTTTTCCCTTTGTGTAGAGCTTATGCTGCTTCTCAAATTTGTATTTAAATTTTGATTTTTAGTGTAAAGTAGTAATTTCAATAGCAATTGTGTAATTTAAAGATTAAAATCAAAAATTTAAAAATATTAAAAAAGAATATGGAAACATATAAAACATATGGAAACAATATAAAACTGCAGGCCTTTAATTTTTAAATAGAAAAACATTTGCCGACTATTTATTTTTGTGTGCACCCAATTCTTCTGATGAGAGAACCGAAAAGCCCTCGAAATAAACATTCAAAACCAAATAAATGGCTAAACAGACCGCAGAGACATACCTACACTCTGTGTTCCTTTCACCCCAATAAAATACACTCATAAGAAACTCGCCCTGAAAATTAAAAATCCTTAAATTAAGATTTTTTAAATTTAAATTAAATTTGTTTTTCTCATTTATGGCATATTTTTCTGATACTTAAAAAATGTTCAATAAATGAGAAAGTATTTTTTTTAATTTTAGGGTGAATCGCCTTCGGACGGATATCATGGGAGAATTTCTCATTTTCAGGGCGAATTTTTTTATGGGTGTGCACATATTCTCAATCAGGATCAACACCCGAGTTAATAGGTCTTTGTCAGACTTTCCGTCCGTCTGCCTGTCTTTATGAATGCGTCAATCTCAGAGGCTATTAGTTATAGAGCCACAACTTTTTATACACGTTACTCGAAGAGTATTAAAGTCGTGCAAATGTATGTTAAAGACAGAAGGAAGCATCTCCGACCCCATAAAGTATATATATTCTGGATCAGCATCAATAGCCGAGTCGATAAAGCCATGTCCGTCTGAAAAGAGCACAAAATAGACATGAAACAAGACCAAAACATTCATTAACCAAGCACAAAATAACCTTAAAGGTAGCCCAATTCATAAACAAATGTTCATGAATTTAGAAAAGCGGGCAGACTATTCTGAGCAGAAAAATGTCATGTTTTATAAATATGGATAGGTTTATTTCCTCTGTGTACTTATACTTAATAGCGACGGGGATGCTTCCTTCTGGCTGTTAACTTCTTTTGCTCAATATTAATTTACTCGGTGTTACCTTGAAGCAGAGTATTAATATATATTATATTCACTATGACCGAAGTCTATCCAATCATTTCTGTCTCTCTGATTCTATGCTATCTCCTCCCTCAGTTTTAAGGCTATCTGGATGAAAAGTCTTTGATATTAATCAAAAACTGAAACATTACAAATTCCAACCGCAACAAGACATCAAAGGCCCAAGCCAAAACCAAATTTCAACTTTCATCTATACCTAAATACTTTATTCAAAAGTATATGTACGAGTATTTTGCTCTTTTCTTTTGCCAGATATTTGTCAATAAGTTGCAAACATTTCTCTCCTCGTCCCTGTGCTCTTGCACTGTGCAAGCCAGAAACTATCGACGTGTTACACTTTTTATGGCAAGTGTCTCTCAGGATTCGCGACAAGTTTTTGCTTATTCGAAGTTGACTTGTTTTCGGTTTCCTTCAACTGGCAGGGAAACTCGTTGCCGTTGACAGGGGATAGGCAAACAAGCTTTGAATGATTGAGTGCAACATTTGTTGCTACAAATTGCTAGCTGTTTCTTTGAAATCCATCTTTGACACAAACACACAGACAGGAGAACTCTAAAAGTTCAACAAATGAACAAGTATGTGAATTAATTTGATGTCTGGACTGCTTTTTATTTAAAGGTATGTATGCAATGCACCAATGGAGCACACTTAATGACCTTTAATGGCCTTTCGAAAACGGATCAGGCAATAAAAGAAGAAATTCCACAGATGGCAGACGTGTGGAAAAGAAAATGTCTCAAATAAAGGATACGATGCAGCCACAAGATTAATTGGGATTCGTACAAAAGTCAACAGATGAACACCCCGCAACAATGTTGTTCATAATGATAGTGGCTAAGGGTTTTCTCTTTTTGGCTTAGAAAGTGCGACGAAAGAGAAGCGAAGTGAGAATGCTACGACCCGGCCAGATATTATTGAAACGCGTTGGTGCGGAATTCGTTTTTTTATATTTTGCTTCCCTTACCTAAGGCAGTAATCAAGGGCATTCACAGGGATGGTGCTTAAATCACTAAAAGTAATAAAGAAGATGAAAGAGATGATGGAGATAATAAAATGTTGACGTTAAAAACTGATTTCACAGCGTTTGTTGATCCGCGAATTGTAACTAATTTGCTTAAGGACATTCTTTTACAGACATGTATGGTTGTTTGATTACTGACTCTCAAGGATTACGTTTGAGCAGATCAAGCATTAAGATTCTCGAGATTTTGAAAGAGTGTAGTTTTAGTTTAGCTCCTATATTGTACAGTTAAAGTAGATAATCAAAAAAGTTAAGCTTACAAATTAAAAATTAAGTAAAGTTGGGTAAATATTAAATATTTTGACTCTAAAGATGTTCATTCAGTTTAATTTTAAATAGCGTTGCACTTCTTATGAACTTAACAGAATTTGGTAGTGAATTCCAATGGCAGCAAATACGAAGAACTGCTTCTCAGAACTATTGATTTTAATACTCGGCATATTAGATTAATTGTTCTGGAGGATTTGTCAAAGTTAAGCCTCCCATCCTGGTAAAATGGTTCTCTGTGTCTGCATCAAAACTCCAAAAGATATCAATGCCATAAAATAACGTAAGAATCAGACACATTCTAGCTACCGTCATTCGTCCAATAATCCATATAAACTTCCACTTGATATGTTGATGAAGACATTCCACGATAATTTTTTGGATCCAAGAAAAAAGTTCAGAAATCAAGCAGGAATTTCGAGATCGAAATGGTAGCACTTTTCAAAAAAATTCCCAAATTAGAAAACTATTTTTATACTCTGTACCGTAGGTACATAGAGTATTATAAGTTTGTGCAAAAATATGTAACAGAAGGAAGTATCTCCGACCCCATAAACTATATATATTCTGGATCAGCATCAACAGTCGAGTCAATATAGCCATGTCAGTCTGTCCGCCCGTCTGTCCGTCCGTCTGTATGAACACCTAGATCTCAGAGACTAGAAGAGCTAGAGCAATCAAATTATAGATGTAATCTAGTATTGTCTGCAGGCAAATCAAGTTTGTTTTAAATTTTGGCCAAGCCCCCTCCCGCCCCCGCAATAAGAAATGTTGAATATCTCCTACAATTTGTAAGCTCGAGCTCAGATTTTGCAGTATAGTGCATCTCACAAATTTCCATAAAGATCGGATATTAAATGGCAGATTTAAAAAAACGTTGCATACTTATAAGAGCCGCATGAGTTTATTAAACACTAATTGCCTTGAATAACGGGTTTTTCGAAGTCGGGCAGGGCCGACTTTAACTTACGCTCTCGTTTAAACTAAAATTGAAATGAATGGGCTTTAATTGAAAGTTTTAGATATCTATATTTACCATTAGTAAGGGCACTATTGGCTTAAAAGTAAATTTTGGTCTTAAAAACGTTCATAAGATTCTAGGAATCACTTTTTTCTGAGTGTAGTTAGGTCTCTCTTCAACCTTCTCCATTGAAGTACTCCATGGCCTCTGCGTTTTCTTAGAAAGTTTTTAGCCAGTTTGTTGGAAGTTTGTTTGTAAGAAGGTCTTCGAGGTTTCAAACTGGGATGCTACAGGCTCGTATATCGTGTGTGAACAGGGAGTATAGTGTTAGTCCCAATACACTAGCCCGACTAGTTCTTCTTTGGGATGTCGCTTCGACCTGTGCTACCTCAAAAACACTGTCCGTCAGGAAGCTCTTGATTAGCAGGTACAGTTGGAAAGAGTATCTTAATCTTAGAGAGCAGACCTTCGTGACACACTCTATCGAAGGCCTACTATAGGTCAAGGTAAGCTGATACTACATACTCTTTAGCGTCATACCCTTCCATGGCTTAGTCGTAATCCAAATGATAATCCGGAATAGCTTTTCTAATAGATCGTACATCGAGCTTTCTTAAAAGGCTACACTGCTCGAAGATCTTTCCAAGGATGGAGAAGGCTAATCGGCCGATGGAAATCAAGGCAGGAGGGTGGTTTTTCAATCTTGCGGAATATAACTAATCTGGATTTCTTCCAGGGTGATGGAAAGTGGCTTAGTCACAGAGTCGCGATAAAGACAACCACGAAGGAAAATATGGCTTTGTTTTACAGGAGCTTCATTGTCCTTTTGTCATTGCCTGGGTTCATGCGTTTTACCAGATCCTTAATATCACCTCCGGAAAGATGATTGGCTGAACTGTGAACGCCATTTGAAGGGGGCTATTCTAAGGGGGCTATTCTAAGGGGGCTATTCTAAGTTCAGGGCCAAAGCTTCCACTCGGTCCCGAGGCGACCATCAGGGCCATGATACAACAAGACAGGTAAGGTGGCATCAGTGTGAGTTCTCTGCAAGGTACCTTTACGATCAATGCTGCGCTTACTTTTGAAGCGTAAGCTATTGGCAAAAGTACGCATCACACTCATCACGCCTTACCTGTCTTGTTGTATCATGATCAGGTCGTTGAATCGGAAACTTTGACGCCACTTGCCGCTTGAAACTTTTAGTGAGCTTCCAAAGCGCAGACTTCGAGCTCTCATCAGCAATAGCTTTCTCTAGCATGCGTTCTGGCGCCACTCGCCTGTGTAATTTGGTTATTTTCCTTTAAAAAGTTTATAAATTCCAAGAATCACTTCTCAAATCATAAAGCTATATTCATATTTTGGATTCCAATTTAACTTTGAGGAAAGCGAAAACAAAACAATTTCTTCTCTCTGATAGGGCGGCAAGGCTGAGTAAGTGAGTATTCTCTAAATAAATTTGATATTTTCGTTCTGAGTTAAAATTATTGCCCCAAATCAGTGTGCTTTGAATCCAGCAACCGTTCATTTCGTTCAGCGCAAAATGTTGATATGTTTTTTTCTTGGTTTTCTCTGCTTATCTCTAATAATACCAGCGGAACTTGCGGGTCAGTACAAAAATTGCTCAATTATGACTCAGAAAACATTTATATATTTCTTTCAGAGCCCAATGATTGTGTAGAAAACTTCTTTTATTGCTTCGAATCGGGTGCATTCGATCAAAATTGTCGTAGTAAAAAGCAAAATGCCTGGATACCATCTGCACAATTTTGCGATGGCATCAAAAACTGTCCAAATGGCGAGGACGAAACCATTTTCAATTGCAAACAACATCCAACATATATGTATGATCATTATTTCTATTGCGCCAGCGGAGGATTAAACGATTTTGATGAGGCGTGTGAGACTGACGAAATGCGCTGTTGGGATGGGTCTGACAAATTATATTGCGAGGACGATAAGCCGGACTGGCAGAAGAGCTGCAAGTACGTACTTAGAAGTATAAGCAAAAACTAGAGCAGAAAATATACAGAAAGACCTTTCTTTGATGATCGAGTTGATGGTCCATGCCTTCCGCTACAAATAGTGACTGCTTTTTGTCTTTCAGCACTTCGGAGTTCGAGTGTATGCCAAATGAGTGTATTGATAACAATAAAAAATGTAATGGCTTACATGACTGCAGCAATGGCCTGGATGAGTCCATAGAAGTCTGTTACAATGGCAGCGATAATTGTTATTTTCAATGCGGCAATGGGATGTGTATATCAAATGATCAGCTATGCAATTTATCGTATGACTGTCCCGATGGCTCCGATGAATTACCCATCGTTTGTAGCAAGGAACCAGATTTGAATTATAAAAGACCACCGCATATCTGTTCGGAGCCAGCTTTGCCCTTAAAGTTTGCCATTGTTACCAAGTCACATTGGCAGAACAATACGAAATTTGTGCTTCCCAACGACCCCGTACAATTCGAATGTCATCAAAACCAGGAAATCGTTGGTTCTGAGTGGAATGTGTGCAAGCCAGATGGAAAATGGGCACACAAACTACCTGAATGTAAAGATCGCATTGAGAGTGGCTGTCCATTGGACATTCTTAAAAATCATAGACCCAAAATTTACAGCTGTAGAAATGCGAGAGATGATACTTGTGATATGAGTACCGAAATACCGCCTCCAATCGATAATATCTGGGCTTATTTGGAATGCAATGTAGGTTATCAATTGGATAATGGATTGCGAAGCCCTCTAAAATGTCTCAACGGAAAATGGGAATCGAATGCTAAGCCGAAATGTGTTCCAAAACAGTAGCACTTTTTTTTAATTAAATACTTCAACACCAATCTTATTATTTAAAACCAATCTTTATGTGTTATAGAAAGAAGGTATACCAAAGATAATTAATTGAAGTCTTTGTTTAATTTTATCTATCATCTATGTCAATTTAGTCTTAAGATGTCCACATTATCGATTGTGAGATTTTGATTCTTATGAAATAGTTTATATTAAAGTTTCAAGTGTCTGCCAATTGATGTTAACATTTCAACTAAACCAAAATCCGGTTTTAAATTGAGAAAACATCAAACTACTTATTCCTGAACTTTGTGAGATCATAGCTCTAAAAATATAATGAATATTTCCTTACCAAGTCTTTTTTTAAACCCAATCTTTTCCATGGCAGCTATACTACTTAATTGTCCGATTCCGACCAAAAATCGGACTCGTTTCCATAAAAAACCAAAAAAAGCCGGACAGATGGAAGGACGGACGGATCTAAACCAATACAGGTCGTCATGCTGATCAAGATCGGAGATGCTTCCTTCTTTGCGTTGCAAGCATATGGACATCTTTAATATAACCTTTGCATGGGTATACAAAAATATGCGATAAGAAAGAGTTACTTCTGGGAGATAGGATAAAGACTTCTCTGAAACATAGGCAATCGAATTTTTCAGGGAATAAAAGATAACAAACTGTCTCCGTTCCGTAATTTAAACAAGAAAGAAAGTCGGTCAAGCCCGACTATAACATACTATGTACCATCGAAATTATACGCTTAACATAAATTTCGATGCTGCAGTAGCAGCTGAAAGCAGCAAATTTTTTGCTCATAGCTCGACATCCGCTCATCCGATCTTTAACAATCCTTCATGTCCAAAAGGAACGAACCTTCTATCTTCACCTGTCTACAGGTATAAGAAGCATAAACCTCTATCTCTTATCATCTCTGAGATCTATGCGTTCATACGAAAAGACGGGCAGACGGACATGGCTATATCGACTGTGCTGTTGATGCTGATCAGAAATATTTATACTTTATAGGGCCAGAGATTCTTCCTTCTGGCTGTTACATACTTTTGTACAAACTTAATAAACTCTCTGTACCTCTGGTATGGAATCCGTTATTCCTAAAGATAAAAACGTTGTTAAAACATGGAAATTTGCCTTTTTATTTCAGATTTTAACTCTCTGATTTGATAGATAACATATGCATGACCGTCAACCTAATAACCTTGAACTCATTCGCATCGCATACACTGTATGCTACTCGTCGAGATTCCATTTTTTATTTAATTGAATCTACCAACTGCCTTATGGTATTCAACAATATAAAATATTTCTTGCTTATCGCCTGGATTTTACAACTTGTAAGTCTTAAGTTTGATATCCGCTCACTTCCAAAGAAAAAGGGGTTACTGAAATTCAGGTCTGCTTAGTGTTTGTTAAGTGATGCATCGCCAGATCAAAGACTGGATGATGAAAAAGCGAGACCAATAATAAAGAATCGCTTTCTTGCCATCAAATGGATTTTTGAGCTTAATAATGACAATTTACCGAATGTCCTGTCCCTGAAAGTATTAACATGCGATACCTAACGTATTCTGTTTTTATGAATCGCCAAACTCACCCATCAAACCATCGCCAAACTCTCTTTTTGCCGAGAGAACTATGAAACACGACAAAAATGTTTGCAGGGTAATGGAAGCAGGGTATAAAATCACCATATTTTATGTAGCCTACCTACAAGTTGAAGTGCAAATTAAATAATTTATAATGTAAGTACAAAACTCTGAAGAATCTATTGCATAATTTGAGGACAGTAACAAATCGTTGATCAACAAAATAACGAGCACAATTTGTCTAGACAAAATATGGCTTCCGCCTTTGTCGCGTCGCTCATACGGTCTTTAAGTATTTAAGCAGCTCGACAGCGCAACAAAGCAATGCCCAAAAAAACAAAGAGTTAAGTTACTATTGCCCACTCAACTGGAAATCCTTTTGCAAAATTGTTTTCTATGAATTATAAACAATTCAAAGGAATTTATAAAATTAGCATAACTTAAACTTAAGCCGAATTTGCCATTTTGGATGTGCAATTATGAGGACTGGGTAAAGTGAGCAAACTAGAGAAGTATTTTTGGCACAAAAAAGGGATAACGAAAATGGACAAATATGTTACAGAAAATATGAGAGTATGTTTGGGACTTATTTGTTTTAGCCGCGGGTCTAGTTTGTTTGTGAAATCGAGTAGAAATGCCTTGATAACGGCATAAAAAAAGGGAGAGGTAAATAAAGTCTTGGACACAAAATACACCACCACCCCATCAGTGTGAACGTGAAGAAACCTGCTCGCGTCAGCGTGAATTTTTTTTTTTGGCAAATGGAAAATGCCTTCAAAGGAACAGTAGGAGAAAGCAAACAAATGGTGTGGAAGGGCGACACAAGGGGGTGACGATGGATTTGTATCACAGCGGAGTATGAAGAATCGAATAAGTAGGGCGAAAGCTAGTGTTTTGTAGATGCTCAAACGGCTATATGTAACTACCTATACACTTGCAGAGGGCATATTAAAATTGTCCAGATGTTTGGAACTCAACGAAGAAAGCATACGGCAAGATGAGCTGAGCTGATTTAAACATGTCCAAATTTTGCTCCATGATCCGAATTTTGTGCGCGTAAAATTTAAACTCTACGTTATTTACATAAAGATATTTTCCGTTTTCAACTTAAGCATCTTTTTGCAATATAAAAACTAGGTCAACACAGCTTTGTTTGTTATAAATGGGATGAAATACATACATTTTATTATATTTAAAAAAATACATATGGAACATTCCTTATCAAATCAGCCACTAAGTAGTTTATATAGCAAATTTTGTTTCCCTGACGTCAATGGTTCTCCAGATAGAATGGAAAACACTCAAAACGTCTTTTGATATTTTATTGCGCACTCTTCGAAAAAATAAAAGTCAAAAAACCAACGACAACAAGAAAGAAAGTCGGTCAAGCCCGACTATAACATACTCTGTACCAAGAAAATCTGTCTTTTGATCATAACTCGAAAACCGTTCATCCGATCTTCTTCATTCCTAATAACTAAATATGTTCAGAAGGAACAAGCCATCTATCTTCAAAACTGTGGGAGATATGACGTTTTTTCTAAATTGCGGGGGCGGCAGGGGGCGTGGCCAAAATTGAAAAAAACTTGATCTGCCTGCAGACATAAGAAGCATATGTCCCATACATGTCAAGCCTCTATCTCTTACCATCTCTGAGATGTGTGCGTTCATACGGACAGACAGACGGACAGACGGACATGGCTATATCGACTCGGCTGTTGATGCTGATCAAGAATATATATACTTTATGGGGTCGGAGATGCTTCCTTCTGGATGTTACATACTTTTGCACAAACTTATAATACTCTATGTACCTACGGTACAGAGTATAAAAATTGAGGAAAGTTAACTTTGGCCTGACCGCAGTCTGTATACCCTTGCAGTATGTTTTCTAACTAATTTGAGCGTCATTTCTACTGAAAACAAACAAGATTTTCTCACTTAATCTACTTTTCTGACTCTACTTTTATATGACAGCTATACCATATAGAGGTCCGATTTCGACAAAAACTAAGTGGAATCATGGGAATGCATAGTAAACTAAGAAAGTTTGGGGTCGTTCTCTTTGAAAACAAAAAAGTTTTTAGCGCTAAAACCAGTTTCACGACCGATCATTCCTATGGCAGCTATAACCTGAAGTCATCCGATTTTGACAACTTTGAAGGAAGCTCGTAAAATTGACATATGCCAATTTTTAAAAAGGTTTACATTGAAAACAATAAGATTTTCTTACTGAGACTATTTTTCTAACCTTACTTTTTTGTGGCAGCTCTACTATATAGACGTCCGATCTCAGCCAAACTTGATGGAACCATGAGAATGGATAGCGAACTATGAAGTTCTAAGTTTGGAGGCGTTTCCATTGAAATCAAAAAAAGTTTTTTTCACTGGAACTAGTTTTTCGACCGATCGTTCTCTTGCCGGTTTCGACAAATGTGCATCGCCTTTGTACCAGAAGACTTCGTGCAAAGTAAGGTAGCCATAGCTTTAAAACTGACGAAGGAGAAAGCATAGAAACAGACAGGCGGACGAACAGACGGAAAAGGCTAAATCAACTCAGCTCGTCATGCTGATCAAGAATATATTATATATACTTTATGTGGTCGGAAGTGCTTCCTTCCACGCGGTACAAAAATTTGGACAATTACAATATTCCCTCTGCAATTTTTAAAGGAATGTTTGATTGCAATTATTATTTAAATTCACTAACCAAAAATACAAATTTAAGTCATTATTTTGGTGCTTTAATGTTAGAGAACGCATTTACTTTTGAATTCATCGTCCATTTTCAATAATTTAAGTTATTTGCAGGAAAATGACAACGAAATCAACACTGTTAACACGAACTGAAACATAAGTATTTCAACAACAGTGTGAGATCGAGGCAAACCAGATGACAAGAATCACACGACAGTTTTAATTTGACTCAATAAATCTTTGAAGCATATGAAACACAATTGTTCAAATGAGTTGTCTTGTTTTGACATATGAGTTAGTTCAATACGATTTAATGTGAGCTTGTGCAGGGCTCTAATTCAAATCGAATGAATCTTTCGAATTTTGAAAACCGGAACAGGTAGCCAAATCTAAACCGAGAACATTTAGTGATAGACCTTGATCCATTTTTCGGATTTTGTCAAAGGTATTTGGGTAACTTATGGCGACTCAAATGAACGCCTTTTTTGCTGAAGCTTCCCAAATCAACACATATCAATCAGGATTGAGAAAGCACAGAAGCTGCATCACTGCAGCAAAAGGGAGCGCGAATGTTAAAGTCGGTCCTGTCCGAGTTTGTTGTACCTGTTTTATACCCGGACTATTTGTATTTTTAAGAACATTATCAAACGCTCCTGGTAATCGGCAATTGCAGTTGCAAAGATATCATGTAAAATCAGGGGATTATTTTGTGACTCTTCGCTTATTATTCGTAACGAATGATTGACTTGATTCGATTTGGTTTTTTGCATCGTACAACGAAGATCAACGAAGGACTTCGAAGAATTTAATTTTTCACGGCACAGTGCGCGGACGCCTGGTTTTCCAGTGTGTTCACCATCCGAGAGATTTCACCTTCTCCGTAGCCGCATTTATGCAGGCCAACTACGACAAGCCCCATTCTATGATGACCTGACGCTAACAAACTTTTAAAGCAGTAATATAAAGGTTGTCCAAAAAACCTTGCGGTATTTCCGCAAGCTTGTCTTTGCAAGCGCGTAGTTCTAGTTGTATTCGTCGCATCGGTTCACGCTAGAGCTTTTTGGAAAGCTCTTTTCACGCGCTAACACGTGTTTGATTTATTGTTGTTTGTTTTTAGTCGTTCGTGAGTTATAGCGTCGCAAACATGGAGCAAAATAAAGAGAAAATACGGCATATTTTACAGTACTACTACGATAAAGGCAAAAATGCATCTCATGCTGCCAATAAAATGTGTGCAGTTTATAGACCCGATACAGTTTCCATTTCCACCGCACACCGATGGTTTCAACGTTTTCGTTCTGGTGCAGAGGTGATCGAAGATGCGCCACGGTCCGGAAGGCCTGTCATCGAAAATTGATAAAATCGCTGAATTGATCGAAAGAGACCGGCATAGTAGCAGCCGTAGCATCGGCCAAGAGCTGGGCATGAGTCATCAAACCGTTATAAACCATTTGAAGAAGCTTGGATTCAAAAAGAAGCTCGATGTATGGGTGCCACACGACTTGACGCAAAAAAACATTTTGGCCCGTATAGATGCATGCGAATCGCTTCTGAATCGCAACAAAATCGACCAGTTTTTGAAGCGGATGGTGACTGGCGATGAAAAGTGGGTCACTTACGACAACGTGAAACGCAAACGGTCGTGGTCGAAAAGCGGTGAAGCTGCCCAGACGGTAGCCAAGACGGATTGACGGCCAGGAAGGTTCTTCTGTGTGTTTGGTGGGATTGGCAGGGAATCATCCACTATGAGCTGCTCCCCTATGGCCAAACGCTCAATTCGGACCTGTACTGCCAACAACTGGACCGCTTGAATGCAGCACTCATGCAGAAGAGGCCATCTTTGATCAACAGAGGCCGAATTGTCTTCCATCATGACAACGCCAGGCCACACACATCTTTGGTGACGCGCCAGAAGCTCCGGGAGCTCGGATGGGAGGTTCTTTTGCACCCACCGTATAGTCCGGATCTCGCACCAAGTGATTACCACCTATTTCTGTCCATGGCGAACGAGCTTGGTAGTCGGAAGTTGGCCACAAGAGAGTCCTGTGAAAATTGGCTCTCCGAGTTTTTTGACAATAGGGAAGCGAGCTTCTATAAGATGGGCATTATGAAGTTGGCATCTCGTTGGGAACTCGTCATCGAACAAAACGGCGCATATTTGACTTAAATCGCATTATTATAACCAATTTTATGAACAATTGAAAATGCAATAAAAATGCCGCAAGACTTTTTGGACAACCTATATATCAAATAGCCGTTAAGTTGAAATGGATGCGCTCAATGGTTTCCGAAATGAGTGTGTCCAATACGTGTACCAAGACAATTGCGAGTACTAGGTATATAAAAAAGCGGAAAGGGATGGTACAGAGCCCATTTCTACAGTTTGGTCTTCACGGTTTTAATTGGAATCCTTATGTCAGGCTCGAGTCCTAATCTCATCGAAAAAAAATCAAACAACTTTACCTGGAATAGTTTAATAATAAGTCAACTTCAGTTCAATGGTTATCAAGAAATAACAAATTTTCCACTTTTTTCAAACCACAGCATTCGTTGACACCAAAACGGATACAAACGGCTTACTATTCTGTATGCTCCTCTATTTACAAACCTTTATTAAAACGTTTTCAATATCCTTGTCAAACCCCATCCTGGATCATATCTGCCCATTTATTGATTTCTAAAAAAAAATGTTTATCATCATCCATCCACCTGCTTCCTTCACACATATATATTAACAATAGCTGCAACCATATCGATCATGTACAAAAAAAATATTGCCAAAAATGTAGCAGATAGCATGTACTCCTTCCCCATTATCGGCTCTCGACCCCGGTCATGTATCAAAGATATCGTGAAGATCACAAGAAGCGCCAGGTATACAAGAGAGCCAATGGCAATGTACAGCATCAGCATGGGAAATTTCAGGACCAGCATCAGAACAGTCAGAAAAATTAGTACTATCATGAACACAACGGCGGCCACCAGCATAAAAATGGGACTCGGCACCAGTATCAAGGGTAAAAAAATACCCATAACATACAGGAGGAGACTCGCTACCAACACAATGGCTAAGATAATGCCTGCCCAAATGAAGGGAGTTTTACGCCAGCCATGCGTTAACACAGAGAGAGTGAGCGTTTCCAATACGATAATGGTTAGGGTCCAGTTGATAGGAAACTTTTGGGCCAACTCAACAAAAAGCAGGATGGCAAGGCAGACAAAGGCGAGAAACAGCCAGACATAGCTAGGAACTGGCACAGGTTTATACAAATCAAAATCCAAGATCGTGACTATTCCCAACTGAAGAATTGCCAACGATATGAAGAGTGCAGCAACGAGATAGACCGTAAGCAGACGTCTTCTTCTTGATGGGTCACTCACAGATTCAGAGGTTGGAGTAGGTGTAGGTTGTACAGCCGCAGGAGAAGGTGCACCAGTTTGCGCTTTAGTAGGAGCTGAAAATATTCCAGGTGGCACCGTTGGTCGCACTGCCGGTGTTGGTGGTGGCGCTGATGATGCTGGTAGCGCTGTTGGAGATGTTGAAGAAGCTGGTCCTGCTACCATCGCTTGAGTAGATTTGACAGGTTCTTCTCTGATTTGAACCTTTTTGGGTGCTTTCGAGGGTCTTTGAACGTCGGGACGATTTGGTGGAGGCTCTGGAGATTTCTTCATCTTTAGTTCATTCTGTGTTTTTTTTTTTTTTTTGTGGCAAACAAATATAATAATTTTCTGATTAACTATTCAAAGTTAAGTCAACACACAACTCCCCACTCATCTTGCATACTAAATGACCACCGCATATTCCAAGTGCTAATCAATGGCACGTGCTGTGGGAGGTTGTGACAACGTTCATTAAGAGTTTCCACACCTTGCCACTTGGACGTTGTTTGCACAAGTCCTTCAAATCGCCATTTTTTCCTCTTCTTTCGTCTGTCCGTTTCTTTGGTATTTTGTACAGTGTAAAAGCTTCGGAAACTTTTTGGACCACATTGTGGTGTTGGTGGTGATGGCTTTTCTGAATTTTAATTAGCTCTTAGTCTTAATTGTGAACACATGCAGCAAAACGTGTTTAAAGAAAAAACACCGTTAAATAGCATGTATTGTTTTAAGTCTGAAAAAAACAAAAACCTGAGTTAGCCGAAACCTTTAAGAATTTAAAATTTTAGAGGCAACAAGTAAGAAAGTCGGTCAAGCCCGACTGTAGTATGCTCTGTAATTCCGAAAGTATCTGCTCAAATGTATTTATTTTGTTACTGCAGTAACACTCAAACAACTGAACTTTCCTGGACATCTACAATGCAAATTTTTAATATCCAATACATTATGCTTAAGAAATAAGCGGAGAGCTTACTTCTGTCTAGCGACAGTGGGACAACAACATCAAGCTAACATGAAATCAAAAATAAATAAATATACAGCCATGCTCCGGCTTTCACGTATTTTTGCGAATTAAGATTTCAGCAAATTCGTACGATTTGAATTTAGAGCGCTCCGAAATTCGCCAGTTTTTTCATCGATAATGTTCCATTCCCAACTTGTTTTGTGTCATTTCACATAACAAAAACAGCTGATGAGCGCCACTATTCATGCTATCGATAGTCATATATCGATATATACCTTAGCCAAATCGGAAATTGTTGTTTTTGTGAGCAGTTTTCCATCTCGCTCAATTATGTGTGTCTCCATTAAATAATTGATTAAAATATTGCCTTAGTGCGAATTGAGTGGATGAGTCCGTAAGACAAATATAAAAAGCTTAGAGAACTGAATAAAAATAGTTCCGTGGGCTGTCTGTTTGTGCATCAACTTATATTTTGCATTTACTTTTCATTTCACGGACTCAGATGTCGCCGGTTTAAAAAAGCAAAGCTTTGCGATTTCCTAATGTCGGAGCACCAACTTTCACGATTTGGTGATCAAATCGCAAAGTTTTTGCGAAAGCGAAAATGGGAGCATGGCTGATAGTGAAAGTTTGAACGATCTAGTGAAAAGAAAGTTAAGGTAAAAAAAGTCTCCATAGTAAACCATTATATTTGCATTTGGCGGCTATCTTATATTAATAAAATTAAAGTTAGTGTGGTAACAGTTTAACATAGCTGCTATATGTCAGATAAACTAAGATTTTGCTCGGTTATTGGTAGGTTTATGTGCCAGATAGCTCTATGTTGTAGGTATTAAAACGGCTCCTAGTAACAAATATAGTTTTTATTATAAACAAGGCTGCAAACTGGTCCGGAACCGAAACTCTGAAAAACGGTTCCGTTCGGATATTTTGAGGTTCGCGAACCGTACCATGAACCAGGCGTCTTATATTTTTGACACTTCGAACCTGAACCCAAACCGGACCACATTTTTGAAAACCAATTTGATTAATTTTTTTAACGTTACATCCAGGGATATTGGAAAACTTCGAAAATTGTAGTACTATATTACATTTGAAATAAATCTACTTGGATTTTAACAGGCAGTATAGCTGAAGAGATTCACATTTACACACTGCCGATAAAAGATGTTCACGTCCAGCGTAGGAGTATAAATCTGACTGGTATCATTGAAGAATATCTCCAATACTACGAGTTTACTCTAGGTCAAATAAATACTTTTACTATTGGATATATACAAATTGGGAAACCAATGGTAGATTGTAAAATGCGATGTATCTCTACTTACAAGTTGTGCAAGCGTTTTTTATTTAAAGTTCTATAACAGAGCTCAGTCCTAGATAGTTATGGGACTCTGTTGAAAATATTTGTATCTTGCCACAGTCATTTTATAAAACTTCTTTAAAACTGCAGGATTCACAATTAAATCCAAGTGATCAAATATAAATCAGTCACCGTCTGATTGCGAAGAAGATAAGCTTATAAGATCTACAGAAAACCATAAACAAATATTGAATATAAAATTTCGGAATGATGTTTTAGATTTCCTTGAAAATTGCCATGTACAATATATAAATCGAAAAAGGTTTAACATAAGCGAAAACTATAAATGTATTACCTTAACATACAAGCTACTATATCATCTTAGGTATCAGTTGATCTAGAATTTTTAAGAGTAAGGTTTGATTTTTCGATTCAAGAACTAGTAAAAGTATAAATAAACTAAGTTTTTTCTACGAATTTTAAATGCCAGTTAATGGATTTGATCCTTACAATAACTTAAGTAATTTAAATTATGATTAGGTATATGAATAGAAAAGTATATAAATTTCATTATCAACGTATTAACAAATTGAAAGTGGATCTTTTTTGTGCAAGCGAACCAAGGTTTGAACCAGAACCTTGGGTTCAGGGTGAACCGAATCTTGGATTTTACAATGGGTTCGAGCCCCTGGGCCAAACCTTATGGAGAGTTTTAAAGGTTTGCAGCCTTGATTTTAACAAAATTTAGTCGAGATATTATTCTAGAAAACTTTGTCAGAGAAGATTTCCCAGAGATTCTCAAAGAGATCCAGGTCCGGAATTATTGCTGGCCAGCATAATACAGGTATTTGCTGTCTGTATTGGAGAGAGATAGAGGTTTGACGTGTATGGGACATATGCTTCTTATGTCTGCAGGCAGATCAAGTTTATTTTAAATTTTGGCCACGCCCCCTGCCGCCCCCGCAATTTAGAAAAAACGTCATATCTCCTACAGTTTTAAAGATAGGTGGGTTGTTCTTTCTAGACATATTTAGTAATAAGGATAACTTATCGATCAGCCAAAGGAATGGTGAAGATTGGATGAACGGTTTTCGAGCGGCTCGCTGCTGCAGCGCTGAAGCAGCGCTGCTTTCAGCTACTAGTGCAGCATCAAAATTTATGCTGAGCGTATAATTTCGTTGGTACAGAGTATGCTATAGTCGGTCTTGACCGACTTTCTTTCTTGTTTCCTTATAAGAAAAAGAGACCTTCAGTTTAACGCGGAATCCGAGCGGCAGGGTTTGACCAGATTTTTCATGGCTAGTTCACAGCTGGCGCCAACATCTCGTGAAGGTGACCGGGTGTATTATTTGTATCTTTTTTTAAGTAAAAATCTTTTTCAATAGATTTCCCGAGGCGTGATCGAACCCTCGACCTCTGGCACAGCCGGCCACGCTGCTTCATTAAGGATATGAAATTTTGAAATTCAAAAATAATCTAGAGCTTTCCAGAACCTGACAGTAACCATAATAAAGCCATCAACCAAAATAAAAGCCAGGTCCGAAGCCCAAGTTAGATTGGGTGTGATTCCCTGCTTTTAGTTGCTTTTAATAAATAATTAATTCACGTTACACTAACTTAAAAGGGGCTGCTCTTTTCTAATTTATAATTGCCTGCCGTTCGTTTAAGAGTTGTGTGCTTTATCACCTGACAGACATTTAATATTCATCCTTTACAAGTGGATGAAAATAGCCGAGAGCCTGCCACATTGAAATGTTTAATGGAAAAGTATCCTTTTGCGTCAGCTAGTAAAGCTGCTCAAGTTTTATTAATAGCATCCGAAAGGGTAAGAGTCAAGAGGCTTAATATTTTATGATTTTTTATATTCAATTAATTTACCAAAGAAACATTCAAGGAAATGTCAGCGTCGACATGAACTCGAGACAAACAAAATTGTTTGCTCATAATAAGTAATATTAGTACTTACTTACATATTCTTCATTGAATAAGGCCTTATTAAAATCGGCTTAGGAGATTCTTTTTTGCGAGGCCCAGCAATGTTGCTGGGAATTGTCATGGCAGCAACGTCAACAAATGCGCAATTTGTTAATTATTACAGGCATTGTGCCAACTTCTAATTATTAAATAAATGCAAATAAATAGATGGTCGCTTAACTGACCAATGCATTGTAATCATTGATCAATGTGGCGTATGAGTTATGGAAATATGCAACTTAAGTCCAAGATTTGAGTGAACAGCTGGGCACTTGTATAACATTAGGCCTTGAGCTTAACTTGTGGAAATTGGCATTTTTCCCTGTCCTTTGTTATCTCAAATCCCTTAAAACTTCTTATTGTTTGTGTTGGTTCTGTGAGCCGGTCTGGTCATGTACACTGATTGATGGGCATTTATGGAGCTTGCAAATGCAAAGCTTATTTGGACAACAATTTGATACAAATTTTGACAGTTGTTGTGTAAGCAAATGCTTCCGATAAAATGTCATAATCAATAATTGAGGATTAAGCCAAAAGGAAATAGTATGTCAAAGCCTTGAGGATTAAAGGAATTATGTGTAGTGTTTGAAGAATGTTGAGAAATTTTAGAGAGGGTAATATTACATTCAATCTTGTGTTTATTAGAGACTACTTGACAATTAGTGGCTGCATCATGTGATTATATTTTTTTACTCTGCACCAAAGGTACACAGAGTATATTAAAAGCCTTATATCTCCTACCGTTTTTAGGATAGAAGGTTAGTACCTTCTGGACATATTAAGTAATTAATATTATTTATCGATCCGCCGAATTAATGTTGAAGATTCTATGAACGATTTTCGAGCATCGGCTGAAGCAGTGATTGGCAGCACTGTACACACTGAAGACATGCACGAGTGATTCGGGTACAATGTGATTACTGGTAAAAGTAATCATTTTTGACTTGAAATCTGCAGAGCAAAGTCCAACATGGTTAAGTTTTCGACATCGCAATAGCTGTTCCACCGTGTAGTTTCAATATCTGATCTATAAAGCAGGGCTGCAAACTGGTTCAAAATCGAACTGCTCCGGAGTCGGAGACTCCGGTGTTTATGGGAAGTCGGAACCGAACCCGAACCGAAGCAAACCAATTATTCCCTGCCGAACCAGAACCTGAACCGTAGCAAAAAAATTTTTAAAAGAGTCGATTAAAAAAATCGAATCCAGCTTAATTTTCGCCCCGCTATCAAAAGCTTATAGATATTTTTTATTATTTTAATCGAAAGAACAACTCCTTAGAAATGTTGTTCTAAAATTTCAGCTCACTTAGAGCCTCTTACCCAGCCAAAGATCCTCTTATATTTATTTTTTGATTCAAACCGATTTACAGCCTCAAAATGGCGCATTTTGTTGGCCAAAAAAACGTATTTTTACCTCGTACAAAAATTGAAAAACAATCGTTCTTTTATAAAAGTGCATCGTTGGCTGGCAGGTATAGTTCCAAACAACTAATTTTTTTCTAATCCCACGTGTTTGGGATAATACTACGATTTGTAATCCGGGTCACCGTAAGGGGTTTAATTCATGACATGGCCTACCTGAGGTTGCTGAAAATCCGTTGTTTCTTGACATTTTTTCGTACGAAAATTCATAAAAATACATTAAATGATACTGAACAATGATACATTTAAAGTATTGTAAAATATAAAGCAGTTTCGTCAAAAAAATTGATTTTAAAAGTTTTTTTTTTACCATACCCCTTAATAAGTTGCTAGCACAGCAATAAAAGCACATCATAAGGGATTGAAATCGATCTGTAGAAAGTTACTTGACGAGTCTCGGATGCAGCAAATCGTGAAACCGACTAATCATTAACGGATTGTGGTAAAGCAGAGAAATTGTTGCGGTTTACCAATCATGAACATATTTTAGAAGTATTTTCAAAGCTCTTTTGGAATTATTCAGGCAATTGATTTTGACCATGAGGACAATAAATTTGTCGAAACTATTGAAATAGACCAATAAATTCTTATCGAGCTTAGAATTTGGAAAAAATGTTAATGCGAAGAGGCTATTCTCAACCATAAAGTTCGATGGAAGTGTTGGATTTTCCAAAAAATTTAAGTGGTTCAGTATAGCATCACTGCCAATAACAACCGCAACTCTAGAAATAACATTTTCTAGCTAAAAGCGTATTAATACGATTCAACAATACACCATCCTTTTCAATTCACTCTTATAAATTACACATGATTTTTATTCCTTGTTTTATTGTACAACCACTTAAATGCTAATAATATTTTAAAGATAAATAAAAATTTTCAACATTTTTTAGCAAAATTGTGCTAAAAAGTACCAATCACTCAAAAACTTGACATTTGTCTTATCAATTCAAATTTAAGCTTAACATTTTAACAGTCAGGAGAATTCTATTGAAAGGTTTTTTAATAACATGGGCGAAAAAAAGTTACGATCCAAAATCTTTGATCAAAAACTTTGAACCTAAAATATCTGTTCCTTAACCATTGTTCAATGTTGCTTTGAACCCCCGCCAGAGATCCGTATACATAAGTAGAAAGCGGATTTTGCATATTTTTAAACTGATTTGAATTCCAGTAGACTCGGACAACTGTGCATTTGACAATTTTTTTCACATCATTTTGTCTCTTTCTGACCTTCCAATTCATCAAATAACTATTTAAGTCTTCGTAAAATTCAGTACAGTATTTTTGGTATTTTATTAACGTAAAAAGACAGCAAATCATTTAGTGTTGTGCACATTTACTTCGGTTTACTTTGATGATAATCTGTTTGAAAAAATGCAAAATCCGCTGTCTATGTATACATAAGTTTGGGTTGCAGCCCAAACCACGCCGATACTTGCATGAAAGCATGTAGTCGTTTATACGGTGCCAAGTTTTCACCACTAAGACTATTTTCAAAACCAGTCTATTCTATGGCAGCTATGCTATATACCAAACTTAGTAGAGCCATGGAAAAGTATAGCAAACCAAAACATGTGGCGCTTGGAGTCTATTGCATTGAAAACAAATTAGTTTTTCTCCCAAGAACTAGTTTTTCGACCGATGGTTGCTATGATAGCTATGTGATACAGTCATCCGATCCGACAAATATGCAGCGCATATGAATTTGTAGACTTCGTGCAAGGTTTGGTTGAGATAGCTTTGAAACTGACGGACTCAGCTCCTTATGATGATACTTCGCATTACAAACATCTAGCCAATTTTAAGCCAAGGGTATTAGAGGAGTATAATTAAAAATTATTTCTACAGCCCCAAAGGGCCTAGCTGAGCTTCTCTAAGGGCCGTTTTCTAATCGTCTGCATAAACCTACAAATAACAGAGCAAAATATGATATTATCTGACACATAGCAGCCATTTGGGAGATGAGAAATCGGCCCTTAATCTATTATGCCTTGTTGCCAGAGAAATATTAAAAACAAAATTAATTCGATTGTATATTCATACATCATTTACTCCCATGCTTTGAGTATTCAAGTTGGCACGTTCATTGTTTTCTAATCAAATAAAATTGCATTCAGATGAACTTACGTTCTTAAAAAAGGTCTTAAGTATTAATTGTTGCTCACAGTTTGAGTGCACTCATGTACAAACTAATGTTAAAGTATAAAAATGTAGGATTTCAGTTTGTAAAATCAAAATTGGAAGTATTGATTCGATTCCATTAAATGTCTTTCTAAAGAATACACAAAAATTCCACCAAATGTCACGTACACGTACTGACAACAGTCGTTTGGCATGCAATTGAACAAATAATTCAGCTGGCTAATAAATTCTCGAGGCTTTGCTACAAGAAGCTGCCTAAAGTGCAAAGCGCGTTTTTGCCTTCCATTTTGAACACATATTTGTTTCATAAAAGGAATCTAAGGACCTAAAAACAAGTGAAACCATAAATGCTGCCACCAAGCCATTAAGAAGAATGCCAAGTGAATCAGGCAGCGGGGAAGTCAAGATGAGTGTGAATCGTTTGGGCGTGTTGCTGACTTCCGTGCTTTCAATTGAATTCTCGCTACATCATGTGGCGCATTTATGTTTGTGAGTTTCAACGCCTTCCCACCCTCAGCGTTTTTTTTCTTTAAATTGCTTGTCGTTATTTTTTTTATTAAAGGACATTTTTAGCACCTGTTTCTGAGCTGGTCTTTATGTTTCAGTTATTAATTTCAATTAATTTTGTATGCCATTAACAATATTCTTTCGCAGTTCAATTAGTAATGCATTAAGCATAAGCTTTTTTAATGCTTTTGTGAGTGAAATAATTATACATATTTAATTTATTATTGAGGAGTTAATATTTCAGTTCAAAACCACCCGGATGGGATTACTTTGTGCACTTTAAAGTTCAAAGGACACTTTTTATACTCTGTAACAGAACATGGAATATTTTGAGTTCGTGCAAAAGTATGTAAGTTGACCGCTTTTTAAATGGGGATCATGAAGTTGTGCGAATGCATATAACAGGGAGAACAGACATTTCCGATAAAGTATATAAAGGGTGTCCAGAAACCTTTTTTTATTTTTTCCTACCGGAAAACACGATTTGATGAAGAAACCGCCCCTGTGGATAGACTTTCGCATACATTCTTTGAGCACTCATTGCGTTGCCATTTTCTTTTGCCGTAATAAAACACGAAATCCGCGATCTCGACGGTGGAGAATTTTATAGCAACATAAGTTATTACTCTCAAGTTATTACTGTCAAAAAATGAATTCTATAAGATTAGTTTTTTTTTTAACTAACTAAAAGTTTTATTTTAATTAAAAAAACATAGACCAAAACTGCATTTTATTTAAAGACGTAATAACTTGGAAACGAATCCACTTAGACCCATTGTATAAAAGAAAAAATATTTATATTGACAATAGCTATCTTGTATTGAAATCCTGACGAATGGTTTCTGGACACCCTGCATATTTTTGATCAGCATAAACAGCCGAGTCGATTTTCTAGTCTTTTTCTAGTTCTTTGAGGCGCAAAGCTCAAAAAATGTAGAATAAAATCAGAAATCTTAAGGTTTAATGCTGCCGTTGAGGCTCTCTTTTAATTACTTAATCTTGTCTTCGTTGAGTACTTTGAACAAATATTCAGAAACCCAATGCCTGCAAATTAGATTCTGACAAAATTCATTTGACGATATTAACTTATGTAAATTCCAATGGATATGCAATCTAAACTTGCTTTAGTCATATACTCACGAAATTTTATGAACAATTTAAAGAGAATTATCTGGATGGGTTTGTGAAATCGTCCCCCGTCTAAGAAAATTTTTAATTAATTGGAGTCTTCCTTGCAGTGTGGTTTAATGGTTAAGACCTTAAGCTGGACCAATTTATCGGTGGTCATTAAAGCCAACTGAAATAATATTATATTTGGATTTTATTTATAACTAGCTGAATACCCGGCGTCGCCCGGGTCCTTTGCATTGTGAGAAAATGAAAGTTTTAACTGTAACTTTGCTTATTTTGCGGTTTTTTGACAGTTTGGTATACACCTCCTATTAACCAGTCTACAATTGTTGTCTATGAAATCTTCATACTAATATAAGCTCAAATTAAAAATATCAAAATTCAGCCATTCAATCTTCATCGTCCATTTACCCACGGCTGGATTTTAATCTAAGCTTTACGCGCTTTCATGGATATACATTTGATTATTTTAGAAATTTCGCGGATTTGTGGACCTTATAAATTTTCGCTTGGAAACGTCCAACCATTCCGTAAAATTTCATCGCAATCGGATGATCGGTATATTTTTTGCAAATTTCACGGTTTTCGGTCCAATTCCCCCCTATGTATTACGTCACCTTAGAAACCTTAACCGGCAAGCGTTTAACCAATCCCCAATGTTTCAATCGGATGAACGGTTGAATTTTACAAATTTCGCGGTTTTTGGACCATTTTCCGCCCACTTCTTCAACTTAGAGGCCTTCCCGGGCAATCACTCAACCATTCTCCAAAGTTTTTTCGCAATCGGATGAACGGTTTAATTTTTCAATTTTCGCGGTTTTTGGACCAAGTCACAGACATGAGACATAGCCTATGACAACTTACTGATCGACATGAACAAACTGTGAAAAATTTCTCAAAATAGTATCACTTTGCAATGCCAGTGTTTTTATCCTTGTTTTGTTTTTAATTTAAAGATTTGTCAACTTCTGATTAGAAATCTGCATGTGGGCAAGGCAAACATATTCAAGTTCTATATACTGCCGACATCTTTTTAAATACTAAGCCAGCTCATCTCTGAAGATACCGGCAGGCACCCCAAACCCAAATCTTGAACGGAATTACGATGCGAGCTTCAAGGGCGAAACGTTGCCACCGCTGCAGCGGCACCCCAAAAAATAACAAAATGCAGTTAGTTTAGTATTGAACGGAATAACGAAGCGAAAACGGCTGGTAGAAATTCATGTTCCATAACGTGTTATTTTTGGTTCGTTTTCCAAGAAGTGCATCTCTGTCATTTAGTTGGATAGCCGCTTGTTAGCAACAAAGCAAGGACGGGTACTGTTGAACAGTGTTTTTTCCAAATCCATGGCAGACTAAATGACACATCAGGATGCCCTTCTACATATTGCTTGGAAGCAATTAATCGCAAATTTGAAGCCCTCCTATTGTGTGGCTAGCACTATTTGTGAAATATTTCAACATTTTTTTCGACATTTTTGGTAAAAGGTCCCGGCATACATTGATAATTCAATAATTAATTTCGGGGAAATTGGAAACATTGAAGCCTCATCGGCACCATTATACCTTAAGATATCTGATTTTGGATTTTCGTTAAATTCTCTATAAAATGTTCTGAATTTTTTAAGCTATGTGCCTTACAGAATTTAAAACTTTAAAAATCGCATGGAGAAATGTACGCCCCATTGTTCACAATACTGTCAAATCTTTGCATGTTTCGGTTTTTACCAGGGACGAAACCACTCGAAAATAAGGCCTGGTTCGGTTAAGTGGTTCATACAGTTTCTGAACCGCCGGTTCGGTTAATTACATGGTTTTTGGAGCTAGCTGAACCGTGGTTTCGGTTCGGTTCAGTGGTTCACAAAGGCACATTATGAAATATTATGATTGTTGTAGTAATGTGACTTGTCGCACACTTTTGAAATTTAATTCTTATAATCCATTTAAATATTTTTAAAATCCTTAGAAGAATGTCCAATGCTTATTAAGTCGGACTTCCAGGAGTCGTCTATAAGTTCCTAAATGAATACTCTCGAAAATTGAGAATGTTTGCTAGAAAAGAATACGTACTATGCATCTTCATTATTATATTTATCATATCCCTTAAGTTATGCTTTTATCGGTGCATTTTACTTAACCGATTTCGAATTCGACAAAGGTCAAAAGTGAAAGCTGGAACAGGCCTGATGAAAACACACGAAAAGAATATGCCTATATCTAAATATGTGATTATAGTGGAAAAGGCTATTAGTCAGGTAACATTTTTAATGACTTTCACAGGTCAAACTCCATTCAGATCAAGTTCCTAAGACAAGAAAAGGTCATGAAATGCAATGAAAAGGTCAAACAATACTTGTGTTTTCAAATTTAAGTTTTCAGATGATTTGTGGATCTATAAAACTTGGCAATGAATTTGGTCCCCGGAATGAATCACTAACTGATATGCATTAATACACTAGTCTACTCAAACTCATAAATGTATTCAAATTTTCCACTTGTTTTTTTAGTTGCCGTGTTTAAAATTTAGATACAAACCATACACACTTATTATATCGCTTAGCATAACTCACCACCATCAGAACTTGCTTTTTTTCGTTCTATTCGTTTTACCTTAATTAGATGATCTCTTCTTTAAAAGCCCTCAAGACTTAGTTGTTTTCTCTCTCTTTCTTTCGGTCCAACCCTTTTTAATATTCTTAATGTGACTTAATTATACTCAGCCATTTGCTAACCTTGGGTACAGGTACAAGACGACCGCAACTTGGCCTGAAAAAGGATTTTGCTTGTGCTTCGCCAAGATATATCACGTTACCTTAACCAGCGAACCGAAAAAAAAAACACAAAACATATGTATGAAAAATCTGATTATGAAAAAAATGAAAAACCGCAAATAACACAGAGGAAAACTAAAACAATCAGGACCAACCGACCGACCATGGACAATAACGCTGCAGAATAACAATTGTTGGGAGAAAAATAAATATTTCTGTCTTGTACTGTGTTGCTGTTTCTGTGTGTGTATGTGCATATAAAAAATATTTTTTTTCTACAACTACTTGCTGCTTGCTGACAACAAGCAAAAACAAACAATAGAGTTCGCTCTCTCCTGTTTTTTCTTAATTTTTCCCATGCCTGCAAATGCAAGCGCTGAATTGAATGAATTTAATTGAAATAAAAATCCCTGGTTCACTTTCAAGAAAACTTGTTTTTAAACCTGAAAAGTGAGCTAGGCGTGTGGATAGCGTATACTTAATTTCCCACAAGTTTTCGACAAAGCTTTAACATTATATTATGTAGTTCCCAGAAACCTATTTCAGCTAATTGGTTCGCGATGTCAAAGAATTTCCAAGCTCTCTCCGTTTTGAGTTGTATGAAGCACAAGTAGTTCTATTTCGTTGTGCATATTTAATTAAGTGCCATCAAATTCACTAAAATCAGAAACCATTGCAAACAAAGTCAAAAACAAAGAAAAGTCTCGCATATTTTCCATTATTAAATGCAAATTAATAACAATCAGTCTTCAACATTGTGGGCAATTAAAGAATATGAGGACAACATCCATACCCACACACCAATCTTGTGGGCTGCCCCAGAGGCTTCACTGTACACCACAGAAGTTGCACACATAAATAAATTAAACTGCATAAGTAGCTTGAACTTAAGGCTAGCGGCAAGTGCTGCGCTGCTACGTATCCTGTGGCGTGTGAAGTAAGTCAAGAATTTTATTCTTTATTTTGCCTTTCACATAAATTTGCCGCAAGGTGCGCATAAATTTTTCTCACTTAAACATAAATTCATAATGAACAGATAACACACACAAATCTGGGGCAGGATGTTAAGAATGAGATAAATTGTCAGCGGCCTGGCATAATGGACGCCTTGTAAAATTTTCCCTGCAGCTGTGAAAACAGTGTATGGGCGATAATAATAAAGTCTACAGTGAAATTAATTAATTTTAAGCTATTTAAATTTTCAAGGGAAAAAGTCACAGTGTGTAACAACTAAATCAAATTAAAGATTGAACCCCAATTGTTGCTATAAAATAAAAAGCTTTATCCTTAATGTTGCCATACAAAAAGCTCTATGACTTTCGCTCTCGGCTTTCTAGCTTTTTAAAATTGCTCATTCCCCGAAATCAGTAAGCCCGCCAAAGAAATTAGAAATTAGAGCTGAGCGCGTGAGCGAATTAATTTACAAATCACGAACGAAATATAAATCTTCTTGCTTACGAATGACGCTCATAATAATACCCGTTATTCGAAGAGTAAAAAAGGTATACTTAAGTCGTGCAAATGTATGTAACAGGCAAAAGGAAGCATCTCCGACTCAGTATCAATAGTGGAGTCGACATTGCAATATCCGTCTGTCCGTCGCTCTGTATGAACACGTAGATCTCAGAGACTAGAAGAGCTAGAGCCACCAACTTTAAAGTGTAGACTAGTAGACAGTAGACAGATCAGGTTTGTTGCAAGTTTTTCTTGATTTTTGTTGTGGTTATGTTAAGCAAGTTTGCTTAACTATCTGACGAACGATATGACCTCCTACACAGAAAACTAATAGCTGACACCAATTTTCCCCGCTTGTACATCTCAAAAGACCTATAGTTTAACGCCAAATCCGAACTGCGGAGTTTAAGAAACTTTTTCATGGCTAGTTACTTCACAGCTGGCGCTAACAACTGGAGAAGGTGACCGGGTGTACAAGTTTAAAAAAAATAAAAAAATTATTCATTAGAAGTCCCGAGGCAGGACATTTTTTGCTGCAAAATGGCAAATAAATATTACGTGGACTATGAAGATTGTTGCACAATTTTTTATTTTTTTTTTCTTTGCAAGTTTTATTAGTATTATCGTTTGCCGGTTTCGATTTATTATGACTCTTTGAGCTTAAGTTCGATTAACGTGAACAAACAGATAAAAATCTTAAACAAATTAATCTGGAACTTGTAAGAAGGAATTTAGAATCACATTTTTTAGACAGTTACCGGTAGGGTTGCCGGATATTTTAAAAATATCTATATCGATATTTTTTACGATATTGAAGAAATATCATTTCGATTTAAATATTTTAATGTAAGAAATTATCGATATTTCGTTATTTTCACAAAATGTGTCTTCTTGACTCTTTACAATACGCAAGTCGTTTGAGGTTATTAATGTGTCATTATAGGCATATTTAACACTACATTCTTACACAAAATATTAAATGTTTTTTTATAAGTTTATTTTCATTTCGTTCATAAAAAAGGTTCTGGACACTAATTCATATTTTGATGGGATTCCAAATTTGATGCATTTATGAAACTTAGATTTCTTGTATTTAAATGATGATATTAAATTAAAATTAAATTATAATTTAAATTAAATTAAATTAAATTAATTTAATTCATAACTTTTAATATTGAGCTTTGGGGCTAAAATATATTACAAGCATGCCCATAAAAAAAAACTTTTACAGCTAAAACCACGAAATGTAAGAGCTTGAGCTTTTTGCCATTAATCGATAGGCATTAAGCTTCCTATTGTAATAAGATATACCAATGTCAACTCAGAAAGCAAAGCGTCTGTCTGTTCTATCCAGAAATTAGTGGTGTCCCGCTCCAGGCTTAGCGGCGGGAAATCCAAATATAATTTCAATAATTCGAATGTCTGCTTGGATTTATTTACCGTCTAAAAAAAACCCTTAGATTATTTTTATGAATTTCATTAGCGCTTCCAGATATTGAACATGCTTTTAGATTCGCCTGTATGTTTGTCGAGTGGACTCTGGTCTTTATTGAATTATTACACAATTCGCACTTAGATTTTTGTGCATCTACTCTTTTGAATAAGATTACAACATTAAAACCGATCTTTATACCCGTTACTCGTAGAGTAAAAAGGGTATACCAAAGTCGTGCAAATGTATGTAACAGGCAGAAGGAAGCATCTCCGATATCATAAAGTATATATATTCTTCATCAGGATCAATAGCCAAGTCGATATGGCCATGTCCGTCTGTCCGTCCGTCCTTCCGTCCGTCAGTCTGTATGAACACCTAGATCTCAGAGACTAGAAGAGCTAGAGCAACCAAATTATAGATGTAAGCTAGTATTGTCTGTAGGCAGATCAAGTTTGTTTCAAATTTAGCCACGCCCCCTCCCGCCCTCGCAATAAAAAATGTTGAATATCTCCTACAATTTGTAAGCTATCGAGATCAGATTTTGCAGTGTAGTGCATGTGGCCAATATGTACAATCTCACATAAAGATCGGATAATAAACGGCAGAATTAAAAATTCGTTGCATACTTTTCTGAGCCGCATGGGGTTAATAAACACTAATTGCCTTGAGTAACGGGTATTTCAAAGTCGGGCAGGGCCGACTTTAACTCACGCTCTCGTTTTAAACGCCAAAAGACCAGAAGGAACCGTTAACCGAAGCAGTGTGAAAAAAATATCGGACAAAAATTACCACAAAATATTCAATATTCGATATATCGCCTCGAAAAAATAGTCGAGAACGATATATCGTATTTTTGACCATAATAATTTTAATATTCGATATATCGAAACTATTTCCGGCAACCCCAATTACCAAAGTCACCTTTAGGAACTCACTTAAATTCAAGACAACCCTTAGATAAATGTTGTATATGTAAGTTTATTTCTGTAAATCCTTCCTTAAACCCCAAAAAAGCGATCTTCAGTAAAAGCTTGTGACCTCTTCCGACCCGAGATAGAACCCATTCGTGAAATTGACACACTAAGGCCATCATCAACGGAATATGACGTATTTCTTTTGCGCATTCGTGACTTAAGCCTGAAGTAGTTGACTATAATTTGACCAACTTGGCGTGCAGACAAAGGACAAACCAGGTCCTTTTCGCAGCGTGAAACGATATTATTAAATAGACCGCCAGAGCGATAAAACTTAATGATTTTTTCTCGCCGAAGCCATTTTGAGATCCACTGATTACTGCAGGGCTCATAGATGCGATAGACCTTATAGAAGTGCTCACAGTGTTGACCCATTTTCCGCATCTTAATGGCATCGATTTTGGGTATAGACAGAAAAGGTTGCTTAGACATATGAAATGGATCATAATTTTGAGAGAAATTCTTATAGCGCACTGTGGGCCAATCGAGCTCGAGCAGTGTGTTGTATATGCCCTTCGGATGACCGAGAATTCCATGAGACACATCAATCAAACGCATTTGTGCTCCAGGCACAATATACTCCAATTCTATTTCAGAGATGCGAGTATCTGTGCCACGATACTTGCGCTCACCAATCCACAAAATGGGCAAGTCCTCTACGGCAATATGTTCTAGCTCTTGTATAAGTGGTGATACCTGGGTGCGATAGTTGACAATTCTGTTATGTCGTCCATACAGAAGACTACGCTCAGCAGGTGTGAAGGTCAAATACTCTGGTCTACTCGTTACAAAGTGTTCGGAACGAAATAACCGATTCATTTCCATTTCAATCACAAAATACGCCCTGCGATGCATACAAATCCAAACGATCTGAATAGCCACGGCCAAGAATTGCTCGTGAAAAAACTTATCCTTAATGGTGGCCGATATATTGATAATTTCCTTCATGTGATAATATCTATCCATGTCGCCCTCGCCCTTAAGGATCACACAGTAGTTCCGAGCAACCAGCATGCGATACTGACTCAAGTATGTCGAGAATATCCTCTTCATCTCGCACGTCTGCTCACTTTGCACTTGAGCCATATTACCAGCGAGCTCGTCGCGTCGAATCAGCACAAACTCGACCAAACGCAGGAAATAGTCAAAGTAGATGATCAATGCGTGTAGCAATCTATGTACTGCCGGCTTGTGCATAAACTCCACAAACTTTTGCGTAAGAAATTCATGGGGCATTAGAAACAATACCAAGTCTCGGATATCATTGACCACCACAGTTTCGGCATCAAATGTATTCTTTGGGCGTGCAAATTCCTGTCGAAAGATCAACTCCTCCTCTTGATTAATGGTGCGTAAGAACTCGAAATCATTGGTGGTAATATATCGTTCCCTGGCATTCTCCAGATCGTTGTGCGGCTCAAAGTGCAGGCTATCATGCCTTGTATCCCAAGACCATTTACCACTTTTGTATTTCGGAGCATAGTTATCGGCGTGAATGCGCTTCATGATAGGAAAATTGAAGATGAAAGTGTGGGTATGTGTGTTATTGTGTGGTGTTTTTTTTTTCGTGTTATTTTGTGTTTAGTATTGTGATTTGAATAATTAAATGATATGACATAAAGAGAATAATGAACTAACTTGATCTCTGTAATTGAAAATTGCGAAATTGTTTCTTGTTGTGTAACCCACCACCCATCTTTAATCCAACTAAACCGAAGTCGACGAAGACAGAAAACAGCTTTTTAGAGAACAGTTGCCTTCAATGTAAAATAAGAACAAAACTTTCCATGGCTGGGAAACAATGTTCTAGTTTTCTATTCGTACATGGCTAAAAAAATAAAAGTCGTATTTTCTAGTCCCGGAACTCTTGTCTTGATCCCGACGTTAGCTGGTCCGAGCTCGATGTTTATCTATCTCCCTGGTTCTTTGGAACGAACTTCTTCTTACGTTCTTACGAGTAATTTCTTACCCACAATCAGTGAGCTGTTAGAATCTGCTCTTGCTAGCACCCTGACTTGGACACCTCAGAGCGGTCTAGAGGTTAACCCAAAGAAGACCCAACTGGAGCTGTTCACAAAGAGATACAAGATACAAGGAATTCACTCTCCCATCCATGGGGGTTTCGCAGCTCAGTCGGGTCAACGAAGCGACGGATCTGGGCGTCATTCTAGATTCAAAACTCCACTGGAAGAGAAACTCTGAGAAAAGAATGCAGAAGGCATTAGGGCGTACCATGCATGCAAACAGACTATTGGTATTAAGAGGGGAGTGTAACCGTACATCATTCATTGGCTATAAACAGCGGTCGTCAGAACTATCCTTACCTTTGGAGCTGTGGTATGGTGGAAAGCGACCACACCAAATCATCCTCCTTAAAGTAGAAAGAGCAGCCTGTGTATTACAGGATTCCTTCGATCTAGACCATACCGTATACATCTTGGATGAAACTCCATTGCACATTTTTATTTTGATCACCAACCAGGCTGCCATTAAGGCTTTGTCACCAAACGCCACAAAGAGCTTCCAAGCAAGGAACGGCTAAGCACTGCCAGCGACACAAGCGACACCTTCTTTGCGACTGCCCATCACTGCCCAACATCTGGCTAAACTATTCTTTGAAGACCTGGGCAGTCTGGCATATGTGACCCTACACCCAGAAAAAAGTAGAACGAATATCTTAAGAGCGAATGCTTTTAAAAAAATTGTTCGTTTTTTAAATTGCAAGAACTTCGCTCTTGAAATCGAGCTGTATTCGTTCTTAGTATTGTGTATTTAGGCAAGGGAAAGGAAGCAAGCACATTTGAGAGAACACAGCGTTGAACTGGCTCTCTCGGTTTTGTTTATTATGGAAGAGGGGTGTCTGGGGAAGCTATCGAGCTGAAAGGGCAATCGATTTTTGCACTCGAGTTGCTTTGAAATTCCCAACTAGCTATGGCATTTCTGGCATGGAGCGACGGCTGAACGATTGACAGTTGACAGGCAAAGACTGATGCTGCTTTGAAGTGTTGTGTATTGTATTGGAATTGGTGTAATGGCTTAACAATTAGTTTTATATTAAACAAATTCAAATTCTTGATTTAAGAGAAAGCGCTCTTATTCTTGAATCTGGTTTGTGACAATGCTGTATGCTCATGATTCCAGAATGAGCAATCTTGAATGTGAGTATGTTTAGCACCCGATTCACGAACTATTCTACTTAATTTGAGAATGATTGGTACTTGGATCAAGAGTATTAATTTCTTTAAAAACAAAATTATTAATTTGAAATGAACTATAACTAATATCTGCAAAAGCTACAACATCCAGAAGTCCACTTTGACGAATATAAAAAATTATAAAGAAAACTTGGAACAATTCGCCTCAACAACGTATGCTGATCCAAGAAAAATCAAGCTAATGATGAAATTAAAAAATCCTGATCTTGATGATAAACTATACGCTTGGTTTTTGCAATGAAGAGAACCTGGCTTAAGCAGTGATGGCTGGCTTAATAAATTAAAAAAATGCCTCACGGCATAAGAATTTTGACGGTTTCCGGTGAAAAACTGCTACATTTGCAAGCGAATTCGAGAGGATTATTGCCGAAAATGGATTTTCGCCGGAGCAGATTTACAATTGTGACGAAACCGGTCTGGTTTACAAGGGTTTGCACAAGAAAACAAACGCTACAGTTTTCGAAAAAACTGCTGTTGGACGGAAAAGGAACTGGCCATTATTATGCCTTGGGACGCATAAACTCAATTATATGATGATTGGAAAATCAAAGATCCTCGGTGTTTTAAAAATGTAGATTTACCACTCTATTTCAAATCATCTAAAAATGCTTCTCAACCTCTGCTCTTTTTATGGAGTGGTACAATGATTTTTTTATCCCTGGAGTTTCTCGTCAATTGGCAGCTAAGGCCTACCCGTAAAAGCAATTTTATTGGTCGATAATGTCACCAGCCATGTGACAGCAAAAACTTTTTTCGATTATGAATACACCCTTGTTGCAACCACTTGACCAAAATGTTATCAAATCATTTAAGCAGCGGTATCAAAAGCACTTTCTGTCAATACTTGCGGCATTATGTGTAAACGACAATAACGGCATGGTCTCGGTTCTTAAAAATATTAATTTAAAAGACGTGGCGTTTTTTACTCTGTACCGTAGGTCAGTGGCGTATCCAGGATTTTTTCAGGGGGGGGCTTTAACAAAAATTTTTTTAATTGCTTATTTTTAAATACATTGTTTATTCAATTTGCATTTCAAATTCTCAGGGGGGGGGGGGGGGTGAGGGGGTGGTTAACCCCCAAATCTGTACCGTAGGTCGGTGGCGTATCCAGGATTTTTTTAGGGGGGGATTTAACAAAAAAAATTTTAATTGCTTCTTTTTAAATACATTATTTATTCAATTTGCATTTCAAATTCTCAGGGGGGGAGGGGATTTGGGGGTTAAATATATAAAGTATATATATTCTTGATCAGCATCAACAGCCGAGTCGATATAGCCATGTCCGTCTGTCCGTATGAACGCACAGATCTCAGAGATGGTAAGAGATTGAGGTTTGACATGTATGGGACATATGCTTCTTATGTCTGCAGGCAGATCAAGAGTATTTTCAATTTTGGCCACGCCCCTTCCCGCCCCCGCAATTTAGAAAAACGTCATATCTCCCACAGTTTTGAAGATAGATGGCTTGTTCCTTCTGGACATATTTAGTTATTAGGATAACTTATCGATCCGCCAAAGGAATAAAGAAAATCGGATGAACGGTTTTCGAGTTATGATCAAAAGACAAATTTTCTTGGTACAGAGTATGTTCTAGTCGGGCTTGACCGACTTTCTTTCTTGTTTTTTTAATGACTTTATTTTTTAACAATGCACTTGGGACCCCCGACTGTACAAAGCACCTCTATAGTATGTGGCACAGTTTAAATTTGAAGTTAGATGTTGTATTAAAAAAAATCCTTGTTAAAAAAATGTATATCATAAGAAAATATTAAAATAATAAAATAAATTACGCGTGAACCCCAGTTCACTCGAACCAACAACTTCAAAGTCCAAGACCAGCACTCTAACACCTGAACCACGCAGATTATTGATAAATTAATGCTTAAGCTGACATTACTACACTACAAACATTAGGAAAAATTGACCTTGTATTAAGGTTACTATTTCCTCAACAATAAAATGATTGAAAATTGTATAAGCTAAAATGACTGGGTTCTTTAGAGTAACTTGACCCTACGTCGACAATGGCGGACAACGTTAAGACGTCATGTCATAAGTGTTTGATAGCAGGTGGACCGTGTTCGAGACCCAGTAAAGGTAAGGTACATATTGAAATAAACGATTTTAAGAGTTCTTCAGAAAGAAGAATTTTTCAACACAACACTACCACCACCACACAAGGTCAAGGATGGGTGGTGCTTATACAACAACTTCAAATCCTTTGAGGGGATACAAATTTTTAAATTTTTGAGTTATTTTTGACCTTAAATTAAAGAACTAAATTCAAACCTTGCCTTTCACCATTGCTAAAATTACCTAAAAAGTAAAGGTCAAAAGTGACCTTAAATGAAGGTTAAGATGTCTTTGGCTCCATTTTAAGGCTAAATTACCATGAATTTAAGGGAATTTAGGGTGTTTGATGCAATTAAATTTTTTGTGTGTATTTTCTATATAAGCAAATTTTTCAACATAAGAAATGTTTAAAAAAAAATTATTTCAGAAACGCAATCTTTCTTACCTGTCTGCAATGTTTAACAGAAGATATTTTTCAATACTAATGTAGATACCAAATGCAAACTTATTTTTCTCTGAAAGATCATTTTATATTCAAAATTATAGAAAAAAATGTTTGTTGTACTTCAGCATCAACATTAATTTCTCCGAATGCTTGCTTAACTGATAAGAAAAATGTGACAAGTATTAATTCGTACCCTAAAAAAATCAATCCAAAACGGGATTAAGAACGGTGATCCCCTTGAGCCGATCCCGAAAATGATTGATTTAACTACACTCAGAAAAAAAAGGCTACCGGCGTTCTACACCATTCGGGATAGAATTTAAGCCGGTTTGTACTTGAAAATTCAAGTATGATTCTAAGCGCGAAAGTTGACTGATTATTTTATAGAAATGAGAACAAACCTTCTTGACTCAAGAACATTTTGTACTCACAGTAAGATGAAAGATTCTAGAAAAGCGAGTTCTTAGTTCGAGTACAAAATATTGATTGAGTACAAAATAGACTCATTATCCTAGCTCCACAAAGTGCGCAACAGAAAATACAAATTATTTTTAAGTAAGTCCGTTCGTAAAATTTGGCTCTAGCACTTTTGTAATGGAGTGATTGTAAATTCCTGAGCTACAGTAGCTCTAACTTGCTCTTTGTTTATGGGTCTTGGATATTTCTGTGGTTTAATACAGAGACCTCGTTCAAAAACAAAGTGGGAAATAGCTATACTGTGTGGGCTCAAACCAAGAACATTTTTTTCTTGTTTGACATAGTCTTATATTCTTCCTAGAATGTTTTTGGGCTGGCAATAGAAATTACTCACTTTAAGAACGAATGTTTTGTACTTATTTTGACACATAATCGGGCTTGACTTAAGACCATTATGAGCTAAAAGTATGATTAAAAATATTTTAATCGTTCAAAACATACTTAATATATCCAAAAACAGTCTAAAATCAAGTATTACGTACTTGATATATGAATTTTGTACTTAAATCAAGTATTTTCGTGCTTACCGTACTATTGACACCGTTTGTACTTAATTCAAGTACAAAGTTCTTGGTTTTTTTTCTGAGTGTACCACTTTATTTTTTAATCCCGAAAAACAGGATCACTTCAAGCCTGCTCCTGGATTACCCTGTTTTTATTCCGTCAGCTAAGCTTAAAATTGCTAGATGGTCAAAACAAACGCAAACAGTGTAACCTAATCACTATCTAGTCATAATCTGAAAACTGTTATGCAATGCGGAATGTACAAAATGTGTAATTGCTTCAAATTATTCAAAGTTTAGCACAGAAAGTTTTTGCACAGACAAAAATTGATTAGTTCTTACACATCTGGAAAAACTTTGGGTGAAATAGTCAAGCAATTAAATCTGGCTAAGTCGTCCGTTCAAGGAAGAAAAACGGCAATCTTGAAAATAATATCGCAAATAGAGGCCGAAAGCATCTGAATGGTCTGATAAAATCTGAAAAAGTGTTAAGCCTGAGTGGAATGCAAAGTATGTAAAGTAACTCATTATCTTTAATTACTGTTAGACCAAGGAAAAACCGTTGCTTACGCTTCGCCAAAAGAAGAAACGTTTACTATGGTCTCGGGAACGGATGTCTTGGACTTAAAGGCAATGGAACACCATTATATTTAGCGATGATGCTAAATTTTGATGAGAGTGTCGGTGATGCGCGAAGAAGAGTTATCCGTAAAAAAACTGAAGCGCACCATAAAGACTGCCTTAAAAAGGCAGTTAAGTTCCCAGCAAGCATAATGGTGTGGAATTGTATGTCTGCCAAAGGGGTAGGAAAACTGCACTTTATTGAGGGGATGGTCAACGCTGAAAAATGCGTTAACATTCTAGAAGAAAGATTGCTGCCATCAATACCAAAACTGGCTTAATGTGGTGAATTTCAGCGGGATGGAGCATCATCTCATACTGCCAAACGAACCAAGTCATGGCTGCAGCATATGGAAATTGGGGTCTTAGATTGGCCATCAAATACTCCGGACCTAAGCCCAATGGATAATATATGGGGAATAATGAATGAAAACAAGAAAGAAAGTCGGTCAAGCCCGACCATAGCATACTCTGTACCAACGAAATTATACGCTCAGCATAAATTTTGATGCTGCAGTAGCAGCTGTAGGAGATATGACGTTTTTTCTAAATTGCGGGGGCGGCAGAGGGCGTGGCCAAAATTGAAAATAAACTTGATCTGCCTGCAGACATAAGAAGCATATGTCCCATACATGTCAAACCTCTATCTCTTACCATCTCTGAGATCTGTGCGTTCATACGGACAGACAGACGGACAGACAGACAGACGGACATGACTCGACTGTTGATGCTGATCATATCATATACTTTATAGGGTCGGCGATGCTTCCTTCTTGATGTTTATCAAGATTAAGATTCGATTAACACACCTTAACAGTTCTTGTGTGATAAACTAAAACTTTGGAAGGAGTAGAGTATGTTATAGTCGATCTTGACCGACTTTCCTACTTAATTTCATATAATCATCATTTATAAGATTCATCAGTAATTTCGATCCCTGGTTTCGATTTATTATGATTCCCTGACCTCAGTGCATTCATGTCAGGAAACAAACGAAAACGTGAACACGTGAACGATTAGCGTGAACAAACCCTACCAACAGATAAAATCTCAAACAAATTAATCTGAAACTTATTAGAAGGAATTTAGAATCAACATTTTTTAGACAATTACCAGAGTCGCCACCACCAGCTGAGATTTAGGAACTTACTTAAATTAAACACAACCCTCAAATACATGTTATAAAGGTAAGTTTATTTCTGTAAATCCTTCCTTAAACCCCAAAAAAGTGATCTTCAGTAAAAGCTTGTGACCTCTTCCGACCCGAGATAGAACTGAATCGTGAAGTTGACACACTAAGGCCATCATCAACGGAATATGACGTATTCCTTTTGCGCATTCGTGACTTAAATCTGAAGTAATTGACTATAATTTGACCAACTTGGCGTAAAGGCATTGTGCAAGCCAGTTCCTTTTCGCAGCGTGAAACGATATTTTTAAATAGACCGCCAGAGCGATAAAACTTAATGATTTTTTCTCGCCGAAGCCATTTTGAGATCCACTGATTACTGCAGGGCTCATAGATGCGATAGACCTTATAGAAGTGCTCATAGTATTGACCCATTTTCCGCATCTTAATGGCATCGATTTTGGGTACAGAAAAAAAAGGTTGCTTAAACATATGAAATGGATCATAATTTTTAGAAAAGTTCTTATAGCGCACTGTGGGCCAATCAAGCTCGAGCATTGTGTTGTATATGCCCTTCGGATGACCGAGAATTCCATGAGACACATCAATCAAACGCATTTGTGCTCCAGGCACAATATACTCCAATTCTATTTCAGAGATGCGAGTATCTGTGCCACGATACTTGCGCTCACCAATCCACAAAATGGGCAAGTCCTCGTCGGCAATATGTTCTAGCTCTTGTATAAGTGGCGATACCTGGGTGCGATAGTTGACAATTCTGTTATGTCGTCCATACAGAAGACTACGCTCAGCGGGTGTAAAGGTCAAATACTCTGGTCTACTCGTTACAAAGTGTTCGGAACGAAATAACCGATTCATTTCCATTTCAATCACAAAATACGCCCTGCGATGCATACAAATCCAAACGATCTGAATAGCCGCGGCCAAGAATTGCTCGTGAAAAAACTTATCCTTAATGGTGGCCGATATATTGATAATTTCCTTCATGTGATAATATCTATCCATGTCGCCCTCGCCCTTGAGGATAACACAGTAGTTCCGAGCAACCAGCATGCGATACTGACTCAAGTATGTCGAGAATATCCTCTTCATCTCGCACGTCTGCTCACTTTGCACTTGAGCCATATTACCAGCGAGCTCGTCGCGTCGAATCAGCACAAACTCGACCAAACGTAGAAAGTACTCGAAGTAGATGATCAATGCGTGTAGCAATCTATGTACTGCCGGCTTGTGCATAAACTCTACAAATTTATACGTAAGAAATTCATCGGGCATAAGAAACAATACCAAGTCTCGGATATCATTGATCACCACAGTTTCGGCATCAAATGTATTCTTTGGGCGAGCAAATTCCTGTCGGAAGATCAACTCCTCCTCTTGATTAATTGTGCGTAAGAACTCGAAACCATTGGTTGTAATATATCGTTCCCTGGCATCCTCCAAATCGTTGTGCGGCTGAAAGTACAGACAATCGCTTTTTTTATCCCAAGACCATTTACCACTATTGTATTTCGGAGCATAGTTATCGGCGTGAATGCGCTTCATGATATGAAAATTAAAGAAAAGAGAGTGGGTAAGTGTGGTAGGTGTTTAGAGATTTTTTTTTTGTTTTTTTTTTATATTTGTTTGTTTTTTGTAGTACGATTGGAATAATTATGTGATATGACATAATGAGAATATTGAACTAACTCGATCTCTATAGTTGAAAATTGTTTCTTGTTGTTATTGTCCGAAGCCCACAAAGAGGAAGAACAGCTGCTCCGAAAAAATGTAGCCATCAATTCCAAATAAGCACAAAACATTCCATGGGTTTTTGGTTTTTAGCCGGCTCCAGGTCGTATTTTTATTAAGTGTGTTTATTGAAAAACCAACTTTCTTAAATATATTAAGAACAAATGTTCAAAAAGTGATTCAAATGAACAAAATTCAACTCCGCTCAACCACCGTACAGAAAAGAATATGCAGCCATTTAGACGTGCATTGCGATGATTTAAAAGGTCTTGTGTTCGAGTCCCAGAAAAGTTCGACAAAAATTGTTCTCTGTATTTGAAACAAGAAAGAAAGTCGGTCAAGCCCGACTATAACACACGCTGTACCAACAAAATTATACTCTCAGCATAAATTTTGAGGCTGCAGTAGCAGCTGAAAGCAGCGCTGCTACTGCGCTGCAGTAGCGAACAGTTTTTATACTCTGTACCGTAGATACACAGAGTATTATAAGTTTGTGCAAAAGTATGTAACATCGAGAAGGAAGCATCTCCGACCCTATAAGGTATATATTATATATTCTTGATCAGCATCAACAGCTGAGTCATGTCCGTCTGTCTGTCCATATGAACGCACAGATCTCAGAGATGGTAAGAGATAGAGGTTTGACATGTATGGGACATATGCTTCTTATGTCTGCAGGCAGATCAAGTTTATTTTCAAATTTGGCCATGTCCCCTGCCGTCCCCGCAATTTAGAAAAAACGTCATATCTCCCACAGTCCCAAAATAAGGAGGGTAATATGGATAATCATAACTCGACAACCGTTCATCCGATCTCCACCATTCCTTTGGCTTGGACGAGTTATCTTGATTTCTAAATATATCTTGAGGATTGACTTGTATGGGACATATGCTTCTTATGTCTGCAGGCAGATCAAGTTTATTTTCAAATTTGGCCATGTCCCCTGCCGTCCCCGCAATTTAGAAAAAACGTCATATCTCCCACAGTCCCAAAAATAGGAGGGTAATATGGATAATCATAACCCGACAACCGTTCATCCGATCTCCACCATTCCTTTGGCTTGGACGAGTTATCCTGATTTCTAAATATATCTTGAAGGCACAAACAATCTATCTTTAAAACTGCGGGAGATATGACGATTTTTCTAAATTGCGGGGGCAGGAGAGGGCATGGTCAAAATTTAAAATAAACTTGATCTGCCTGCAGTTATAGAAACATATGTCCCATTCATGTCAAACCTCTATCTCTTACCATCTCTGAGATCTGTGCGTTTATACTGACAGACAGACGGACATGGCTATATCGACTCGACTGTTGATGCTGATCAAGAATATATATACTTTATAGGGTCGGAGATGCTTTCTTCTGTCTGTTACATACTTTTGCACAAACTTATAATACTTTATGTAGCTACGGTACAGAGTATAAAAATATTCCACAAAAAAAATGGCAATTAAAATTTTACTATGAAGGCCATTATAATAATACCGCGCGTTACATTTTTCTCAGATGAAAATCAGCAATTAATGCGTAGTGTGGACTACAAAAGTTCTAAAGCGGTCTAAGGTCGGTAAAATGGTTTTCGCCAATATCTTGGAAACGGAAACTAAAATATGCCTGTGACGTGTTCAGCATGGGTTTCTCTACACGAATTAGTTAAAGTTGCTTGGGATACATTTTACTGTAGATCAATGCAATTTGTTAGCGTTATCCATTTGGGTAGTACAGAAACCAATTTAATGGGTATTGGAATATATCTGATGGCTGCCATAGGATCGATCGTCGGCAAGTAAGTCTAGTTAAGAAAATAACCTTTTTCTTTAACTCGGCCTTTATTAATAATGGAAAATTTGCTTCGGATGTATTCCCAATAAACAAATGACGCCAATATTATGCCCTGTGTTCACAGTAGATCTATTAAATAAAATTACCTGAGGATGAGCGACACTCAAACGAATTATCGTAAAACCAAAAAATTGCTGTTACCCGATGATACTTTTCTTTGGAATCAACGATTCGTCATACAGGAGCTGCAAATGAGATTACTTTGCCAGTTTCGCTCCTAACTATTTGGGAGGTCTTAAGAGGTCGCGCTTGGGTTACGCAACATTTCGAAGAGCTCTCATAAAACAAAAGCAACAATCTTATACAAGAAAGAATATGTAAGTTTATTTCTGGAACTTCCTCAATCCTCAAAAAAGCGATCTTCACCCAACATCTGTGACCTCTTTTTTGGTGTGCCAGAATCCAATCGTGAAGTTGTCACACTGATGCCATCATCAATGGAATAGGTCAAATTACTTTTACGCATTCGTGTCTTAACCTTGAAGTAATGGAGAATAATTTGCCCAACGTTCGGTTCGGCAGCAGTGGTAGCCAGTTCCTTTTCGCAGCGCGAAACAATGTTTTTAATTAGACCGCCAGACCGATAATTCGCAATAGTTTTATCACGACGAAGCCATTTTAAGATCAACTGATTACTACAGGGCTCATAGATGCGATAGACCTTATAGAAGTGCTTATAGTGTTGAACCATTTTTCGCATCTTAACGGCATCGATTTTGGGAACAGACAGAAAAGGTTGCTTAAACATATGATATGGATCATAATTATGAGAGAAGTTTTTATAGCGCACTGTGGGCCAATCGAGCTCGAGCAGTGTGTTGTACAGACGCTTCGGGTGACCGAGAATTCCATGGGAAACATCAATCATACGGAGCTGTGGTCCCGGCACAATATACTCCAATTCTATTTCAGTGATGCGAGTATCTGTGCCACGGTACTTGCGCTCACCAATCCACAAAATGGGCAAGTCCTCCTCGGCAATATGTTCCAGCTCTTGTATAAGTGGTGATACCTGGGTACGATAGTTGACAATTGTGTTACGCCGTCCATACAAAAGACTACGCTCAGCGGGTGTGAAGGTCAAATACTCTGGCCGACTCGTTACAAAATGTTCGGAACGAAATAACCGATTCATTTCCATTTCAATCACAAAATACGCCCTGCGATGCATACAAATCCAAACGATCTGAATAGCCACGGCTAGAAACTGCTCATGAAAATACTTATCCTTAATGGTGGCGGAGATATTGATAATTTCTTTCATGTGATAGAATTTATCCATATCGCCCTCACCCTTAAGGATCACAGAGTAGTTCCGAGCAACCAGCATGCGATACTGACTCAAGTATATCGAGAATATCCTCTTCATCTCGCACGTCTGCTCACTTTGCACTTGCGCCTTTTTGCCAGCGAGTTCGTCGCGTCGAATCAGCACAAACTCGACCAAACGTAGAAAGTACTCGAAGTAGATGATCAACGCGTGTAGCAATCTATGGACGGCCGGTTTGTGCATAAAATCTATAAATTTGTGCGTAAGAAATTCTTTGGGCATAAGGAACAGCACCAAGTCTCGGATATCATTGATCACCAAAGTTTCCGAATCAAATGTATTCTGTGGACGTATAAACCCCTGTCGGAAGATCAACTCCTCCTCTTGATTAATGGTGCGTAAGAACTCAAAATCATTGGTGGTAATATATCGTTCCCTGGCATTCTCCAGATCGTTGTGCGGCTGAAAGTGCAGACCATCGCTTTTTGTATCCCAAGACCATTTGCCGCTTTTGTACTTCGGGGCATAGTTATCGGCGTGAATGCGCTTCATGATATGAGAACAAAAGAAAACAAGAACAGCGAAACAAGTTTTTATGTGTTAAATATTATGTTTTCAATTTAACATAATAATTATTCGATACGACATAACTAGAATAATGAACTAAGTTGGATTCGAAAATTATAGATTGAGGAATTTGTTCGTGTTTTGTAGTCTCTCATCCTTAATCACATTAAATTAAGCTCTAATTATGTAGTTCCGATCCCATACAGGAAACTCATGTCAATTTACTTTATCCTGTTCCCATTAAAATGGGAAAAGGATGATCATGAAGTTGTGCGAGAGCTTGTAACAGGGAGAAGGAAACATTTCCGACCCTATAAAGTATATATATTCTTGATCAGCATCAATAGCTAAGTCGATAGGTATGAACACTTTGTTGTTTCTTTTCACTTTTTAAGCGTATTTTAAGGACTAACCTTCTGCTACCCTTATTTGGCCGCTTTTACTAGTGTCTAGTTTGAATGTATTAACAGCGTTTGGCAGTGTCCATTTGGGCTTACCGATGGTTGAAAAATGTTTTAGATGAAGGTTTTAGTGCGTTAGTGTAAGGATATTTTTAGGATGAAAGGTTTTCTCAAGAGGCGCCGTTTGATGAGGTCTTTAGGTAAAGCTCGTTTTAATCTTCTCCTTTGAAGTACTCCTTGGACACACGCAGAGTCCTTAGCCTTAGTCTTAGCAAGTTTTTACCCAGTTTGATGTGGTGGTGTGGTATCTTTCGGCTTGATTGTTGATGACCAACCATAGGAGCTCCAAGATCCTTTTCAATATCTCTGGTTCACAGGAACTATTCAGCTTCCGTAATGAGTCTATGGATTTTACTTGTAGGCCGTATCTGCATACAGGAGCCAGAATAGCCAGAATATACTAGGACTTTTTTCCTGAGGTACAGCTTGTTTTGGAGTTCAGAAGCCAGCCCACTGCCTGAGCTGGCATGATGTCCAAGAGTCAGTCTTCTATCCAGGATCACCCCAAGGTATTTGTGGGCTGCTTCATGCTCCATAAGCTGACCGTGCAAGAATACTCCCGGGCACTTGTCACAAGGGGTGGAATAAGTCTGCGGAGAACACTTGTAGGTATTAATGGCAATGTTCCATCTAGTGACCCAGTTGCTACACCTATTCAGGTACCCCTGAACGGCATCTATAGCCTAGTATCTGCATTTGTTGAGGGCAGGACTGGCCGTGTCATCAGCAAATGATGCGATAGGAACATTCTGTGCTACCTCAAAAGTTCTGTCCGGCAGAATGCCTTTGATGGGCAAGTACAGTTGGGGCGGAAGGAGTTTCTTGATCTTAGACAGCACACTCTATCGAAAGCCTGATGCGTGTCAAGGTAAGCTAGTACAATATACTCTTTCTCGTCATACCCTTCGAGAGTGTAGTTGACCACTTGATTTAATTGTTCGGGAGTTCCATGGCTCATTCGGAAGCCAAACTAGAAATCGGATATTTCTTTTCAAATAGATCGTACATCGATCATTTTTCGAAGGATACACCGCTAGGCGATCTTTCTTAGGGTTAGAAAGGGTTAGAAATCAAGGCAGTAGAGTGGTTTTCCACTCTTGTGGGAGATAACTATTCTGGCTTTCTTGCAAGGTGATAGGAAATGGCTTAGTCTCAGATCCGCGTTAAAGATAAGCACCAAGAACAATATGGATTAAGTAGTTTGGCCAGTGGCCAATGGGGATTCGAGGCAGCGTTTTTTAGCTTTTTCGTACGTCCTGCTTTGTTTGAACCTTCATATTGGCGTTAACAGAATTGGACATCTCGTTCCGGAAGGTGTTTATGTTGGACCCAGGTGGGAGTATAAATTGCCTATTGGGTATTCTTTGTGGGGACGTGTAGATAGTGGGAAGACTTGGAAAATGATCCGAGGACAATTCTGAGGGTGAACTTCTTCGGTTAGTAGGTTGGGCGGCCAGTAGCCAGGACCTGTGCGGAGGAGCCCATGATGGCATTATAGAGAGCTGTGCCACGACCTTCTGCTCTCAAGTTGCCCCATAACCGATGTTTGGCGCTAAAGCTATCTACTACAATAAACTTCAAACGACCATGTCATTCATGGTGCAGTAATCACAACTTGTCCTGTTGTTGTCAGCATCGTCTTTGGAGCCAGTTGAACATGGGCCATAGTGACTTTGCTGTGAGGGTAGTCCAACTCAAAGACTATAGGACAAAGAGGCACAAATGCTTGCATGAAAGTAGGTGTATACCATACGCAGATCAAGTTTGTTTCACGCGAACGCCAAAGCTTTGTGAAATCAAAAATTGGGCCAGACTGTCACAAATGTTTTGATCAAGTAAGCTTCGTACTCCTGTCATTAGGAACACCAGCTCACAACTAGTAGAGTTCAAATAATAGAACAACTCGACAGGTTGACACAACAAAATAGTTATCCCACCATGAAGCGCATTCATAAGGATAACTATGCGCCAAAGTACCACAGTGGCAAATGGTCGTGGGATAAGAAAAACGATTGTCTACACTTTGAACCGCAACACGACTTGGAGAATGCCAGGGAAAGGTATATTACAACCAATGGGTTCAAATTCTTACGCACCCTCAATCAAGAAGAGGAGTTGGTTTTTCGTGAGGATTTTATGCGCTCGAAGAGTTCGTTTGATTCCGAGACCGTGGTTATGAATGATTTACGAGACCTGGTTTTATTTCTCATGCCCAGTGAGTTTCTGAACGGGAGCTTCGTGCAGTTTATGCACACACCGGCCGTACATCGATTGATACATGCTTTAAACATGTACTTTGAATACTTTTTGCGCTTGGTAGAGTTTGTGCTGATTCGACGCGATGAACTTTCGGGCCAGAAGGCCCAAATTCAGAGCGAACAGTCTAATGAGATGAAGCGGATGTTCTCGATTTATATAAGTCAGTATCGACTATTGATTGCTCGGAACTACAGTGTGATTCTCAAAGGAGAGGGGAATATGAGTAAATTTTATCACATGAAGGAAATCGCCAATATATCGGCAACCATCAAGGATAAGATCTTTCACGAACAATTTCTGGCAGTCGCCATTCAAATGGTTTGGATTTGTATGCATCGCAGGGCGTATTATGTCATTGAAATGGAAATTAATCGATTATTTCGTTCCAAACACTTTGTAATGAGTCGACCAGAGTATTTGAATTATTCGCCAGCGGAGCAGAGTATCCTTTACGGACGCCATAATAAGATCGTCAACTATCGCTCCCAAATCTCACCACTTATTCAAGAGTTAAAGTATGTTTCCCGCAAAGACTTGCCGATTTTGTGGATTGGGGAGCGTAAGTATCGAGGTACTGATACTCGCATCAGCGAACTAGAACTTGAGTACATAGTGCCGGGATCACAATTGCGTATGATTGATGTCTCTCGTGGAATTCTGGGCCACCCCAAGCGTCTGTACAACACAATGCTCGAATTGGATTGGCCCTTAGTACGCTATAAGAATTTCTCGCAACAATATGATCCGTTCCATACGGTTAGGCAACCGCATCTGGATATCCCCAAAATCGATCAAATTAAATTACGTAACATGGCCGAACACTACGACCACTACTTCAAAGTATTTCGCATCTACGAGCCCTGCAGTATTCAGACAATCTCAAAATGGCTTCGGCGTGATAAAAACATAACGTTTTATCGCTCTGGCGGACAAGTGAGCAGTATTATTTCACGCTGCAAGAAGGAATTGGACTCCAATCCACCAATGATGAAGCCTGAACGAATTGTCGCTAAGTACTTTAAGGTTAAGTCCAGGATGCGCAACATCAGTACACCAACTTCCCGGCAGGATATTACATCCAAGAAGGCAGCTCCCAAAGACGAAGATCATTTTTTTGAGGATTAAACTGGATGGAACGAACCTTCATTTACAAATATATTTATTTCCATTATATTACAAAATATTTGATAATATTTTGAGAATAAAAATAGGTCCACACTATAAATTACGGATTCTAATTTGGATTTAGATATTTTCGTTTATTCTGTGTATTGTATTATCTGCTGACATTCTTATTTCTCCCAAGTTAGGAATACTGTTGTCAATATCTTTTCGATAAACCGATATAGATATGTCTTAATGGAGTTGCAAGCATTAATGTGATTGTTCGACATCAATGAGTTTCTTTTTTTTCATATTTGAAAGCAAGCCAATTGCAAAAGCATTCATTCAAACCAAGTTCGGTTCGAGTTTTTTTGGATAGGTCGAACCGGACTATTAAGCGAACCTTGTAAAAACATGTCTTTCAGAACCTGAGCCCGAACCGGACCTGATTGTGGTCGAACAAGATCTCAGTTCACTTAATTACATAGGTCAAGACCATTTCTGAATTCAGTATGTTATGAGTTTGAATGGAAAACAATGTTGTGAAACTTCGGACGTAATTTCCATTAATAGAGACTTGAAAGCCTTGAAAAGGGACATTGTAAAATACAACAATAATAAAATTGGACTACCGGCTATAGATTACAAGCTTCCTCCTAAATAAAAATAGAGCCGATCATTTTCACCAATTCGTCGAAATTTGGGGAAAATTTGTTTAGCGACCTAAAATGTTATGATTCATGGTTCGAACCAAAATCTAAGGTTCGACAAGCTTAGATACCGGCTCGGGAACCGAACCTTAGACTTCACCATGGGTTCAAACCTCTGCAGCGAACCCCCTGCAGATATGGTTTTGCATTTAAACAAGTAAGGGCGCTGCAGTCGAGTTTCCCGACCACAAAACACCCTGTTCATTTGTTTTCACTTATTTGTTTTTGAATTTTTGCAGATGAATGTAACAAAATTAATATCCCAAGTGTAGGCAACACTTTTTACTAGTCCTGACCAACAACTGGGGGTGCTCTTATCAGCTCAACTGTTTCGCTTATAACTCCGGTGTTTTTTGTCCGATCTGATTGTACTTTTCAGAATAGATAGATATTGGGCCTAGCTTGATATACTAAACCACGAGGCTCTAACTTGAAATCTGTGGATCTGACGGCTATTTAGGTCTAGGATTTCTAGAGGAGGTCTAGGTTTTATGGGGATAAAAGGGGGACGGGGTTAAATTTTTCAAATCTGAAACAAACTTGATCTGCGTACAGCATAAATCTACTTTCGTGCAAAAATTTGTGGGTCTATCTCTTATAGTCTCTGAGATCGACCCGCTCATACAGACAGACAGACGGACAGACGGACTCATTTTCAATGGGAACTGGGTATAAAAAGATTTAATCAGAAAAAAGGGAAAACTATTTTTGTGTTTGGATGTGAATTTACTTAAAAAAGACGTGATTCTGCGAAAATCTTCTTACCTATATACCAGCAGTAGCGGATCTAGAGGAGGAATATGGGGGCTAAGGCCACAGTCCTATTCGGTAAGCTCGCCAAATGCCCTTATCATGTTCACATAGCACACTTATCCAGAGTTCAGGTCTTCTGACCTTTTCTGCTATATTTTGAATGAGGCGTATATTACACAGATCGACAAAATGACCAACTTTGTGAGGTGCAGCTTTGTCGATGTAAAAATATGATAACTTTATGTTAACTGATTCCAAAACTGGTCTCGGTTTAGCTCCATCAGCTCTTGTTTCTAAAATGTGGTGGAAAAACGATTTTGTGGAGTTTTTGTAAATCTACACTAGGCATAAACAAAATCAAAAACGCTTCATTTTTTAAGCTTTCGCCGCATTTGAATTAATTTTGTAGCTTACAGCCAAACTTTTTATGTATTAATGTGATTTTTATCGCAATCAGCTTATTTGGCAAAGTTTCAGCCTGTTTAAGACGGAAATACTTATTTATTTTTATGGAAGGACGACAACTAGATTCGAAATTTAAATTTGTATGGGAACAATCAAAAGGCTACTTGATTTAACATAGAATTTGTGAATTATTGGCCAAAATTTGAAACAAAGGGCCTAGCCGAATAAGCATACATAAAACTGTCCCAGCTCTTATCAGCACCAAATTTAAATATGGGATAACCATCAGACAATTAGAGTCACACCCTCTTAAATTTTTATACTCTGTACCGTAGGTACATAGAGTATTATAAGTTTGTGCAAAAGTATGTAACATCCAGAAGGAATCATCTCCGACCCCATAAAGTATATATATTCTTGATGCTTCAAATGAAAAATGAAAGTCGGTCAAGCCCGACTGTAACATACTCTGTTCCAAGAAAATTATAGCAGATAAAAGCAGCGCTGCTACTACGCTACATCTGCGAACAGTCTTTAGATCATAACTCGAAAACCGTTCATCCGATCTTCTCCAGTCCTTTGGCGGATCGATAAGTTATCTTGATAACTAAATATGTCTAGAAGGAACAAGCCATATATCTTTAAAACTGTAAGAGATATGACGTTTTTTCTAAATTGCGGGGGCGGGAGGGGTCGTGGCCAATATTGAAAATGAACTTGATCTGCCTGCAGACATAAGAAGCATATGTCCCATTCATGTCAAGTCTCCATCTCTTACCATTTCTGAGATCTGTGCGTTCATACGGACAGACAGACGCGGACAGACGGACATGGCTATATCGACTCGGCTGTTGATGCTGATCAAGAATATATATACTTTATGGGGTCGGAGATGCTTCCTTCTGGATGTTACATACTTTTGCACAAACTTATAATACTCTATGTACCTACGGTACAGAGTATAATTATATGAATTATCTAAGTGGATAATAGGTGTATCAAATGATTCAATTCAATAAAATTTTGGGCTTTAAAATTTATGATCAATATGTGCAAAAGCTGTTTTTGAATTTTATTTTGTACAATTTCAACATTTCATAAGCTCATCCAAACCGGTTAAATGGTTCTTAACAAAACCCAGTTTTTATACTGGGTTCCCATTTTCAATGGGAACAGGGGGATCATGAAGTTGTGCGAATGTATGTAACAGGGAGAAGGAAACATTTCCGACCCCATAAAGTATATATATTCTTGATCAGCATGAACAGCCGAGTCGATATAGCCATGTCCGCCTGTCTGTATAAACGCGTCGATCTCAGAGACTATAAGAGATAGAGCCACAATTGCATGAAGGAAGGTGTGTGCCGTACGCAGACCTGTGTCTGTGTCTGATCTGTGTCTGTGTAGGTATAGCCCACAGCTTGACCGATCCAGATCCCCAAACGGCATGTCTAAAGCTGACGTCAGTAGCTGTGACCAGTTGTGTAAAAGTTTTCAGAGAAAACATTTTACGACACAAACGGCCACATTAAAATCATAAAGTAAATGAAAATAAAATATTTACATTTCTTTGAATAAAAAAAAAATTTAGGCAGCTACCTTCAAATTAGTGTCTAAATTGTAAGTAAAACTTCCATTATCGGGGGACTTAGAATGTTCCCAACACACATGCACAAAACTGTCATTAGGAATACTTATCCATATTCATAAAACAAATACATCAACACTACAACACAACACAACACCAATCACTCTTCCTCAATTTTCACACTATGAAGCGAATACACGAGGACACATACGTACCCAAGTATAACAGTGGTAAATGGTCTTGGGATAGAATAAACGATTGTCTACACTATGAACCGCATAACAGTCTGGAGAATGCAGCAGAACGTTACATCACAACCAACGGATACAAATTTTTGCGCACCCTCAATCAGGAAGAGGAGCTCATTTTTCGCCAGAATTACGTACGCTCCACGACGAAAACGTTCGACTCCGACACAGTGATCACGAATGATGTGCGAGATTTGGTTCTATTCCTAATGCCCAGTGAGCTTCTATCGTTGAAATTAGTGGAGTTTATGCACAAACCGGCCGTACACCGATTGATACACGCGTTGATCATCTACTTTGCGTACTTCTTGCGATTGGTCGAGTTTGTGCTGATTCAACGCGATGAAAATACAGGAAAAATGGCACAAGTTCAAAGCGAGGAATCGAATGAGAAGAAGAGGATATTCTCGAGATACCTGAGTCAATATCGCATGCTGGTTGCACGGAACTACAGTGTGATCCTTAAGGGCGAGGGGGATATGAAAATGTTCTATCATAAGCAAGGGTGTATCAATATATCGGCTACCATCAAGGATAAGTTCTTTCACGAGCAATTCCTGGCTATCGCAATTCAGATAATATGGATTTCCATGCATCGTAGGGCATATTATGTGATTGAGATGGAAATGAATCGCTTATTCCGTTCCGAACACTTTTTATTGAGTCGACCAAAGTATTTACAGTTCACGCCAGCCGAGCGTAGTCTTCTGTATGGACGCAACAATAGGATTGTAAACTATCGCACCCAAATCTCACCACTCATTCAAGAATTGAAGTATGTTTCTGAGAAGGACTTGCCGATTTTGTGGATTGGGGAGCGTAAGTATCGTGGTACTGATAGGCGCATTTCGGAGCTAGAGCTGGAATACATAGTTCCGGCTCCCCAGTTGCAGTTGATCGACGTGGCCCACGGGATACGTGGCCACCCCAAGCGATTGTACAACACATTGCTTGAGCTCGATTGGCCCACAGTGCGCTATTCGAATTTTTCCCCTCAGCACGATCCGTATCACATAATTAGGCAACCCCATCTGGATATACCCAAAATCGATGACATTAAGATGCACGAGTCGGCACAACAGTTCGAGCATTTCTATAAGATATTTCGTCTCTATGAGCCCAGCAGTCGCCAAACGTTCGTGAAGTGGCTTCGACGTGATAAGATGTTTCAGTTCTATCGATCTGGCGGTATATTGACCAACATAAATTCCCGCTGCGAAAAGGAACTGCACACCCCAAGGAAAGAATCAAATGTGGATCAGATAATCAGTGATTATTTCAAAGTCAAATCGAAGTTTCGCAAGAAAAATAGCTATCCCATTTATGATGCCAGTAGTGAAGTCCAAAGTCAAGTTGGAAGTTCCAGCTCCCAACTTAGGACACAGCCCATGGGTGACGATCACTTTTTCGAGGACTAAAATGGGAGGGATTAGAATTGTACTTGTATATTTGTACAATTATATTTTCACAATAAACAAACTTGGTCAGTGGAAAAACCCGTAAGCGAATACGATTTGAGTTTATTTATTGACTTGTTTGATGAGGTTTGAAGATTTGGAAACAGACCAAATGGCCAAGCCGATCTCCTCGCAGTCTCTTGGTTTGTAGGCTTGAAATTTTCGCGAAAGAGAAACTAAACTACAGTTAAACGCCGAATACGAAACGCAAAGTTTGAAATGCGTTTTCCAAGCTTCTAACATCAACGCTGGCGCCAATAGCTTATAGCTTGTGAAGGTATCCGGGTATGTAAGTATTTGAAGAAAACACTCTTTTATTATATCAACAGAATCGGGATCGCACCCACGATCTTTAGCAAAGCAAAGCAAACACACTACCACCTGTACCATACCCAGCAACATATCGGACATACAGTATTTTAGCAAAATTTTAAAGGACACCAATCTTTTTAATTCCAGTCTGGTTACAGTGTTTCCATTTTAATTTGTGTTTCTTTGGGTACAAAGCTGCATATTAGTTTTATTGAATTTCCATAAGATGAAGTTGTACAAAATTATATAACAGGGAGAAGGACACATTTGCGACCCTACACTCGGAAAACTTTCGCCCCGAAAACTAGAAATTCTCCTATGAAATCCGTTCTAAGGCGATTCACCCTAAAATTAAGAAAAATATTTTCTCGTTTATGGAAAATTTTCAAAGTTTCAGAAAAATTTTTCATAAATGAGAAAAAGTTTTCTTAATTTTAGTGTGAATCGCCTTAGGACGGATTTTATGGGATAATTTCTAATTTCCAGGGCGAATATTTTTATGAGTGTATAAAGCATTTACAGATATTCTTGATCAGCAGCATCTATCTGGCATGTTCCGGTTTTCACTTTAGTGAATTCGAATTTAATACATGTGTCATTTTTTGGTGAACAATCAAGGTAATCTGTTTCAAATCTTAAAGTTTGTACTTCCTTTTAATAGGATGAACTCAAAATGAAAGGTTTTATGCCGATTTAATTTATAAATTTTATACAACAACCACTTTACCGAATTCGAATTCGACAAATTTTGTCGAAAGTTAAAACCGGAACAGGCCTGTATATAACTTTGGAACAAATGTCTTTTTTCAAGTTCGGGATAAGAAGGCGGCGTGGTAAAATTTGGAATTAATCTTGATCTGCAAGTTTCTCCGGTTACGCCACATACATCATGAGACACTCAAATTCGGTTAAACTGCCTTTCAGGTTGGTCAACATTGAGAAATCGGGCCTTAACCGCTCGTCATCTTGACGAACAAATCTGACCGATGGTTAGCTAACCGGAACCTTTGAGAAATCGGGTCTAAGAAGCTTTTTGTTCTTAAATGACCAACCTTTATCTCTTACTTTTTTTGATATCTGTTTCTTCATTCGAACAGACAGACTGACGAATTGTTGTGTAGCAATGGAGGAGGAAGAAGCAGTGTCTTTTTATTGGGCTGATGCAAAGGAACTGCACAACCTAGACATACTGTTTTATCTTATGGATGGCGAGAACTATTTCACGGTAGATGGCCACAAGTGTACACCTAAGTGTTACTTTAACCTTCCTAATACTCGACCACCTGTATATGTAACTCAACTTAACAAAACCAAGTTGCATTTCAGTGCTTAAACAATTTATAGATATGCCTACGACAACACTGTCTTTTGGCCCGGTGTAGCATCTCCTCACTATGACAAAACACCACTAGAGGCACTTGATATTTTAAATACTGTAGTACCCAAGTCCAAAAACCCTCCCAACGTACCCCAATTAAGGCGAATTGTAAATGTTGTTCCAATTTGAAAGGCCCAAAGAATTTAAGCCCGAAAACAACAATTGCGAAAATTTATGCAAGCGGAATTAAGAAGGTGATGCGCAAGGTTCCCCAAAATATTATATAAGGAAATATCGATCAGCTTTATTATATCAGATTATTCAATTTTTTTTGTAAAAATAATTTAACGTGTAAATAATATAGCAATCTGAAATTCAAGTTTCTCGGATATCAAACACATTTTCTTCTAATCTTATAGGATTTGTTCGTATTTAATTCCTAAAACCTTTCTTCATATTTTGCAGTGTAGTGTATGTGCCCAATAACGACAGAGTTATAAATGTTACAAATAAGATTCATACTTTTCAGAGCAGTTGTTCACATTAATGTAAATGCTCTGTTAAATAACATTAGGGAAGTCCATTAAACATTAATCCCCTGAGTAAAGGGCATCGTTTGTCATCGATTTGTGCGCACAATGTTACCTTATACACAGTTTTACCTTTTAGGTCTCACTTAAAAATACATTTATTTACATAAGATATTTAGTGTATAAACAACAGTAATATTTCAGAAAGGGATTTGGAATTGAACTAGAATAGTTTTAGATTTCGTCAATCAGCTGATCACAGCTCCTCTATACAAAATGTCGAGTGTGCCCAGAGTAAGTACCGAGTCTCATCAAATCGAAGAAATACCAGAATCCAAAAAAAATAATAGAGGACCTACCCTAAACGACATTTACACTGAAAACAAACAAGTTTTTCTCACTAAGACTACTTTTCTGACTTAACGTTTGTATGACAGCTATACCATATAGATGTTTGATTTCGATCAAACTTAGTGAAATCATTGGAAAGCATAGACAACTAACAAATACCAAAATTGGAAGCAATTTCTTTGAAAACACAAAAGTTTTTCTCAGTAAAACTAGTTTCTCGACCGATCATTCCCATGGAGCTATAACCTAAACTCATCCGATATTGACAAAACTTTGAGAAATTGTGTGAAAGCTTAAAAAATAAACATATGCCAATTTGAAAGATGTTTACATTGAAAACAAAAACAAGTTTTTCGTACTTAGACTATTTTTCTAACCTTACTATTCTATGGCAGCTATACTATTTAGAAGTCGAATTTCGACCAAACTTGGCACAATCATGAAGAAGCATACTAAACTAGCAAATACGGAGTTTGGAAACGTTTTCTTAAGAAACAACAAAGTTTTTCTCACTAGTCCTAGTTCTCGATCGATCGTTCCTATGGCAGCTATATGCTATAGTCATCCGATCCGGCCGGTTTTTATACTTGTGCAGCGTATTTGTACTACAAGACTTCGTGCAAAGTTTGATCGCAATGTCTTTCAAACTGACGGAGCAGATAGCATAGAAACAGACGGACATGACTATCACGACTCAGCTCGTCATACTGTAAGGGTATATATATATATACTTTATTTGGTCGGAAATGCTTCCTTCTATGCGTTACAAACATCTGGACAATTTCAATATACCCTCTGCAAGGGTATAAAAAAATGTTCCATAAGCTATTAGTTATAAAAGAATGTAAGACAGCTAAAAGAATCTAAATACATAGATCAATGCTAAAAAAAAAAAAAAACAATTTAAGCCATTATTTAATCGCCTTTATGTACCAAATTGTGAAAGTGAAAACCGGAACAGGCCTGTAAGTCAGATCCTGTCATTCCACTAATGATACAACCCCAACTTTATCACAGATTTGTTTAGGATTGCCAAAAAGAAAACATTATCCGAACCGGCTCTAATTTTCGTACTGTACGTATTGTAAAATGATATTTCATTCGAGTGGCTATACAAAGTGACCATGTACAGTGTACCCAAACTTTCGCATCTCACTGTGCCTTATCGAAACAGCTGATCCTCTTGATAACAGAAAGAAACATCTGCTGGATTTTTTCAACATTTAGTAACAGTCATGAAAAAATTGCCATGTCTGTGCCACCGTACAAGCATTTCACCCAAATTGGAGATCCGGTACTGCGTGGTCGTGCCGAAGAAGTTCCCGTCGAGCGCATTAATAGTCCGGAAATCAATGAAATTGTAGAGCGTATGGTTCAGGTGCTGCATCATTATGATTGTGTCGGCGTGGCTGCACCCCAAATAGGAATACCATTACGCATCATTGCCATGGAGTTTCGCAAGGGTAAGCGGGAACAATTCCCACCGGAGATCTATGAAGAGCGCAAAATGTCCGAGCTACCGTTGGCGGTAAGTAAAAATACTTAATACATATGTATTACATGTGTTTCCGGATGAGAGCCAATGTGGAATTTGAACCCCCCATGTGCTTTTTGTTTTAGGTTTTTATCAATCCGGTGATGGAGATAACAAATGATGAACAACACAAGCATCCCGAGGGTTGCATGAGCGTACGGGGCTATTCAGCTCAAGTGGAACGTTCTTATGGTGTCCGTATCAAAGGTATAGGAATGCTGCATACCCCCCAGCACTTGGACCTAGAGGGCTGGAGTGCTCGTATTGCTCAGCATGAGATGGATCATTTAAATGGCACTATTTATGTGGATCGCATGGATGTTTCTAGCTTTACGTGCTTAAGTTGGCAAGAGGTTAATGCAACTGAAGGGCATACGGCCATTTGCTTTGATAAATGATATAAACCAAAGCAAAACTTACAATTTGGAAAAAAAACAAACTAGTCGATAAAAGTTTGAATTCTTTTGAGAACTGAAACATTGATCAAGAAGCCAGTGTATCGGGTCAACTAAAACCAGAGAAAATGTTATTTGAGTAGACCTCCCTTTTTTTCAAAACATGAAAAATGCAAATTTCGCGATATCTCATAAATCGTTCTACTTTTTACACATTTCTGAGCAGATTTGAATTCGCGAAATTTTACGTAAGTATCAACTTTTAAGAAGCCGGGGTCATAAATTTGTTACATGAGGAGTCTATAAAATATCGTGACAATTCAAAATAACAAAATAGTTATCCCTACTAAGCTACTTGATACATGCGTGGCATGTATAGTTTAATGTGGAATTTGGACATTTAAATAAATTAACCTTCATTCTAAAGACACACAAAGAAAAATTTTTAAATAAATTTGCCCATATTGGTGGTTTTGGAATAGCATTTTAGTACACTCAAAAAAAAGAGCAGCCTAGAATTAAGGTTAAGCAGTTCCTTAAAAGACAAATTGCCTTTAATTCAACTTTTAAGGCATTTTTTTACCTAAACGGTCAGATTTTGACCTAAAAGGTAAACTTTCTGCCAGTTTTTTTTTTGAGGAAATGGTCGCCTAAATTTAAGGCTACGTTTCCTAAACGTTTGATAAAACAGTAGAATCAGTATTAGCTTCAGCGTTCATCTAGAAATAAGCTGCGTGGCTTAGATGTTAGAATATTGCCTTTGTATGTGGGCGTTGCGAGTTCGAGTCCCACATGAGACATTTATATATATTTTTTTTTTAATAATGACTTTATTTTTTAACAATGCACTTGGGACAAAGCACCATTATAGTATGTGGCACAGTTTAAATGTGAAGTCATATATAATATTATATTAAAAAAATTCATTGTTAAAAAAATGTATAACAAAAGAAAATATTAAAATTATTAAAAAAAAAATACTTTTAAGTCCAAGACCAGCATTCTAACACCAGAGCCACGCAGATTATTGACAAATTAATGCTTAAGCTGACATTACTACACTACAAAACATTAGGAAAAATTAACCTTGTATTAAGGTTACTATTTCCTCAACAATAAAATGACTGAAAATTTTGTAAGCTAGAATGACTGGGTGCTTTAGAGTAACTTGACCCTACGTCGCGCGTATCGACAATGGCGGACAACGTTAAGACGTCATGTCATTACTGTTTGATAGACGGAGGACCCGGGCTCAAGACCCAGTTAACGTAAGGTAAATATTTAAAACAACGATTTCAAGAGTTTTTCAGAAGGAAGAATTTTTAACACAATACTACTACCTCCACACAAGGTCCAAGGTATGGTGGCGCGCTTATACAACTCCAAATCTTTTGATAGAGGTATACAAATTTTAAAAATTTTGAGGAATTTTTGACCTTACATTTAGGAACAAAATTCCTAACTTTTAGGCAATTTTTTGCCTTATACCAAGGCTAAAATTGCCTAAAAAGTAAAGGTCATAAGCAACCTTAAAGTAAGGCTAAGATGTCTTTGGCTCCATTTTTAGGCTAAATTACCATGAATTTAATGTTATTATCGGGGGTTTAAGGCAATTTATTTTTTTGGGTGTAGCACTATTTTTAATATAAAATCCGGGAGTTTTAGAAAGGGAAAGCCCCAAGATCAACTTCCTTAATACAACTAATTTTTGTGCGATCTGCAATTATGTTACAATATTATTATAGCTGATTCCTTGAAATAATAATGTTGGTTTTTCTTATATTAGACTCATTATGATGCGTTACGTAACATGCGATAAGTGACAGATTTTTCTCTATGATTATTTTTGTTGTTTTGTGTGTTTCCTTTATTATGCAGGGCCAAAACTTATTGTAAATTGCAATCACATAGTGTGTTACGGTTTCCCATTCAATCTTTATTCACTCCTTGCACCCATAGAATGATTTTAGAGAGCAATAATACATTTTTAGGAACAAAAAAAACCTGAACAAGAACTATAAAAACGAGAGAAATGGCGAAATGGGCTATGAATTAATGTAGGTTTACCTTAAATTAGGTCAATTCAATTTAATTGTTTAATTGTAAATAATAAAATTTTTCCTATTCAATCTTTCAGAATCCGTCGGGATATTTTTCAATTTCCAGAATTTTTCCATTCTGCTGTACATTCTCTTAAAAAAGTAGTTTCAATGCAAATCGAAGTTCCCGCCTTCAACCGGTTGAAAGTACTGTAGGCCTTATCCAACACTGTCTTTAGCCAGCACTGTCAAATGCCGGTCAGCTGTTTGGCATCGACATTATTCAATATTGCAAATCAAAATGGTACTCAAACAGCACATAAAACTCCACAAATTTCTACAAGTGCATCGACGACAGCTCAGCTCTAGTCTACCAGCCAGCCAATCCTTTAGAAAATGGTATCAAAACCTATTCACAATGGAGCGCACAAATCTGCCGCCGTACAATCATTTCACTCAAGTAGGCGACCCCGTTCTCCGCCAACCGGCTGCTTTAGTACCAACGGAACATGTGGACAGTCCCGAGGTGGCGAACATAGTGGAGCAAATGGTGAAAGTGTTGAGGAAATTCAATTGTGTGGGCATAGCGGCGCCCCAGATTGGCATTTCGTTGAGAATCATTGCCTTGGAGTTTCGGAGTAAGGAGATACAGAAGCAGCTCCCAGAGCTTACTTACCAGGCCAGGCAAATGTCTGAGTTGCCACTGACCGTGAGATGAAGAGTTAAAGCTTATAATTGAACTAAATGTTGTTATTATCTTCGAATCGTTGGCAGGTCTTAATCAATCCAGAATTGGCAGTTACCAGTTATGCAAAACTTAAGCATCCAGAGGGTTGCATGAGTGTCAGAGGCTACTCCGCGGAAGTGGAGCGCTACGAGGCTGTCAAATTGAAGGGATTTGACCCCAACGGCAAACCCTCTGAACTGCAGTTAAGTGGCTGGAATGCACGCATTGCCCAGCATGAAATGGATCATTTGGATGGTAAATTGTATACGGATAAAATGGATTGTTCGACATTTATGTGCACCTGCTGGGAGGCAGTAAATACCAAATCGGGACGTGTGGAGATACCATTCTATAAATAGTGGAAAATGTATGTGAAATATACTCCTTTCTATTGCGCTAAGTGCTCCTTTTGTTGCCTTTTCATTGGATATTTCTCTAAAAATGGATCCATTTATCAAAGTACTTCAATTCTGCACCGCAAATCGATTTGCGGGAAGTGTCTAGTAACATTGAACAAAAGGATTTGCCGAACAGTAAAGATATGTATTTGCTCAACATCCTCAATTTGCATAAGATTAGGAAATTTACCAACAGTGTACTTCCCGGTTGTCAATCTTCTTAAGACAGGAGGATGGTCTAGATCCATCTTAAGTTCATCGCATCGAACCTTTTTGATGTGATAAAGGATGGATGCATTTCAAAAGTAATTTGAGTTTTTATCCAACTAAAATTTGTCAGAACAAGCTCAAAGCATCAGCTTATAGTCCAAATGATAATAAATTTTGAATACGACATTTTAGACTTTAGATGTATAATTTTGTTTCGATTATTGTTGTTTATAGTTTAACAAAGTTCAGTCAAACTGTTTGTGAACATTAGTAATTAAAATTTGACAGTAGATTATTTCTTACATCAAGCATACTAGAGTTAACAGAGAAGAGATGATAGTGAAGGTTGTAGTGTAGACAAAGGTTTCAAAAGTGTTCATGATGAGCATAGTTTGTGATGCAAGGATGTAAATAAATCGGGACATAGTTCCGTGTTACTCTAGCCGGAACCGCAAAACGTATTTGGCTAAGCAGAGCGCTTGAATCAATCTCACCTGACCGCTCTTCATCTGGACGCAGGTTTAGTCTCTGAGGGGTTCGGAAGATAAAATTTATTTTTCGAAAACTTAGAAAACATTTTAAACAAATGGAAAAAGCGCGCTTGACTGACCATTGATTAGCAGAAATTGCCAATTCAGCAAGTGCGACATTATAAAATTTCTATCAATGCAAATTACGAAATTTTATAACTTTCAGCTCCATCAACTCTTGCATTACTCTCTAGCTTTTGAGTTAAAGATTTCATTTCAAAGGAAGATGAAGGTGCTGTCCCGGAGAAATGAGAACCTTTCCAAAAATTCCTGCAGCTGAGTACTATAATTTAACACAAATATGTTCTTTTTTTAATGTTCTTCTATTTCTAATTTGTAATTTTCAATGGAGTAATTTCTTGGCGGTGCGGAACTGGGCATTTTGCATACTAGTCCACTTTTTCGATGGTGGTGTACAGTCTCAAATTGTGATTGGCCGTACCCAAAGCCGTTTTGGCCTTAAAGTATTCTGGACTGTCCCATAAATCTCGCTTATCCATCATATAAGTGAACAGCTCGCTATATTCCCTTTGTAATAGCTTGTGGGATGCAGTCACCTTAGCTCGCAACTCCTCAATTAATCTGCAGAGTACGTTCTTAGCAGTCTCATCAGCATGGCTATCACTGTCCTCCATCTGATCAGCTGTTTTGACATACTTACTCTGCAGCGATTGCAGCTGCATGGCATGATTCTGCCAATCATCCCATTGCAGCTGTAGGCACTTTCCCAGGAAGTTGACCACAGCGGTGCGCAAGATAAACTGTCTTATTACCGGATGGGCAATATTGCGTACTCTGTGCATACTGAAGCAGTTGCCACTAGTACCGGCACCTCCAATCCGGGTGTTCGAGAATAAAAATGTAAAAAACCGAAACGATTAGCAAGTACTTAGCAAGGGTTGCTAGATGATTCCCTAAAGTAATCATTACAGGAAAGAAGGTGGGTTTCAAAATTAAATTATGATTTCACTCTTAAATACTTATAGTCTGTTAAATATTTATAATAATAATGGCTTTGGGATCGATATTTGAGTATGGGCGGTCACCACATCATCCTTATTTGGAAATGCAACTCACTCGGAATGGGTAAAATAAAGTATATCTCTTCTCTCACCCATAACAGAGGAAAACCAACAAAGAGCATGTAAAGAGGAGGTCTTCGAGGATGGAGCCATGGGTTGTTCAAACTTGGCAGATTATATTAAGGTTGCTTTAATATAAATGACTAGAATATTAACGACCATTTTTAATACAAGTTTATGCAAAATAGTTTTATATAATATTATTAAATTTGTACCACCACACTCAAAAAATGTATTTTCCAGCTTTTAGAAATTCGTCCTACAATAGTTTTCTTTTCTTAGTTTAAAGAAAATTTCTTGTTTTTAAGCAGTTATTTCTTAAACTTAGAATAAACAACCCGAAATTTTTTTAAAATAATAATAAATCTTAGAAATTACGTTTATTTCTTCTAAAATTTAGGAACATCTTTCTAGACTTTTAACTATTAAAGTGAATTCGCCCTCGAATAAACAAAAAAAAAACAAGAAAGAAAGTCGGTCAAGCCCGACTATAGCATACTCTGTACCAACGAAATTATACGCTCAGCATAAATTTTGATGCTGCAGTAGCAGCTGAAAGCAGCGCTGCTTCTGCGCTGCAGCAGCGAACAGTCTTTTGATCATAACTCGAAAACCGTTCATCCAATCTTCACCATTCCTTTGGCTGATCGATATTACTAAATATATCTAGAAGGAACAACCCACCTATCTTTAAAACTGTAGGAGATATGACGTTTTCTAAATAGCGGGGGCGGCAGGGGGCGTGGCCAAAATTGAAAATAAACTTGATCTGCCTGCAGACATATGAAGCATATGTCCCACACATGTCAAACCTCTATCTCTTACCATCTCTGAGATCTGTGCGTTCATACGGACAGACAGACGGTCAGACGGACATGGCTATATCGACTCGGCTGTTGATGCTGATCAAGAATATATATACTTTATAGGGTCGGACATGCTTCCTTCTTGATGTTGCATACTTTTGCACAAACTTATAATACTGTGTACCTACGGTACAGAGTATAAAAACGAGAAAGCTAAGCTAACTTCGTATGTGCCGAAGATTTTATACCCTTGAAGGTGCTCACTTAAATATTTTCTAAAACTATATTTTTCATACAATACATCAAACCATTTTCCGACCCATCGTTGTTATGGGAGCTATATGATATAGTCATCCGATTTCGACATTTTGTAGAGTTATGTGAAAGCATGTGAAACAGTCAAATGCCAAATCGCAGGATGCTACCATTAAAAACAATAGAGTTTTCTAATTAAGACTGTTTTTCAGACCAATCTTTTGTATGGCAGCTATACCATATACTTTTCCGATTTTAATCAATCTTGGCAGAATTATTAAAATGCATAGAAAACTTATGAATACAAAACCAGTTTGGAGATGTTTCCATTAAAAAGAAAAAAGTTTTCCTACTAAAACTTGTTTTCCGACCGATTGTCACCATGGGAGCTATGAGATAAAGTCATACGATCCGATCGGTTTCGACATATTACTAGCGTGCAGCTAACAGCAGAAGTATCTGTGCAAAATTTCAGTTCGATAGCATCAAAACTGTGGGACTAGTTTGCGTAGAAACAGACAGGCAGACGGACGGATAAAGTTCAATCGACTCCGCTCGTCACCCTGATCAAGAATATATACAGTTTATTGGGCTGGATATGAATATTTCTATGTATTGCAAAACTTCTGGGCAATATTATAATACACTTTGCAAGGGTATAATGAGAGCTTAAGTGAAAGTCGGCATTTTCAGACTTCGATACACCCGCTATTCTCAGGAATTAGTGTTTAATAACACAGCATTAACATCAATCAGAATATTTCAACATTAAGTAAGCAACAGCGCCTGCAGCTCAGATAAGTTTTCAACGATTTTTATAACCTTTTGAACTCTGACACATCATTATCCGACCTCTATGAAAGTTTCAGAGATTCTAGATATTGGGCACATACACTAACTAGTGATACACAGCAACTAAAAAACTTGATATCTTCAATATTGTTGCAGTAATTCATCAGGGCGGTTAAGGGCGTGGCGCAAATTTGACACAAACTTGATCTGAGTGCAGACAATAGAAGCCTACATCAAACATTTGGATGCTCTAGGTCTTTAAGTCTCCGAGATCTTGGTGTTCATAGAGGCAGACGGACATGGCGTTATATAAGTCAATTTACTTGATCCATGCATTGTCGAAAACTGTTTTTAAAGTCACAAGAAAATGCAGAGAACTGCATTCGGAACGTTCATCTGGCCTTCGGAGTAAGATAATTGAAGGGCGAACTATGTCAAGTTAGTTAATCAAATGCTGGCGTACTATTATAAAATTGGGATGTACCATAATCATGATTTACAGGGTTGCAACCATTTCAGATCCAGTTCTGTTAAGGACCAGAAACTGTATTTATTTTAAGACTCTTTTGACGAACTATTTTCAACCAAAATTTCTTGAACTTTTTATTGACAGCAAAACTATTTCTATTAAATGTTAAGAGTTAATATATTAGATTGGCGATGCCCATGCTATATGCGCTTCATGCGCTTATGTTGTTGTAATGCGCGAACGCCTCAGCCATGCGCATAGGGCTGACGCAAAACAAAATTGCAACAAAAATTTTGTTGTTGTTTCTGAATTTGGATTTTTGTATGCGTGAGTAAAAACGCACTCACAAGAAGCTGTTGGGCACCCCTGTGTTAGATAGTCCAATTTTAAGCTAGTTCATTTTGTTACCTTACAATCATTTCCATCGGAATCCTTAAACAAAATTATACAAAAAGGATTTTGAAATGTTTAAAATCGTCATTTATCAAATATATTTTACAATCGCACACTTTAAACGCTTAAACCTAGGGTAAATGGATAAATGAAACTTGATAGAAATTGTCTAGAATTTAGTGTACATCAAATTTTGGAATGGATTTGTTTCAGCTTAGAACAGCCCTTCGATTTCGCCAGTTTCTGTATTCAAATCGATGTCATAGATGGCCGGACGTGTGGCTAGTCCTGGCAGTTTGGTTATCTGTCCGCACATGGCCACCACAAAACCAGCTCCAGCCGACACATACACATCCTCAACATCCAAGGTGAAGCCCTTGGGGGCGCCCTTTATTGCGGCATCGCCAGTCAAGGAACCCGATGTCTTGGACATGCAAACGGGCAGCTTTCCAAAGCCCTTTAAAAAAGCAAAAGATTAAGTTTTAAGAAAGTGAAGAACACGTCACTTAACCTACCGCCTCTGTTAAGCGAGCGGCTCTCTTCTTAGCCTGCTCCGATAGCTGGACTTTGCCGGCTCCATACATGCTAATGGCTATCTTGGTCATCTTCTCCTCCAGTGTTAAGTCCAAATCGTACAACAGTTTGAAGTTGTTGCCCTTCTCACAGGCCTTGATTACAGCATCGGCTAGTTCCACAGCTCCAGCTCCACCATCTGACCAATGAGTGGACACCACAACAGCAAATGCTCCCGCCTTCAAAGAGGCCTTCTTCAGCAACTCATGCTCGGCCTTGGTGTCCGCGACATGAGCATTGATGGACACAACCACGGGCATTCCAAACTGTTTGCCATTGGAGATGTGTTGCAGTAGATTGGGCAAACCCTTCTCCAGCAGTTCCAGGTTCTCCTCCGTATATTGTGTGTTGAGTGGAGTACCCGGAGTCACTGGGGCTCCACCACCATGCATCTTCAGCGCTCTCACAGTGGCCACCAAGACCATGGCATTGGGCTTTCGTCCCGAGGTGCGGCACTTGATGTTGCAGAACTTCTCCATGCCTATATCGGAGCCGAAACCCGCCTCTGTGCAGACAAATCCAAGCTCGCCCACCAATTTCAAACCAATCTCATCCGCTATAATGGAATTACATCCATGTGCAATATTGGCAAACGGTCCTGTATGCACCAGTACTGGAGTACCCTCCAGCGTTTGCATAAGATTCGGTTCCAAGGCATCCTTGAGTAGAACAGCCATCGCGCCGGTTACACCCAAGTCATCGGCAGTAACGGCCTTACCTTTCTTGTCGAAAGCCACCACCATATCGGCTAAGCGTTGCTTCATGTCCTCCAGACAGCGCGAGAGAGCCAAAACGGCCATTATCTCACTGGCCACCGAAATGGCGAAGCTTGTTTTCCGGGAGAACCCCTTTTCCGTGGGCGATTGACCCACAGTGATGGAACGCAGATATCTATCATTCATATCCACAACGCGTTCCCACATGATGGTATCGGGATCAATGTCCAGTCTGGCAAAGGCGCCATATTCCTGCTCGGTAAGCTCATCAGGATCTGTTTTGTGTATGCCCAGACGCTTCAAGCGGCGCAATTGTATGGGTGAAAACTTGCGCTGACCCTTGATTTTGGGTACCAAACGGTCATACAAAGCCTTATCCGTCTGCGTACACTCATGGAAGATGCGAGTATCCAACTGGGCGGCCAGTAAATTATTAGCTGCCGAAACGGCATGAATATCGCCAGTCAAATGAAGATTAAACTCCTCCATGGGTATTACCTAGTGAAAAGGATATTACAAACAAATAATCAAATTAAAAACTTCTAATATCGATGCTATATATCGCAAGGAAAGTATAATTTTAAAATCAGAATCAATATTTGTCATAAATTCCTCATACGAATTTCCTATTCAAAAAACATATTTTTTTTAAAACTGTTTTTTTTTTTTATTTATTTTTAGTTTTTAGTTTTGTATTTTGTTTAGCACATTTGTAAAGAGAAAACAAATTTATCTCGATATTTCTTCTTTCTTTTCCCTTTTAGTTTTTTTTTTCTCTGATGACTAGAATGGCCGATGTCGTGTCAAGATGAAGGCACGCTTTAATAAAATACTGTTTCCTTGTAAATTGTAACTTTTGCAATTTTATATTTTTCATTTTTCTTTGTTTTGTTGAAGTATTGATAGATATAAAAAAAAAAATCGAAATTTAAACAAAAAAAAAAAGGAAAGCTTGACTGAATAAATTGTTTTTGAGCGCGTCTATACTTTCCTAACTTGTTCCAGCATTGATGTATTGGATTGATGGTAAATTTATATTATATATTTCTCGAAATTTATTTATTTATTTTGGGTAATGCTTACACGTGACTGAAAAAGGACAAGAACAGAATTTTTTGAGGCTTTGAATCAATTTTTCTCAAAATATCTACATGGTGAAAATCCTATCAATATATCTTTAAATCAGAATAATAGCTAATTTTTGTAGACCAGTGTAAATAGAAATTATCCCTAGGTAAGGTAAGATTAGATAAATATGAAAGTTCTTAAAAGAATATGACTAAATTAAGTGGACCTTCGGAAGGTGGAATAGATCAAATATCTATCTGACACTGAGAAAATATCCCTTGGAATAGAAAAACGACTAGAAAATGCGAATAGACACCGAAATATCTTTTTGATAAGTTAACATTCGCTTCATCATCGCGAATTAAAAACTTAATAACTCCTCGAATAAAATTAGCCGGTGCAGAGAAACATTTTTATATTAACGCTGTTCGATGCTGGAACGAACTCCCTTACGAAACACAACGCACTTTAAAAACCAGTTAACTGAATATTTTACGAGACAAAAAAGATCAAAAGACCAAACAGAATTATAAAAAATAAAAAAACAAAAATCAAAAGAAAAATACTAAATACAAATAATAAAAATATTGGTACTTTTAAAATTTAAAAATAAAACTTTAAATTAGGAACTTGATAAATTATAAAGAATGCCATTTTGTACAAGTAGCGAGTAAGTTAGGGTATCTTTATCTTTTACATACCACATCTACCACATCTAGGGCTAGTTCTTTTTTTCTTGAGTTGGCAGGACTGTTGATGACATCTGCGACAAATTTCATGTGAATGTCATTATCAGTAATATATTTACGCTTGTGTTTTCCAAACCACCAAGAGTGCATTTTTCGATTTTTACAATGTCTGATTTAATTGAGCAGAGAAGTGCCATCAAATTTTGTTTGCGGAATGAAATTTCGGCTGCGGAAACGTTGAGGATGTTGCGGAAGGCCTTTGGTGATTCTACCATGTCACAAAAAAATGTTTATAAGTGCTACAAAGACTTCAAAGAGCACGTCAAAGTCGTTCAAAAATCAAGGTCATGATGACAGTTTTTTTCGATTTTCGTGGCATGGTGCACTATGAATTCCTTCCATCCGGCCAAACTGTTAATAAGGAATATTATTTGAGCGTTATGCGTCGTTTGCGTGAAGCAATTCGTCCAAAAAGACCAGAATTATGGGCCAACAACTCTTGGTTTTTGCATCACGATAATGCACCGTCTCACACTGCACTCGTTCTTCGTGCCCATTTCGCCAAAAATTCGACGCATATCGTTCCGCAACCACCGTATTCGCCTGATTTGGCTCCGTGTGACTTCTGGCTATTCCCAAAATCCAAGAGACCACTTCGGGGAACGCGTTTCGAGTCGATTGAGGAGATAAAAGCTGAATCGAAGAAAGCGCTGATGGCTATACCGGAAAGGGACTATTTGGCATGTTTCGAGGATTGGAAAAAACGTTGGCATAAGTGTATTTTATCGGGAGGGGATTACTTTGAAGGGGATGAAATTGATTTATAAGAATAAATAAAGATTTTTCATTCTACAAACAAATTTACCTTACTTTTTGCCCACAGTAGTATGTCTAATTGTATTCGGAAAATAATAAATCTAATAATAGTCAAAATAGAAGTACTCAAATAGATATGAGCTCTATAAATCAAATATATCGTGACAGTTCATAAGAATAACTAGCACGTTTACGGTATTATTGGTAACTAGGGAAACATTTTAGAAAATGTATACAAATAAGCAATAATTGTTTTTTTTTTTTTTTTGGGATACAACAGTAATCCCCAAAACACAGTTAATGCAAAGTCTAAAGGATCGATAAATTAATACGGAAATTATAAAGAAAACCTGAAACCCTCCAGTTCGGTGGTTCACTTAGTTTTTTATTAAAGGGCTTTTGGAGTTTACTGAACAGCGGTTGCAGCTAAGTTAAGTGGAAAATATTTAATTCCAGATTCAGTGTACGAATTTCTGCATATTGGGGGCTGTTCTGGAAGTCTCGAGAGATTTGTTCTTTGTTGGTTGGCAAAATTCTCAGAGTTTGTGCAAAATCAAGTAACAGCCATGATATCTGTAAATGTGCGACACCTACTTGGATAGAAGGCTTATCGTCCTGGACACATTTAGTAACCTGACGGACATATGAATATGGCTATATCGAATCGGCTGTTCATGCTGATCAAGAATATAAATACTTTATGGGGTCGGAAATGTTTCCTTCTCCCTGTTAACGAACAGGGTATAAAAATATTGCCTGGATAATATTACTTTCCCTACATACTTGCAAGCATAAAATATATTTAGAAATTTAACTAGAAAAGTCACTGTTTTGCTTTCGGCACAATTGTACCACAAATTTTTAAAAAATATTTTATTGTAAAACTTGTCTTTACCTGAGAATATCCACCACCGGCGGCTCCACCCTTAATGCCAAACGTTGGACCCTGCGATGGTTGACGCAAAGCAGCCATCACATTCTTTTGCTTATGTGCACCCAGCGCCTGGACCAAGCCTATGAGCGTGGTCGTTTTGCCTTCTCCAAGAGGTGTGGGCGTAATGCCAGCGACCACCACATAGTTACCAGACTTCTTCTCTTTTAGTCGATCAAGTACCTTCAAAGAGATCTTTGCCTTCTTGTCACCATAGAGAGAAACTTCACGTGGCTCCAAGCCAATCTCTTTGGCCAGCATTGATATATCCTTTGGTTTCTGAGATCTGGCTATGACAATGTCACTCGGCACCGGGCACATCGGCTTCAGAGATAGCGGCTCCAGCGTCCAGTTGGTTCTAAGCTGACGGTGCACCGCACTGGCTGCCGATCGTACGGTGTTTTTCATGAGCATGGCTACCGTCATGGGTCCCACACCACCGGGAACAGGTGTAATGAAGCTAGCCACCAGCTTAGCTTGTTCGTAGTCCACGTCACCTACCAGACAAGTACCACTGGGCTTGCTGGCATCTGCAATGGAGGAGGAGACGAGGGATTGAGTTCAAGATCGGGGCTATCTAACTGGCGCATCCATCTGAATGTTTGTATAAATTTTGTGTGCTTCGGGTTGAGTGTTTTGACAAACTAAATGTTCTAAAAACATTTTAGTTTTTTTTCTGTCTTATCAGGAAAGCAGAGAAGGAGACACCTCATGGGGTCAAATGCGTATTGATTAGTTGAGAGATGAGTGAAGAAAAATTGTAAACAAGCAAGATTAGGAAACGCATGAAGCGATAGAAAATACCTACCATTTAGAAGTGCATACCCATGATGCACGCTTACCTCATTGACGATGATGAACAATAAAAATAGAGACATATTAACAGTTATAACTGACTGATATCAAAAGGACTTCTTAAAATTTTTGATCGCCTATCTGCTTTCATACCAAGGCTGCAAAATCAGACCAGACTCTACACTTTCTTACTATCTGTGTGTCAAATTCTTAAAATACTTGCGAGCAGATAATGTTTCGGACCTTACTTTTCTATAAAAGCTATACTATGTAGATGTCCGATTTTCATCAACCTTTGCAAAATTATAAAAAAAAAAAGTATAGAAACCCACTAAATCCCAAGCTTGGAGACGTTCCGATTGCAAAGAATAAGTTTTCTCTCTAAAACTAGTTTTCCAACCGATACACAACATAATTATCATGGTAAATACACTTTAAAGTATGCTATCTTATAAATATTACTAATGCGGGTTTTCAATTCTTTTATATTTTGCTTACTACTTATTCATTTTGAATACCTTCTATTAGTCCGTCAATCTGAGTGAATGCAAAGTGTGGACCATGCAATACGCTTTCATAACTGATTCATAATATTTTGTTTAAAATCATAAATATTTAAGGAAATGAAACTGGCATACTTTTAGGCGCATTTATCATGATAATCCTTTTGTGTACAAACGGGTCGTAGTCAACCGATCCGGTCGGTTTCGACATATTAGTAGCTTGCAGCAAAAAGAAGACTCTGTGCAATATTTCTGCTGGATAACTTCAAAACTGATAGAATAGTTTGCGAAGAAACTGTAGGAAGGACAAAGCTCAATCGACACAGATCGTCACCCCGATCAAGAAAATAGATAGTTTATTGAGTCGGAACTGAATATTTCTATGCGTTGCAAACTTCTGGGTAAAATTATTATGCCGAAAGTCATCCGATCCGGCGGGTTCCGACAAATGTGCAGCGGATTTGTACTAAGAGATTTCGTGCAAAGTTTGGTGAAGATAGCTTTCAAACTGACCGAAGGAGATAGCATAGAAACAGACAGAAGGAAGGATCTCTGACCCCATAAGGTATATTTCCTTGATCGGGATGAACAGTCTGTTCTGTCCGTATGAACACCTAAATTTCAGAGACTAAAAGAGCTAGACCAAATTAGCTAGCAACCAAATTTTGTATACTCCTGTTGTCCGTACGCAATTCAAGTTGATTTCAACTTTTTGCCAGCTAAAATCGGCCCTGCCCAACATTGATATACCCGTTACTCAGTGGATTTAATATTTAACAGTCTTAGCTCGATGTTAATATATTAACATTATGTTATTAGATAGCGCCTGCAGCTCTAAAAAGGATGCAACATTTTCTGCCACTGAGAAATTCCCGCAAAAATCTTTAGGCAACCTCACAGTAATCTGATGTATTTTTTAGCCATCTCTAATTAAATCGAATACGTGGTATTAGCAGAAATGAACCCTTGAGCTGATAGCTATGTGTTTAGATATCCATACTTATATATAGGTAGAAGCGTATGGACAGCTTTTTGGAGAAGGATGCGATGACAATGAGCGAAGATTTGTTACGGCTAAATTTTAAAATCGTTTTTCAGAGATATTCTTTGAAATCAGGGAATGATATAGTGACCCCTCGCTTATTATTTGTAGCGAATGACTGATTTGATTTGATTCTGTTTGTTCCATCTTCCAAACGAGCGTTGCCCATAGGCAACCAAGATGATTTATCTATTGTTGTGTTCACTTAAAAACTTCAGATCATCACTTTTTTAATAGAATTGGCATACATAAAACAGTGAAACGAAACCCATTTACAAATTGCATTCTACGACCACTGCTTCTGGATTTATGGCCATTGATATTGGTGGAATGTTATTGCTTGTTCACCAAATAATTTGATTTTTTGCTGTCAATAGTTTTCGTTTTCACGGCCAACATTTTATGGAAAAAACCAGCCGTAATTTCGGAAGAAATATTACCAACAAGCAAACTTCAAACAAAACTGATGCTTTTTATATGGCAAGGGCATACACTACTGGCTGCCTTAAGGCACACTTTAGATTTAGGGAAAATTGCCTATTAGACTACACAGTTTTTTCCACCACTAATTCCAGACTAAGACCATTAATGAAATCATGTACTTTTCTTAACAATTTTGAAGCAGTCTGGTCCCCAAATGAAAAGTTAAAGTTACATTTCAATCAATTCTTTCATCTTTTGTGCGGAAGGGAAGTGACCTTGAAGAAGACTTGGGATTTGGGACTCGATTCCGAACTATTTTCTAAGGATCCTAGAACTGAAAATTTCAGTTTTAGAAAAGCACATTCTTAATGAATACAAAAAAAACAAGAAAGAAAGTCGGTCAAGCACGACTAAAGCATACTCTGTACCAACGAAATTATAGCCTCTATCTCTTACCATCTCTGAGATCTGTGCGTTCATACGGACAGACAGACGGACATGGCTATATCGACTCGGCTGTTGATGCTGATCAAGAATATATATACTTTATGGGGTCGGAGATGCTTCCTTCTGGATGTTACATACTTTTGCACAAACTTATAATACTCTATGTACATACGGTACAGAGTATAAAAACGAGTGCGTAAGTTAAAGTCGGCCCTGCCCGACTTCGAAATACCCGTTACTCAAGGCAATTAGTGTTTAATAACCTCATGAGGCTCAGATAAGTATGCAACGTTTTTTTAACTCTGGCATTTATTATCCGATCTTTATGATTGTGAGATTCTACATATTGGCCACATGATGCATACTGCAAAATCTGAGCTCGATAGCTTATAAATTGTAGGAGATATTCAACATTTTTTATTGCGGGGCGGGAAGGGGCGTGGCCAAAATTTGAAACAAACTTGATCTGCCTACAGACAATACTAGCTTACATCTAAAATTTGGTTGCTCAAGCACTTCTAGTCTCCGAGATCTAGGTGTTCATACAGACGGACGGAAGGACGGACAGACGGACATGGCTATATCGACTCGGATATTGATGCTGATGAAGAATATATATACTTTTTGATATCGGAGATGCTTCCTTCTGCCTGTTACATACATTTTCACGACTTTAGTATACCCTTTTTACTATACGAGTAACGGGTATAACAAATTTTATGTGACATACATTGTATTCCTTTGCCAACTGAAATTTACTTCACAATGACTCACTTTTATCAAAAAAAATTAACTGGTTAGAATGTTCTTTAAACACGACTGCTTTACTTCACTGCAGACAATTGTAGACTAATAAAGCCCGGCAGCTGAAACACATTATTTAAAAAACACATTTGTTGAACAATACATGTACAGACACACACTTATTTTTCGTATTTAATACATTCGTCAACAATAACAGGTAAAATGTTATTTGATTTAAACAAAATCATTTACTTTTTTGAGCGACATCCACAAAGATCGTTTCTAAACAAACGTTCAGTTCGAAAGCTTGTACCTTTATATAAAATATCATGGCATCGGAAAGCCATTGCAAAAGCTATTCTAAGCTTTGAAAGAAACAAAGAGTACTGAACTTTTAAACTTTTTTAAATGTCGCTTGGTTGGTCATACAATTTGAATAAATTATGGGCATGTCAATTAGATGTAAGAAAGATTGGCAAGTGCAAAATTATGATACTGTTTGTTAGGTAACAACAAGTTTTTTAACGTGAAAAGCCCTTTTTATACCCTTGCAAAGGGTGTTATGATTTTGAAATATTTATTTCCGATCCCATAAACCATATATATTATTGGTCAGGGTGACGAGCTGAGTCGATTGAGCTTTGTCCGTCCGTCTGTCTGTCTGTTTCTACGCGAACTAGTCGCTCAGTTTTGAAGCTTTCGAGTTGAAATTATGCACAGAGTCTTCTTTTTGCTGCACACTACTAATATGTCGGAGTACCGGATCGGATCGGATGACTATATCCCATAGATCCCATAGGAATAATCGGTCGGAAAACTAGTTTCAGTGAGAAAAACTTTTTTCTTTTCAACGGAAACGTCTCCAAACTTTGTAACCGTAGGCTTACTATGTTTTTTATACCAGTTACTCGTAGAGTAAAAAGGGTATACTAAAGTCGTGCAAATGTATGTAACAGGCAGAAGGAAGCATCTCCGATATCATAAAGTATATATATTCTTCATCAGGATCAATAGCCGAGTCGATATAGCCATGTCCGTCTGTCTGTCCGTCCGTCTGTCCGTCCGTCTGTATGAACACCTAGATCTCGGAGACTAGAAGAGCTAGAGCAACCAAATGTTAGATGTAAGCTAGTATTGTGTGTAGGCAGATCAAGTTTGTTTCAAATTTAAGCCACGCCCCCTCCCGCCCCCGCAATAAATGTTGAATATCTTCTTCAATTTGTAAGCTATCGAGCTCAGACTTTGCAGTGTAGTGCACGTGGCCAATATGTACAATCTCACAAATTTTCATAATGATCGGATAATAAATGGCAGAGTTAAAAAAACGTTGCATACTTATCTGAGCCGCAACACTAATTGCCTTGAGTAACGGGTATTTCGAAGTCGGGCAGGGCCGACTTTAACTTACGCTCTCGTTTTATAATTCTACCAAGTTTTATTAAAATCGGACAACTATATGATATAGCTGCCATACAAAAGATGGGTCTGAAAAACAGTTTTAGCTAGAAAAAGTTTTTGGATGACTATATCGTATAGCTCCCATACGAACGATATGTCGGAAAATGGGAAAAATGGTATTTTTAAAAATATTTAAGCGAGTATTTGCAAGGGTATAAAAATTGCGGCACAGCCGAAGTTAGCTTAGCTTTCTCGTTTTTTACATACATTCAAAGCATGTGCCGAAGAAAAGTTCCTAAAAATCAACAGGCCCATGAAAATTTCGAGAGCATAAGTCATAGTCGGCCCTGCCTGACTTCGAGATTCCCATTACTCAGAGGAATTAGCTATTAATAACCACATCTTATGTTAATTAACAGAGCATTAACATATTTCAACATAATGTTAGCAAACATCGCATGCAGCTTAGAGAAGTATGCAATGTTTTTGTAACCTTTATAGCTCTGCCTATGAACATTTCAGAGACTTAGATATTGGGCACATACACTGCGCTGCAATGTATGAACATGATATCTTCAAGAAGTTATTCAACATTTTTTATTGCGGGGCGGGAGGGGGCGTGGCACAAATTTGAAATAAGCGTGATCTGCGTCGTGCATACATTAGGAGCCTACATTTAAAATTAGGATGCTCTAGATCTTCTAATCTCATACTGACAGACGGTCACTGCTATATCGACTCGGCTATTGATGCTGATCAAGAATATATATTCTTTATGGGTTTAGGGTGATGCTTCCTCCTCACATTGTACTTGAACTCGGGACCTCGAGGAAACTTCAACACAAAAGGCATCTTATCGCACTCGACCACCAAGCACGTGCTAGAGCCACAGTAAAGAACGCAGTCAAATGCTAAGTGCGCAGCTGCATCTTTTATATTCCGAAAGCAGGGAATTCGAACTTGAGAATTACAAGCGGTGTCTTTTTATATTTTTCTAAATTTTTGGGCGGTTTTCTAGACTGTTTTTTTATATTTTAGGGCGAATTTCTAAATGGCTTGTCTAAATTTATGGAAAAAATCATTTCTAAATTCGCCCTTTTTTACGACACCGTGCAATGTATATTTTTCTATATTCAAGGGCGAATTCGCTCTCAATTTAAGAATATATTAAGGAAAAATCTTGAAAAATTACCTTAAATATAGGAAAAAAAATATATCGAATTTCTAAATTTAAGCAACTATTTTCTAAAAAATCCTTTATAGGGTTGTTTTTCTAAGTTGGAAAAAAACTGTCTAAAAACAAGAAAGGAATCTAATTTTAGAGTGAATTTCTAAAAACTAGAAAATACATTTTTTGAGTGTACCTTAAGCCTTAATACTTCTGCAGCTTAAGTAAGAACATGAGTTACCTTTTATGAAGACAGTGAACCACAATTAGTATAGCATTTAAGTAACTCTTAACTGGGGTTGTCAATGTTTTATCGATGTATCGTTATTATTGTCGATATTTAATTTTACGTGCTTATTCTTAGAAAATATCAGATGAAAAACATTTCTATGGTCACATTGAGTTTCAATTAAAATACAAAAATGTATTTTAGACAGCACTTTTAAAAAAGATAACTATTCCAAAAGAAAATTATGGGGCAAGACTGTCAAACCAAGTGGTAAAACAACCAACTTAAAATAGCACCTAAGAAATAATTATTTGGATGCTGCAACACGCTGCAACGTTACAATAGCAGCTTCATCCGTCACTCAGAAATGCAAGAACGTTCATATTCATATTTGACAATGTAAATCTGCGATGGGCAAACAAAAAACAAACAGTTTATTGCATGAATTTTGTTGTTGACATACGAAGACCGTCTCAATGCGCATTGTTTTTTAGACGGAATAGCGAGCCGGGCCATACTGGACAATCGGCTATCGATTGCGACATAAAGAAGTCTTACCAACTAAACATTTCCATTCTAAGTTGCTCAAACAAAAATTGTATTATTTAAGAAAACAAAGGGCCGTTTTCTAATCTGCTACATAGAGCCTATCTGACAAATAAAACTAAAAATAACAGAGCAAAATCGATGCTTATCTGACACATAGCAGCTATTTAGAAGATGAGGCCCTAAGTCAATAATATCCTTAAGTTATGCTGTTGGAAAGATCAGAGAGAACGACCACATGTACTGGTCATTTGATATTATCGATAGCCCTACTCTCAACACAAATTTCCGCTCTGCTCTGTTTACATCAAATTTATATTTTAACTTGTGAAAAAAATCCAAAGAAATCCTCCATTTGAAATTTCCATTTTAAAGCCAAATTGATTTTTTCAACTCACTGTAAACAACACAAATAGAGCTAGTACATCAAAACGTTGAGAGACGGCTTGTGCTAAAAAAGATTACAAACCTTATTTGGGAATTTACAGATTTTAACTATTAGTCCCATTCCCGGGATTTGATAAATTCTGCCGGTTGCGCTAACTTGTAGTTTTGTATCACGATATAAAGTCAATTTATGTTCAAAAGAAATTCATTCTATTCATTTGATTCTTGTTTTAACAGCATCGATTCGTCAAACCAAATCTTTTGGAGGTCATTAAAAAATTGACTTTCTGTTATTTAATTTACCTCAAAAAAAAATTATGAAATATACTATTAAAATTAACATTTATACATTATCTTGCTTGAAACACACATTCATTTCCAAACAAATGGAATTAAAAGTACTCATTTCCGATTCAATGCATTAATTGTTTCTACACTCACCTGTTTTCACATTGATACCACAATCGATGACCACAGCACCAGGTTTTATCCATGATCCCTTCACCATCTCAGCCACTCCAATCCCCACTACCAGGATATCAGCAGTCTTTGTAATCTCCTCCAGGTTTCGCGTTTTTGAGTGACAAACCGTTACCGTAGCATTCGCCCATTTCAGCAGCTCCGCAACCGGAGTACCCACAATTTTGCTGCGACCTAATACCACAGCTCTAGCTCCAACAATTTCTACACCCGTGCGACGTATCAGTTCTAGACAACCCCAAGGTGTGCAGGGCAAGAAGCCATTCAGGTCACCAATTGCCAAGCGACCTTCGTTGACAGTATGCAAGCCATCCACATCCTTTTCGGGTGAAACAGCATCCGTAATGCGATGCGAGTCGATTTTGGTGTCACAATCCAATGGCATTTGGACAATAATGCCATGCACACAAGGATCATCGTTCAGTTCGCTGATCTAGGTACCATTTTTTTTCGATTACATAATTCTACTTGATCAACTTGATCAACTCACTTTCTCGAGCAGTTCCCGTTGGGTGATTGATCTCGGCAATTGCACATGTACAGCATCAATTCCAATCTCATTGGCTGCCTTAATTTTCATGCGAATGTACACATTGGAGTCCTCGCGTCCTCCCACCTGCACGATTCTCAATCCAGGCACAAATTTAGCAACAAGTTTACCCAAAGCGGTAACCTCAGTGCGCAGCTCCTCACGAATATTTCTAGATGGAATTCAATGTAGGATCAATGGAATTATGCACACCGCAGACTTGCACACTCACTTGGCTACCGCAGTGCCCGAAATGACTTTAGCCACGCTCATCTTTCTTGTCGGCTTCCTTCGATCCACTCTACTGTAACGACACAAAACGTTCTTTCTTAGTCCGGGCAAATGAACTACCAAACGACTCAATAACGTCGCCAACTCGACTCGCGCAATGCAACTGAACGTTAATAGATTCAAACGTGCCTATCTATAGGTGGCCAGGCTAATCCATGCTCGCTTATCAGCCCGATAATGGTTTCAGGTTTCTCATAGGTCAAACCTTTCGACTACCAATCGTAAATAATATTTATATAGTGACGTGAGGGAAGAGCTCTCTCTTAAACCTGATACATATTTTGAGGAGAAAAACGATAACCACAAGATGGCAATCTGTCTTTGTTTTTCTTCAAATGAACTCGCACCATGGGGTCAGAAAGGTAAAGTGGGCATTAAAATTTACGAAAACTAGAGAAATTATTAAAACGGCATGGAAACAGAGAATGAAACTGTGAAACAATGTTTGTCCAATACAAAGATTATCAGGAAATTTGTCAAGTTGTTTTGATGCAAGATTAAACAAGAAAATAACAAATCCTAAAGTTTAGTAAGCATCTTGAAAGTTCAAAAGATTATAGATTATAAGCAAAATATATATATGCAAAGCTCATTTATTAAAATGCACACAAATTCATTTGAGAATTTAAAGGTTTTGTCCGGAAGTAATAGGAACAATAGGTAATAGAACAAATTTAACTATAATATACCGAATTTTGTCTAGGTAAGGCACAAATTATCAAGTCTAATAATTGTTTGAGTTCCTTATAACCCGACTATCGTTCATCCGAAATTCCCTATAAAGTTCGTACCATATACGTTACCAAGTTGTGGATCATTTGATGTTGTTAGACTACTTTGAAATACATCAAATAAATGAACTATACGGATAAATTTGTTTTTAATATATCGGTTAAGTAAATATCGGTTATCGACAACAAATTTTTATCCCGGAATGTTGCATTTTCTCTCACAAAAAAATCGATTTATCGATACGATGTTGAGGGCCCTAGACTTTGAGGCCAATAATGAAGGACTTGGAAGTTTCAAATTGGAACAATCCTAATTTTCATGTATTAACACGAAAATGCTCTATTTATTCTTGAAAATAAAACAAGAAAGAAAGTCGGTCAAGCCCGACTATAGCATACTCTGTACCAACGAAAGTAGTAGCTGAAAGCAGCGCTGCTTCTGCGCTGCTGCACCGAACAGTCTTTTGATCATAACTCGAAAACCGTCCATCCAATCTTCACCATTCCTTTGGCTGATCGATAAGTTATCCTTATTACTAAATATATCTAGAAGGAACAGCCCACCTATCTTTAAAACTGTAGGAGATATGACGTTTTTTCTAAATTGCGGGGGCGGCAGGGGGCGTGGCCAAAATTGAAAATGAACTTGATCTGCCTGCAGACATAAGAAGCATATGTCCCATACATGTCAAACCTCTATCTCTTACCATCTCTGAGATCTGTGCGTTCATACGGACAGACAGACAGACGGACAGACGGACGGACGGACGGATAGACGGACATGGCTATATCGACTTGGCTGTTGATGCTGATCAAGAATATATATACTTTATGGGGTCGGAGATGCTTTCTTCTGGATGTTTGCACAAACTTATTATACTCTATGTACCTTTGGTACAGAGTATAAAAAAACCTCTATTATGGTTATAGTAAGTACAGGACTCCAATGATATAGCGAGAGAGAAAATACTGACATGGCTATATTGAATCGTCTATTCATGCTGATCAAGAATATATATATACTACACAATGTCGGAGGAGACGCTTCCTAACAGAATGTTAATACCTTAATAAAAATCGTACAAAACTATGGCGCGCATAATCTGAGAAATATGGCTTTTTGACTCTCAAGTAATCTCACTTATCTGTCGTTGAGAATACTCTTGCTTACACTCAGGGAAAAATCGCATAGTAAAAACTTACACAAACATATTTGATTTTAGTATGCCCCTTTTGTACTCAAATTAACTAAAAAATACTTTGAATTGACTAAAAACATATTAAATCGGCGAATTTCAATTAATCCCTTTTATATTCCCAATGCAGGGAGTTCCAACTTGAGAATTACAAGCAGTTGTATTTTTTTGCAAAATGCCAGAAAGATATTTATGAAAAACTGTAGGCTTATCAATATAAGTAGTATTTTAGCCGTCGATCAGTCAGCATACGCGATGGTACAAATGATTGAGACGGCATTCCATTCGAGTTCAAGTCCAGAGGTCCCGAGTTCGAGTCCCCGCAGAGTAAGTTACAACTTTTATACAATTAATATAATTCGCAGATTTTCAGAACCAAATCTAGAAGAATTCTACTCCTAGATTCCATTACAAAGAAAACTGAGTATGGGGGTTGGCTGGCAAAATTTTTAAATACCAATAAAGTTTTTCCAAACTTAAATATTAAGTGTGCAATTTTTATATATACGAATTCCATATTTAACGATAAATCAATGGTGAAAATATTCAAGTTAAAGTGTAAATATTTAAATATCAGTGAATTTTTCCCTGAGTGTAGTTTATACTACAGACCACACTGGAGCTCTATCAACCACTAGTGTAATTGGTCAAGATTAGCATAGAGTTCTGATGTGAGTTCATCTTTAAGCAGGCATGTGTGTGCGTTCCTCTTACTAGATGACGTGTATGTGACCTACTTTCGAAATACTTCCTTAGGCGGCTCTATCAGTAACAAAAAAGGTTGGTTTCCCACGAGTAGTCAAGGAAAAGTCAAAGTATTAAAATTCTTCGTATCAACTTGCATTAGGTCAAGATTTCTCGTACTTGAAGATAGATTTCCCCAAATTGAAGTATAAACTGTGTAAAAATACCCTTGGACCTTAAAACTCCTCATTTTCTGATCATGGAATGGATTTTTGGAAAAATTTATGATTAGGTGGCTTTTAGATCTAGAAAAACAAATATCTCTCGGATCGTCTAAAAATTTCGGCTCGGCCTTAAACCCACTTCAGCCTATTTTGAAAAATAAGGTCGAAAAATGTGTTTCCAATCTTAAAGACGGATTTCTTAAATCGGGATAACAAATGTCTACTTCTTGGCCATATTAAGCTTTCATATAAAGGAAAAAATATTCAAAAATTTAACGTGGGTTTTTCTTGTGAGTGTATCTTCCAAAGTCAGGAACCGGACGACCGCATGACGACCTTTTCCTATACAAACCCAAATGTGGGCAGTCAAGTTTTGGCTTTCCAACTCTAACTACTTACTTAATAAAGCAGTGAGAACAAACTCCTTTTTAATATTTCAAATATATTTTGATCAAATCGTCAAAGCCTTATCAATTTGCCCCCATGGAATCTAAGATTTTAATTCTTTTATTTGACCCACTGTATATCAGCGTGTGTACCCGACAATTAACAGCGATTCCATAATCTGACCAAAAAAAACAAACAATTCTGCATAGAACAAATATGAAATACCAAAAATCATTCCCGCTTATCGAAAGGTGCCAATTGTTTAGATAGATAAGAAGCCGCCACCTTAGAAAGACTCGGTGAAAGGAATAAACCAAAATGTAGACTAGACACAAACCAAAGTATGAAGTTTGAATTTATTTCATTTTCCTCGTCTTAAAATTTACTTAATCTTTAGGGCAGCTCTCAGTTTGGCCGAACGACTTCGACTATTTCGTGCTATTTCCTCGGCATCGGGCAAAATGACATGACGATGCAACTGGCGCCACTTGCTTTGTATAAAGGATTGCATTAGCTCGGGATCATGAGTCAAATCATGACCACAATATTTTAGTGGCACGGGATTGGCCAGACCTTCGATCACGTTGCCATTGAGATGACGCTTGACAATCGTATCCTCTAGCGAGTGAAAGGTTATGGCCACCAGGCGACCCTCTGGACGCAGGAACTCACCAGCTAACAGCATGCCATAGTTGATCTCGTTGAGCTCGTTGTTGACGAAAATTCTAAGGGCCTGAAACGTTTTGGTGGCCGCATGCGAAGGACGTTGCAACTTATCCATGCGGGGTGCATCACCAAGCACAGCTCCCACCAAATCCGCCAACTGTTTGGTGGTCTCTATCTTTTGTAGCGCTCCACGTGCCTCCACTATGGCACGTGCAATCTTCTTGGCCGCCTTTTCCTCCCCATAAACACGTAGAATTCTGGCCAAATCTGCCTCTTCAGCTCGGGCCACAACATCAGCCGCACTAATGCCACCGCTACGTCCACCATCCATACGCATGTCCAGGGGACCATTGTGCGAAATGGAGAATCCTCGATTGGCCTCATCAAATTGCATCGAACTGCAACCAAAATCAAACAGCATGCCATCAAAGCTGTGCTTGGAAAGGTTATGGGTTTGTAACAGTTGCGGTAGGTTGGAAAATTTTCCCAATAGAGGTATGAGTCGATCCTTATACTGCGTCTCCTGGCTCATTGCTTGGGCCAGAGCATGTGCCTGTGGATCCCGATCCAAGGCATACACCTTAATTTCCGGATGGGTGTCCAAAAGTCTTCGCGTGTGTCCGCCAGCTCCAAAGGTCATGTCTAGATAGATGCCCTTGGGCACTGGTTGCATATATTCAATGGCCACTTGACAGAGCACCGGCACATGTGGAGCCACTGCCGACATCTGTTCCCTTACATACTTTGGTCTTAGCCTAGTTGATATTGCAAATAGTTTTTGTAACATTTTGTTTATTTCTTTTTGGTTCCGGCTCCCTCGTTGAGATACTGCAGGAATTCCGAACTCAACACTTGACTACACTGGGCCGCTGTCAATCCTGTGGCAGTGGAGGTCTGGCTACGTGGATATTTCTTGGCGTATGTGTTGTTGGATAGACGTTCCAAGGCGTCGATTTGTTTGCCTAGATCTTTGTCGGTGTCGCTAGTGAGGCTTGTCAGTTTGGTGATTTGCTTGCGAATTTGTTCGCCCAAATCCCTGGGAGAGAAATTATGGAATTTCTTTTTTAGTTTTTTTTGTTAATGAGTGTTGGTGTGGATGTTTGTTCGTTGCGACTCGGATGATTGATGGTAAATGCAACTTAAGCAAGGCAAACCCTAAAAACCCACTTGGCGGCTGAAGGGAACCGCAAATTGTTGGTTGGTGAAAGAAAAGGTAAGAGAAACTAAGGTTTCTACTTGTAACAATAAAGGCTTTGATTAGACTTCAGGGATGCAAGTCGGCTATGAACCGAACCGAACTGCTTATTCCAGCTGGTGAACCGATCTGCAAACCGAACCGCCTTCCTTTCAGCATAAATGAACCGAACCGAAAACCACAAATAGAAACGGTTCGATCTAGTTCTCAGACGAGTTTTAACGGGAATCCCTTTCCTCTAGCCAATGATTTTTATTAATTTGCGAATTTTAATCGTTTACCGAAGATAATTTTTATACATTTCGTTCGACCCTGTACATAATTAGAGTTGCCCGATCGATATAGCTTTTAAGCATGACGACGAAAATTTTACAATATGTAAAACTTAAAGTCTTTTGCAATTGCCTGCCGATCTTCTAATATACCTGTCAATAATCTGTATTTTTCCTCTAGTTGAAAATATTTTCTATTTTCTGTGGTACTTCTTTACCTTAATTCAATTTTTTAAAGCTTAAGGCCTTGTAGCTATAGCTTTAACACTGTTCGTTCTCAATTTAACATTGTCTTCGAACATATTATAAATAAATAAAATAAAATTCATAATTCAATTTTAGACAGCTGATGTTTTTCTCATATAATCCCTGCAGTTCTACGTTGCGGTACTGAATTTTTCAGGGCTGATTCAGGCTGAGCTGAATTTAATGCCTAAATTCAAGCATGTTTTAGTACTTCCCATGAAACTCACCAATGAGTTCAGTACTGAAATCATGCCTAAAATCAACTAAGGTCATGTCGCAGTCGGACATGTCTGCATAAAATCCATGGCTGAAACTCATAAAAAGGATGTTATGAATTCAGGACTAGTTCTTCCATTTCAGGGCTGATTCAGCTATGGTTCAGGTCTGGCCTAAGTTAAGGGATATGATAAATAGCATTCCTCTAAAAACTTAAAGACGAATCCTGGAAAGTCACGGTACTACAGAAATCATAATATTGCATAATGTGCTTTTGTGAACCACTGAACCGAACCGAAACGGCGGTTCACTTAGCTCCAAAAACCATGTAATGAACCGAACTGTATGAACCACTGAACCGAAGAACCATTACTTAATTTCGAATGGTTTGCTTCGCTGTTAGATTTCGTCATAGACGAGCCACCAAATGAGAAAAATATGTAGAAAAATGTTAGATTTAAAGCAGCCGGTTTCAAATCAGCCTGAAGGAAGCATCTAACCATAAACAGACGATTCTGCCTTCGATATAGCCCTGACCGTGCAAATGAACAAACAGGTTTCAAAGATTCTTATAAAGGGGGAGTTTTTATCAACTTTCTTTTCGGCAACACTTTTTGGCAGCTCGTCTGTTTTCGTGTCTTATGTTACTGTCAAACATGTTCAGTTTTTTCTATCATTTAACCAATAATCGACTAACACACGAACAAAGCTTGCAGATTACTGAATTTTATTATGCAAATTCCACTTTTTTTTATCGGAAAAACACTCCTGCCTTCCTTATTCGTGTACTGTCTGCAAAGCCACTTCACTTACATACATAAAGTTATGGATATGCCGAATCGTAGACTGGTAAAATCATTTACCGCTATGATGCTTTCAGAAAGTTGAAACAAACTTGATCTGCCTGCAAACAATTCTAGCTTACATCTAAAATTTGGTTGCTCTAGTTCTTCTAGTCTCTGAGATCTAGGTGTTCATACAGACGGACATGGCTATATCGACTCGGCTGTTGATGCTGATGAAGAATATATATACTTTATGATATCGGAGATGCTTTCTTCTGCCTGTTACAAACATTTGCACGACTTTAGTATACCCTTTTTACCCTACGAGTAACGGTTATAAAAATCCAATTTCGGGATTGAAATCAGGGTGATCCCGGGCATGCTTGAAGTGAACCTAATTTTCGGGATCAACAAAATAAAAGTGGAAGTAAAATCAATATTTTTCCGGGATCAGCTCAAGAATATCCGGGATCACCCCGTTTTTAATCCGGTTTCGGATTGATTTTTTTTTTGAGCGTACAAATAAACTGGATGAGACTATCCTCTTTTCTACAACAGGCGCTAAAATATAGAATCTCTCTTATAAATAAATTTTTCGAATTATTTTGTAAACTAAACTTGATTTATTTTTTCTAACCTTTTTTTTAGTCAATTCTTAAACCGAATACCATGTTTCTTGCTGTATTAAACTATTGTTTACTAACTACATAAACTACTAATACTACTATCGGAGAATTGTGTTCAGCTACGAAGCTCATTTCTGGTTAAAGGGATACGTGAACAAACGCTGCCGTATTTGGCGTGAAGAGCAGAACTGTCAGAACTGCCAATGCATCCCGAAAAATGCACTGTTTGGTGTGGAGTATGGGCCGGTGGCATCATTGGACCGTACTGTGAACGTTACTGTGAATGGAGAGCGCTATCAAGGGATGATTACAAACTTTTGTTTGTCCAAAATGGTAGAGGTGGATGTGGTTTAAGCAAGACGGTGCCACATGCCAAACAGCACGCGAAACAATGGCCCAATTGAGAGACGAGTTCGGTGGACAGTTTATTTCACGTTTGGGGCCGGTCGATTGGCCGCCTAGATCATGCGATATAACGCCTGTGGAATATTCATTGTGAGGCTCATGTCGATAGCGAGAAGCCAGGAGCAGTTGACGCACTGGAAGCCAGTATTGAAGAATTTATTCCTAACATACCGGCCGGTATGTTGGAGGGAGTTTGCCGAGATTCGACCATTTAAGCCGCAGTCGCCGTAAACATTTACATGAAATCATTTCTAAACAATTAGCGCCGATTTCTCATATACTGAATAGCTGATATGTGTTAGATAAATCCATATTTTGCTCTGTTATATGTAGATTTATGCTACAGATCTATGTGGTAGATTAGAAAACGGCCCTTAGTTAAAATGATGGCTCTTTCGACTCAAATAAAGATTTTATACATTATTGTAAATGTTAAGTATTTTCTTTTCAATCAAATCCGAAGCTGCTTAAAAATCACCTTTTACATAAAGTAGCATTGTGGGATATATAAGGAATTTTGTTTCTAAATTTGGGGGAAGGCATGAGGCATGGCAAAAATTGAAAATAAACTTGATCTGCCTACAAGTAGAAGTTTCCTTCAGCTTATTCTATTTCATATGGACAGATGGAGAGATTGCCAGCAGAATAAACAGACCGAAATCCCTCGGCTGTTGTGTGGTGATCAATGGACATTCAATTTTTAGTAGTCTTTTTTTAAAGCGTTCCCACCAAATATCTAGACAATAAAAAAAGAAAGAAAAATAGAATACGAACTATCGAATCGATACCAAAATGGATCGTTTTGCTTAATAAAATATTATGGAGACTGTTATGTTGAGGCAATCATACCCTTTTAATGGAAATTCTAGCAGGATAATGTCCCAAAATACTCCTTAAATATGAACTTTCATTAATTCAAACTGCTGCCTCTATCAAAGCTTAAAATACAGTTTGTTACCAGGAAACTAAATTCCAGAAAAGAACCTGAACATGAGCTTGTAAGGCCTAAAAATAAACTGAAACTTCCTAGCCGTCAGCTGTTCTGGGGTGTGGATACAGCCCAACTCAGTGGAAGAAATCAAGAATGATTAAATATTGTGAAAAAGTACAAAATTGTCTTTTAATCAGCTGACCACGCGGCCTTGTCTATCCTAGTTTAATGTTGGCTAAATGAAGTGTTGTAGCAAGCAGTTTCTATATACTGTTATTAGCCTTTAAATCTAATTTCCACTCCATCATCCCTTTCGATTTGGGTGTAGTATTTAATATGAGTGATATACGTATGGCCTTCTTCCTCTTCCAACTGAGCTCCTGCCAGTTGCCATTGGACCCTGCCTCTCCTAGGACATCAGCCATTGCGAGGTCAAATTCTCCACTTACAGTGGCTGCTCCCCATTGCCCAGTACAAGCTCCACGGGAATCAATTGATACAGACACTTAGAAGCCATGTTGTTGCCTCAAACAACTGCAAAATAGAACTGAGTAAGTGTGTTTAAGCAGCTAAACAATAACAATTTGAGTGGAATACCAACACAAGGTGGGCACTGGCAAGGCACCGCATGTGGAACTTGAACCTGGTTGGTAACGCAAGTGAACGCCCTGTGATCTGATCAAGTGGCAGGTAAATTGCATTAGTTTTGTAATAATTTGTTGTTAGATAATCGAGTCGAGCAGCCGCAACGAACAGCAGTTTTAATGCGTGTTTGTGTGTGTGTGATATTTACCTGCCGGCTTTTGATTTCTCAGCTGGCCACTTCTCAAGTACTTTCAGAAACCGTTGGTATTGTGCCGACATAGTTGTTTATATCAATACTTTCGAATTCATTAGAATAATCATAACAAACAAAGCGGCACGTTGTTGCAGTTACGAAAACAAGAGCTAACGCGTAGCAGAAAAATACCAAAGCAATCGACTGATGCTAGCGTTATCAGTATCGATAAGACTGTACGACAATTCGGAAATTTTTCAACACTGTTCTAGGGCGCTCAATTCGAATGGTTTCAAAATTAATCAAAAAAAATGAACATAATAACTGTCGCTACAAATCATATTACAGCATTAAACTATTTGTCATTTGATTTGATAGAATTGTTTCCCTTTAAATACACTCATATCCCTACCTTAAAGAGTAGTTAAACAGTCTCTCTGCCACTTCCTCGTTTCTGGTGGCCCAATTAAATTTTGGTATTCAAATAATGAAAAAAGGAGTACGCCTCCCCAACTCCACCCCTTCCGCACCCTATAAAAAAACCAAAGAACCGGAATCGAGAGAGTCCCACAGAGAGCAAGCGAGACAGCGACAGCCTGCCTAAAAAGTACTCACATAAAAAACATAAACAACCATTTTTTTAGCATGCATGTGTGCGAGCGAGACAGAGAGCAGCAGAGAGAGCCACTGAGCGCCACTGAGAGGCCACTCACTCTCTCTCTCTCCCAGCTGCTACCACTGAAAAAACTTGTGATTTTTTTTCAGTCTACTTTTTTGCTTTGAGATTCGTGGTCGTACGTACGGCTCTTCTTTTTTCTTCTGTTTGGATCTGCGATTCGTCGGCGCCGATGTAAACAACCGTGAAGCAACGGTATCCAAGCTTGTGCGTTTGTAAATTGAGTCTCTCGCCTCCCGCGCCTCCCCCGCTCGCAGTTGCAATTAATCGCCAAATATTAAAAAAAAAACCGTATCGTAAAAAAGCAAGTGCACAAAAGAAAAAAAGAACTGTGAGTGTGTGTGTTGGTGTATATTTTTGGCGTGCGCGGCCATTTCATCTTACGTCTCTGTCTACCCAAAAAAAAGTGTAAAAGAGAAAACGCAAATAGACGAAACTTTTTGCAATTTAAAAAAAATAATGCTAATTAAAAGAACCAAATATCTTTGAAAACCAGTAAAGCACTAAAATTCCTGGTGGAATACCTGCCCAGGTGTAGAAGGATTTCCCACTTCGTTTACCCCTACCTTCAGTTGGCAGCAAGCACGTGCTTTTAGTTGTCTAAAAGTCCATAAACAACAACAAGGCATTTTCAAATTGGTTAGTACTTTTTTTATTTGATTTTTTTTCTCCCTATTGGACAAACACACAGAATGTGTGTGTTTCTTTCCCGCGCCCAATGCACTGTGGTGCAATGGCTGGCGATTATGTAAGCAAAAATGGGCGATTACTGCAATTGTTAGGTACTTAAGCGATCCACAATATTTAGGGCTGCAAACTGGATTTTAGCCGAAACGGTTCGAAGCCGGAATTCTGAATTTTAGTGTGAACCGAACAGATCCTCTTTGGTAAATAAAAGCAAAACAAAACACGATATGAGTAGCTTTTTGGTCGAACGCGACTATTAAAACACATGAGTTAAACTAACTTCTAAAATTTAAAAATATTGTGCTTAACACACGAATAAAAACCTTCGTCCAAAAACCTCGAACCTTAACCATTGCAAAATTTTGGCTCGAACCAGCGATTCGGAAGACAATATGAAAAATTGAATATATTTAAAAAATTGATTTTAGAGACTTAGATAGGACCTCGATTTTAGCAGTGGACAATGTTTTCCGGTTTTGAGTGATTCTGTCTGATTTGAGAAAACTATTTTTATTTCGAATAGTTTCGATTAAAATTTTGATAGTTGACCAGTTGAAAAAAGTTTTATAATATTTACAACGGTTTCGGTTACTATTTCTGATTGTTTTTTATTAAATCGTTTGAAAAACTATTTAAAAAGTACCAAGAACTGGAACAAAAAGTCAGGGGCCGGTGCAGTTGCTCGACCGCCGATTAGCGCACTGCTTGCTCTCTTGGAGCCTCGGCAAGCGCTTGGCTAGTGCCGATGTCAATAGCGATTTGGGCTGCGGGCCAGGCGTCACTCTCGCTGCCGAATGCTCGTAATATCGAGATTCTATGATACTCCAGTTAATTTTCGAAATAGGTTTAAAACGGCAGACAACGTATGTTATACAACCAGTAAAAGGTTTTTACACTGTGAACCATTTGAGGACTCATAAAGTTAATCGCTTTTAGACCAATCAATTTTCAAGGGTTTGATTTTTATAAGCTGCCGTTATTTTTTAATTTCAATTTAAAGTTATTAGTAGACCGCGAATTTTATGATTTTTTCTTCATTTTTGCACTGAAAAAGCTAGAGCTTTGCATTTCGGAATGAAATTATATGACCTATTTTATCCACAATAGCTTCGTTGATTCGTTGGCGCACCGAAGAATCTAGGCCCTTCTCTTCATGGGTTAGTTTTCGGCATTTACTTTTACCCATTTTCATCAGTTTAAAACAATTACAAACACTTTTGGATTGCTTTCGATTTTTATTTGCTAAATACAACAATTGCAGTAAACCCTTTTATCCTTGGTGAAAATTTTAAGGTATTAGCTCTGATCTTTTTTGACCGGCAGCAAATGTAGTATTAGATATTTGCACTTGATCGTTCAATATCTACTAAAATCTTGACCTTCTTCGTTGACATAAAAAGAGTCATCTAGATTCAAGAAAAAGCGGTCTAGAACTGTTAACAGCCATTCGATCTTCATCAACGTGTGTTGCTTTAGTAACATGTTGGGCTTAACTTGGAAAAATTTTGGGAAAAAACTTTCGGGGTTCTTCAAAATCATTTTGGTAAAGTTTTAAGACCACTTTGTGCACATTTTGCCAATATTTTGGGAATAATTGTGGAACATCTCGGGCTCATCTTGGGAATATCGCGGTCTTATTTTGGGCAAGGCTGCAAACCCTTAAAATTATCCATGAGGTTTGGTCCGGGGGTTCGAACCCATTGTAAAATTCAAGGTTCGGTTCGCGGACCGGTACTTGGAAGCCCTGAGTTGGGTCTGCTTCGAACCTTGGTACGCTTGCACATAAAAGAATAGTTTGCCTTTTGATTCATACACTGAAAATGAAACAATGCTTATCATGCTTAATCATAATGATCATTACTTAAGTTATTTCAAATATCAGCTTTTAGAAACGACTTAGTTTAGGTTATTTAGCATTATATCTTCCAGGATATAAACTAGCTCTTGAATCAGAAGGAACAAACTTAAGTATTGAAAATGCTCGTAGTAAAAGCAATATTTTGTAAATCTTCGTTATTATGACTTTTCCAAAATTTTGAAACATTTGTCGAATTATGTAATCTTGGACAATTTTCAAAGAAATCTATAGCATCACATACAGATTTTATATTTGATCTTAGTTTATTGCTTCCATAAACTTCTCGACTTCGCAATCAGACGTTGAGTCATTTATTGTCAAATTTTAAAAACTCTCATTATGCATATAAAAATGGTGAACGGAACCTCATTTTTCGAAAAAGTGATCCGGATCGGGTTCAGGTTCGAGGAGTCAAAAATGTAGGGTGCCTGGTTCATGGTCCGGTTCGTGAACTCCAAAAAAGCCGAACCGAACCGATTTTCGCACCGGTTTGCAGCCTTGATTTTGGGAACACAATCCTTAGATTAGTTTAATTTATTTGCTCTTCCTAATGCTAAAGAATTTCTTATTTTGTAGTCACGGCCGGACTATTTAAATATTGAAATACATATAACCTATCTTACAAGCTAACAATTATTTACTTACGTAACTAAGGAATTTTTATAATTATTTTGAATCAGCATTTTCTTTTTAAATGTAATACTAATTCATTTTTGAATTGCGTTGCGATTCTAATTTTTTTTAATGTCATGAGTTTTTCATTTCTGCAGTGAGCAGCAAACCTGAACAATTATTTCTAGGCAATGGAAAATCTCGATGTTGGACATATCAGGGTTTTAGCCAAGTTTTGATATATATATATGTATAAAACAAAGTAGGGTTAGTTACACCACTTATAACTCAAGAACGGTCCAATGGTCCAAGCACCGGTAAATAGCAGTCAGTGACTGCCACTCGAATTGTTTGTTTTGTTTGTTGTATTTGTTGTGTTTGTTTTGTTTGATTTGTTGGTCAAAATGCCGCGACCCAGAAGATCTAATCTGTCCCAACAAAGCCGAAATGCAATTAGCATTCGCAACAAAGCGAGTCAATCGACTGAAGAAAGTCGACAAATTGCACGAGAGGATCGTCGCGAAAGTATGAGCAGATTTCGTGCTTCTCAATCACAAAAGCAAAGAGAGGCAGCCCGTGAAACGGCCCGGATGGAAATGAGAATTCAACGAGCTTTTCGCAGAGATCAAGAACGAAATAATCTTCGACGCGCAAGAAGAAATGCTTCAAGTGTTGATTTGTATTGAGCGGCGTTTCTATACGATTGCACAATTGATTACAGCTGGAGTCCTGTCGTTAGCATTGGTCCAATGGACGTTGATTGCGGGCATTGTGGCGCATTGAAGTTTGTTAGAGAAACGCCTGGATTGTGTTGCCTCAATGGCAAAGTGAAATTACCATTATTGACACCGCCACCTGAGCCATTGCATTCATGGCTTCGTGGCGAAACTCCAAAATCACGACATTTTCTAGCGAAAATACAACGGCTGTTTTGAAATAACTTCATTTGGGGCAAACATTATCGAAGAACATGGATTTAATCCGACATTCGAGATTCAAGGCCAGATTTACCATTGAATTGACGCACTAACGCTCCAACAATAGATGAAGTTGCAATTCTAATTGTTGGAGAAAACTTGAAAAGACGCGATATTGTACTTACACGTCAGTATCGCGACGTCAGTATCGCAACTGCAACAAATATATGAAACACACTGTTCATATGACCCGTTGGAATACCCGCTGATGTTTTGGCAAGGAGACGATGGTTATCACTTTAATATCAAGATGACAAATCCATTGAATGGTGAGGAAACTAATAAGAAGGTTAGCTCGATGAATTATTACGGATATCGTTTGATGATTCGTCATAATGCGCATAATTATTTGCTGCGATTTCGCCGATTGCTTCAGCAATATTGTGTTGACATGTACGTAAAAGTTAAAACGGAGCGCCTAACTTTGTATTCGTTTGAATCCAGCTAAACTGCGTTCGGAAGAGTATATTCATTTACGCGATGCAATAGCTACCGAAGGAGATGCATCTAATGTTGGTCGATTGACTATTCTGCCGGCGAACCGAACCGAACCGAATCTTTTTGCTGAGCTTGCTGTGTGGTTGTCGGTTTGGTTCAGCATTTTCGAAGGGGCCCGGTTCGGCTTATAAGCTGAGATTCTCGATTCTGTTCGGCTTGGTATCCCTGCCTTTGAGCGGCACTAAACCGTCCTCAGTGATCAATCCACGCATTTTCTCTTAATTTAACCCATGTGAATATCCAGTAATTTACAAATCACTCCTAAATGCCTTTTATCACCACAAAGTAGGCACCATAAATCACCAGATTTCAACGCCCACACAACCGCCATAGTACCACTGTGCGCCACTATTATTTGCTCTGTCCCTTTTGTCCATTTGTCGCTTGTTTGACTTTTTTATATTCGTTCCCATTCATTCTTTTCTTTTAATTCGTTTTATTTTTTGTGTGTCGCCGTGTCGTTTTTTTTATCTTCCACTTTTGCCTTTTTTTTTATTCAACAAATTTTCGCATCTCGCCCCCACCAGCAGCAGGAGAGGGAGAGAAAACTCATTTCTGTTTTTTGCGGTTTGCCTCTTCGCTCGTTTGTTTATGTTGCACTCTCGCTCGCTCTTTGGCTCTCTTTTGTTCTTGCGCTCAATTAAATTTCGTTGATTCGTTTTTTGTTGGCGAGCGTGTATGTGTGTGTGTGTGTGTGTGTGTGTGTGTGTTTGAATGTTGGATTTTTTTTGTGTATACCATTTTCATACCCTTGCAGAGAGTTTATTGAAATTGTCTAGAAGTTTGTAACTGATAGGAGGAAGGCTTATATCAAGGCTACAAACCTCAGAAATTCTGGAAAAGGTGCGGTGCGAATATGTGGGAAAGTCTAAGGTTCGTTTACCTGACCGGTTCCCTTTATATGTCGAACCTAAGGATCTCGTTCACAGCTTGGTTCAAGGAATCTTTGAATCATGGACACACTTTTTTTAAAGGCGAAAAAGTCATGTTTTGGTAGGAAGGAAATGTCTAGCTAATAAATACCTAATTATTAATTTTTGTATAAGATCAACAATCTGCAAGGGTATTTAATCTTCGGCAGAGCCAAAGCGAGCATTTCTCTGTTTTTTTTTCATATGCTTTTTTGGCAGCGAGAGTCTTCTTCTTTTTTTTTTGTTTGTGGAACTGTATCAAGTGGGTAAAAAAGTTTATTTTAACATACATATAAACTTTCTCCCATCCTTTCGCGCCCCTCACCACCTGTCTGCTTTAAGAAGTGCAACAAGCCAATAACGTGTCCTCTCGACATCCACACATTACATAGCATTCAACTGTCCAACGTCAGCAGCAAAAACAACAACAACAACAACCGGTTCTTTTGCCCAGCCAAAAAGGAAAAAAAAAGAAAACACAATTCGGTTCTGACGTCAACTGAAGTAAGCGATGTGTGTGCGAGTGTTTGTTGTCCTCTTCTTTCCCCGGATTGCTTTTGGTTTTTTTTGTTCTCTCGCCGTTTTTTAAATAACTCAATTTTGATGCGACGCGCGCCAATTTCTGATTGTTTTATTTTTTCTTGTGGTTTTTTTGTTATTGATTTTTATAGGTTTTTTTGTGCGATATTACAGGGGAGAAGGGCGGGTTTTTTGTTTACAAATTTTCTTTTAATTTACTTTTCATTTAGTGGGTCAGTAGTGTGAAAAGGATTGTAAATGGAAGACGAATTGGTTGTTGTGGGCAGGATAAACCGTGTTTTTGAATGGGAGGGAAATGCAATTCCTTTCCTAAAGCTTTAGAGACGAAAGCAAGCATCAAACACACAGTTCTGGGGGGTATTCAGGGATCACAGCTAGTCATGAGAGCGGTGGAAGAAATCGGAACTGGTTTGGTTAGTCAAGGATCTTAAGAGATGATACAAATTGAAAAAGTTGAGCGAACAAGCAAAGATTTCGGCCTTATTTCGGCATTAGGTATTAGCGTCCAATCCAGGTCAAATTAAAAGATGAGTAAAAACTCTTCTTATAAATGTCACCAACATGTAACGAAAGCAAAACTGGTTTAGAACCGAACCCCAGGTGAAATATACTTCAAACTGAACCTCTTACATGGCTGACATTTCGGTTCCTTTTAGCCTAAATTATAGATTTACAAAATAGTTTCCCAGTTCCCAGCATTTTTTTAAAGGTTCGATTTCATTCATGTAAGTAATCGAAGAAAGAGTATAGGCACAAAAAGACTCTAAACTGTTTTTGTGTGTACTAGTTTATTCCTCAATCAAATTCATCGCATTTCAATTAAGATTGTGTAAAATCAGGGATTCAAAAAGGTTCTGAAAACCACAAATAATATCGGGTTGCTTCGGTTCACTTTAATAAACCGCCTAGTTTTAGACAATGATAATTGTAATTTAAGGGTATTTTATAGATTCCCCAAGATACGATTAATCTGACTTTCAGTTAAATTAAGATTAAGAAAAAAACTTAGCAACGATTTGTAAATCATTTCTAAACATTTGAGCCAGCACATCTCCAATAAAAGCCCACCGACGACTAAACATACCCGTTGCTATTTGTTTGAGTAGCTAATTGATTTTTTTTAGTATCTCCTTTCCTCTATGCAACGGTATTCTCATGGAGGATATTTTCCAGATCGATATTTAACGTTTGTAAATAACAGCATTCAGCAATCCGACATACATATCTTTGCTGTTCATGTCCTGGTGGCCGGCAAACCAATCAAAGAATGAACTGAATTTTTTGAACCAAGCCCGAAAATATGATTTTGATTAAGCAGCGCTGCTACTGCACTGCGGCAGCGAACAAACTTATGCTTATAACTCGACAACTGGTCATCTGTTCTTTACCAATCCATTGGCGGATCGATAAATAATTTTGATTACTAAATATCTTTAATATATATGGTATACCTTACCGTCTTACCTTACCTTTTCTGGGGCGTGGCCCAAAATTAAAATCAAACTTGATCTGCCTGCAGTTATGAGAAGCATATGTTTTATTCAGAGTATACAAGCCAGGGCTGCAAACCTCGTAAAAATTAGCAGGGGTTCAATTCGGAGTTCGAATCTAAAAAAATGTTGGGCCGGGTTCACGGGAGCGGGTTCGGAAGATCGCTCAACCCAGATTCAGGTTCGAACAGGGGCTCAAATATATTTTTTTCCGCTAATTTGGAATGCATTTATGTAATTGTTCGTCAATACTGGATCTTTGGCTGGATAAAACAAACTTAAGAGTAGAAAAAGCGAGCTTGACTTCTACTTGTGTTGCAGGAACAGCTAATACAACAAATTCGAAATTTTTGGGTAAAACGTCAGTGGAAGAAAGCTTAAATTTAGTTGAATCAGGAAAGCTGGAGGTTAGATATGTTTTGGTGAACGGTTTTTGATAAAATTTTAAGGCATTTTGTTGTTTAATTTTAATTAAACATTAATTAATTGACTGAAAATAAAATAATTAAAGTCTGCCCTGCCGAGATTGTACATGAGAGATTTAGATTGTACATATTGGCCACATGCACTATACTGCAAAATCTGAGCTCGATAGCTAACAAATTGTAGGAGATATTCAACATTTTTTATTACGGTGGCGGGAGGGGGCGTGGCCAAAATTTGAAACAAACTTGATCTGCCTGCAGACAATACTAGCTTACATCTACAATTTGGTTGCTCTAGCTCTTCTAGTCTCTGAGATCTAGGTGTTCATACAGACGGACGGACGGACGGACGGATACTTTATACTTTATGATATCGGAGATGTTTCCTTCTGCATGTTACATACATTTGCACGACTTTAGTATACCCTTTTTACTCTACGAGTAACGGGTATAAAAATAGAAGAAAGTTAACTTCGGCTCTGCCGAAGTTTGTATACCCTTGCAGCACGCTTTCTAACTAATTTGAAGGACATATCCACTGAAAACAAACAAGTTTTTCCCAATAAGACTACTTTTCTGAATCTACTTTTGTATAAAAGCTATACTATGTGGATGTACGATTTCGACCAAATTTGGCAGAATTATGGAGAAGCATAAAAAACTAGTAAATATGGAGTTTGGAGACGATTGGAAAAACAAAAAAGTTTTTCTCAGTAGAACTAGTTCTTCGACCGATCATTCCTATGGCAGCTATATGTTATAGTCATCCGATCCGGCCGGTTCCGACAAATGTGCAGCGTATTTGGACCAGAAGACTTCGTGCAAAGTTTGGTCGCGATAGCTTTAAATCTGACGGAGGATATAGCATAGAAACAGACGAACATGGCTATATCGACTCAGCTCGTCATGCTGATCAAGAAATACTCCCTTCTATGCGTTACAAACATCTGGACAATTTCAATAAACCCTCTGCAAGGGTCTAATAAAAGGATCTGAATCTGATCTTAATTAACAATCAATTAAATTAGTAAATTACAGACATCAATAGCACCAATAACTCCCATTTTCCCCCGTAGTCATTTTCTCCAAAATTGCAGCTGTTTCCGATACTGTAAATATGTTGGTCAATATGTTGACTGTGGCCGCAAGCCAGGCCATATTGTAATTAACAAACTGGAATTTGCGATGGCCAGAGTTTTTTGGTCTTGCGAAACAGTCACCGACTGATAAGAAAGACTCCTGTTTTACCAGCATCCAAATTACTAAAAGCGGTGGGGTAGCTCTACTAAGCAATTACCATAATTTTAAGTCGATAGACATCCTGTCGATACCGATATGCGTAGATTGGTGATTTTTTAAGAATCGTAGCAACGACCTGGCTAAAACTTTGAGGACATTAAACATTGAGGACAGCAACTCGTTTAATTTATTTTTCATATTTTGTTCACAAAATCAGAAAACTAAACAAACGCCAGCTTATATTGCCATTTACTTGTCGGCTTAGAATGTACATTTCCAGTGGAATCACCAAACATCAAAAAGTACAAGCTGTTTGAGACCAGGCCCGGCTAACAAGCAAGTTTGACGGAAAACTCTTTGGTCGGAAACACGGCCATTTGTGAGACGATTAATTGAGATCGCATAGCACACGTTAGTGTCTTAACGCTGAATCATTGGACCAACAAGGCATTACTGAACAAAACTATTGTTTTATTTTATATAATAAAATGATTGATACATGAATATATGTATATATGTAAGTTGTCAAATCCTGTTGCTTTCTTTCATAGAACATTTTTGTAAAGTTCTCATGCCTCCAAATTGAATTTGTTTAAATTTGTATGACTTCGTATTTAATGCTTCTTCATGATTCCTCAAAGTTTGGTCGAAATCGGAAACTATTTAGAATAGCTGCCATAGAAAGGTAAAGTCTGAAAAATAGTTCTAGTAAGAAAACCTTTTCGTTATCAATTTACACAATTTTAATAAGTTTGATCAAAATCGGTCGAGCACTGTCTAATGGGAAAAGCTTACTAAAGTGTACTAAAGTCGTACAAATGTATGTAACATGCAGAAGGAAGCAGTTCCGAACTCACAGAGAATATACATATGTTCTTGATCAGCATCAATAGCTGAGTCGATACAGCCATTTCCTTCTGTACATCTGTCTGTATGAACACCTAGATCTCGAAGACTAGAAGACCTAGAGCATCCAAATTGTAATTGTAGGCTTCTATTTATTGCACGCAGATCAAGTTTGTTTCAAATTTTTACCACGCCCCCTCCCGCCACCGCAATGAACATTTTTGAATAGCTCCAACCATTTTGAAGATTTTAAGAGTTGTGTATGTGCGCAATATCTACAATCTCTGAAAACGGTGCATCCTTATCTGTGCTGCATGTGCTGTTTGCTTACATAATATTTAAATTTTCCAATTAATGCTAATGCTCCGAATATACGAATATATCGACTTCAGCATAATCCATTCGGTTATACCCCTCGATAGAATATTTAAGTTGAAGCAACCAGATTTTTTAAAATTTTTGAAAATTTGTACAAGTTAATAAAAAATTTATTTAAAATTATCCAGAAATGATAATTAACTTCGGTAGTAAAAATTGTACAGTTAAACTCAGTTAAAGTTGAGAAAAAATAAACACTTTTAGGAATTAAGACGCTCGCGGATTAATTTTAATGACTTTAACTTTGTGACTGGATGCAGGTTGTCGAATGTAATTTGGCAATCGTTGCAATGAGGCCTGTTAAATAAACGATTTATTGTTGTTAATTACACTCTGTACCAAAGGTACATAGAGTATAATAAGTTTGTGCAAAAGTATGTAACATCCAGAAGAAAGCATCTCCGACCCCATAAAGTATATATATTCTTGATCAGCATCAACAGCCGAGTCGATATAGCCATTTCCGTCTGTCCGTCCGTCCGTCTGTATGTCCGTATGAACGCACAGATCTCAGAGATGGTAATAGATAGACATGTATGGGACATATGCTTCTTATGTCTGCAGGCAGATCAAGTTTATTTTCAATTTTGGCCACGCCCCCTGCCGCCCCCGCAATTTAGAAAAAACGTTATATCTCCCACAGTTTTGAAGATAGATGGCTTGTTCCTTTTGGACATATTTAGTTATTAGGATAACTTATCGATCCGCCAAAGGAATGAAGAAGATCGGATGAACGGATTTTCAGAATAGATAGATATTGGGCCTAGCTTGATGTATACTAAACCACGAGGCTCTAACTTGAAAATTGTGCATCTGACGGCTATTTAGGTCTAGGATTTCTAGAGGAGGTCTAGTTTTTTGGGGATAAAAGGGGGACGGGGTGGAATTTTTCAAATCTGAAACAAACCTGATCTGCGTACAGCATAGTTCTACCTTCGTGCAAAAATTTGTGGGTCTATCTCTTATAGTCTCTGAGATCGACGCTTTCATACAGACAGACAGACGGACATGGCTATATCGACTCGGCTGTTCATGCTGATCAAGAATATATATACTTTATGGGGTCGGAAAATTTTCCTTCTCCCTGTTACATACATTCGCACAACTTCATGATCCCCCTTTTCCCATTTTCAATGGGAACAGGGTATAAAAAGAAATACTTATCACACTGAGAAAAAAATCCGTTCAAAATCTACCGAAATCAAGACCATTCGTTGACAAAAGTAGAGTAATCCCGTTTTTTCGTAAATCGTGAACATGTTCTCATATTATGAACATTTTTTCGAACGGCATGGGCATGTTCTAAGACCATTTTGGGCTCGCTATTTAAAAGAAAAAACTTAACGTTCCTCGGCGGGGGATTGAACCATTTCAACCGACTCCACTGTCGACCTCACGTGAGACTTTGCGATAAGTGAAGAGTGAAGAAGTGAAGAATGCAGCTATGGGGCTCAGCACTCAGCGAGAAACAATCACTGCAGTGTTTTTCCGTGAACGTCGGGCTTGTCTTGTGAACCATTTATTGGTACCATTTTTTCCCGACTAAAGTATCATTTATGATCAGAAAATGTGCTCAAATATAACTATTTTAATCAGATTGAGCACTCGAAAATGACTCGATTGTGATCAATACTTTCATAAAATGTTGGCATCCAGCAAAATCACCAAAATATTTTTGAGGATAATAGCCAATACGAAAGAGAAAATTTTTGGAAATATCCCTAATTTTTAGTGTGAATCTTTCTAACCAGCTTCGTCAGCTTGAGCATCCCTCTAAAAGTGTTCCCACCATATGCCTGCTTACTGCTTCCAAGAGTAAGCGGAACCACACCTTGCACAATATCGGATAAGACACAGTCAGACGTAATATTAATCAAAGTTATCGTGCAGATGTTAGATATTGTGGTTAAAGCGGATTTTATAATTAACATTCCCAGCATTCCACAACTCTATGTTCCCCAAAAAACGAATTTCTACTTGGATTCCAAAGTACTCGAGGTTGTTGACACGTTCCATTGGCGCCCCTGACTTCTTTTTTGCCCGCTTCCATAGTGCCATCTCTTTTGCTCCAATTTAAAACGAAATGATTTAAATTTTAATGTTGTCACAATTTCGACGTTTCTTTTTGTGTGCCTCAAGCGCCTTTTTTTGTTTATCTTGTGACTTTTTCTGGTTTTTTGCTTCTTGGCACTTTGGTTTATTATTTGCATTGCACGTTTAATTCATAAACAATTAATTAATTCATGCACTTTTATGTTAATGTGCTGAAAATTAATGTATACCAGAAAGCGGCAGCAAAAAACCGTTGGAAGGCAGAAATCGAAAAAAGTAGTTTAAGCCAAGTACTGCCAACTTGACAAAATTTTTGACAATATTTTGTGTATTTTCAGCATAAAACGCCGAACAGTACGGAAAAAGTTGTGTAAGCCTCGACCAAGTGTCGACTGCTTCAACCTTTCTTGGACTCGTTTATTTGCCTCGCATCGGTTGCCCGGTTCAGACCCGTTGGCTAAGACCACGCCCTCAAACTGGACGCTCGCACCATCGCCTACCGACCGCTGAATCTTGGCGGCCATCAGCCGCCCCTTATGGCCGAATTGCCTACGACGCCGAACGGCGTCAGTAGTGGTGACTATCTGCATCGCTCCATCGATCAGTTGCGTTCCCTGAGTCACCTGACCACGGCGGATCTGCGCAACGCCCATCTGGTGCACGACTATAAGGCGTTTAACATTAGCGAATTCCGTCAGAACGTTGAACGTTTGGATTACTCGCTAAAGAATGGTCTGGTCGAGCATCAACAGCAGTTACAACAGCAGCAGCATCAACAGCAACAACATCCCGAGCAGCAGCAGCAACAACAACAGCAATTGCATCATCAGCAACAACAGCAGCAGCAGCAATTGAAGGCATCCAGTTACAGTGCGCCAAGTTCACCCCCCACGCCCACACAGGAGGAGCAGAAGGTAAGCTGGTGGAAAAATATAACTAACCTTGGACTTATCCTCACTTTTGCAAAAATATTCAATTTTTTTGTGACTGTGACAATGTAAACACGAGCTATGAGCCGATCAAGTAGACAGACACTCCTAAGGCAGCACAAATTGAACGGTTTCTGAACCGCCTTTATACACAACAAGCGAGGCCAATACTGCACACAATTACCAAGAAATAGCTTTCAAATGGAATAAATCTTTAACATTGCTCCCCAATTATTGGGATATTCTAGTGTAGAAATTTTTTTTTTTTTTTTAAAAATACACAATTTGAAGTGGATTTCCATGTGTAAAGAGATGTCAGGTTAATTTATAGTACAATTCTCAAGTTCCAATAGACCGATGGACCTTTCTATTACATTCCTGTATGGCCCGAACTAAGATTGTGTAAAAATTTGAAATTTTAGTATTTGAATAATATTTAAATAAATTGAATAATTTTAATACTTAAACAATGTGTGATAGGAAAAACAGAGAAATAAATAGCATATTTGGGTTGTTTAACCCATTGGCACGGATATGCATTTATTTTCCTTATCAATATCATTATCGTGCAGTTGTAAAGGAAACGTGAGTCGTGCATGATTCGTGGAGTGACGCAAAACTCTTCAAAAATTACATACGCGAATCGTGCTAACGGAGATTTTTCTTTCGTGAATCGTTTGTGACCATGTCAGAAAAATCTCTCATGCGCCCAGCCCTAGTTTTTATACTCTGTACCATAGGTACATAGAGTATTATGAGTTTCTGCAAAAGTATGTAACAGCCAGAAGGAAGCATCTCTGACCCCATAAAGTATATATATTCTTGATCAGCATCAACAGCCGAGTCGATATAGCCATGTCCGTCTGTATGTCTCTCCGTCTGTCAGTCCGTATGAACGCACAGATCTCAGAGATGGTAAGAGATAGAGGTTTGACATGTAAGATCCATTTGCACCTTATGTCTGCAGGCAGATCAAGTTTATTCTAAATTTTGGACATGCCCCCCCGCTGCACCACGCTGCACATTTGTCGGCACCGGCCGGATCGGATGACTATAACATATAGCTGCAATTGGAACGATCGGTCGAAAAACTAGTTCTAGTGAGAAAAACTTTTTGGTTTTTAATGCAAAAGTCTCCAAACTCTATATTTACTACTTTCAATGCTTCTCCATTATTCTGCCAAATTTGATCGAAATCGGACAATCTATATACTATATAGCTGCCATAGAAAAGTAATCTTAGAAAAATAGTCTTAGTAAGAAAAACTTTTTTGGTTTCAATGTATACCTCTTTAAAATTGGCATATATTTATTTTATAAGCTTTCACACAATTCTTTTAAGTTTTATCAAAATCGGATGACTATAGGTTATAGCTGCCATATGACTGATCGGTCGAGAAACTAGTTTTAGTGACAAAAACTTTTTTTCAAAGAAAACGCCTCCAAACTTTGTATTTCTTAGTTTGCTATGCTTTCCCATGATTCCACAAAGTTTGGTCGAAATTGGACATCTATACAGTATAGCTGTCATACAAAAGTAGAGTCGCTCAATCGGAATAAAGGCCATATAACCCAAATGGCCGTAGAAACGTTCACAATCAACTTCTGAGGGACCTGGCTCGCCTTGATTCGTCACCAGGGACGTTCTTATGAAAAATAGCTCTAGTCTATGCTAAAAAAATGTCACACTTTATATTAGTACTACACGATTTATTCTATAGAAATTAGTGTTAGCAGAACCTTTTACCAAAACAAAAAAACTGATTCGCTACCTCCCAATATGATTTTAATCAAATTTTACTATATCATTCTCTTTTCTCTCTCCCATGTTCCTTAGTACGATCCCAGCCGTTCGCCATCACGTCACCAGCTGGGTAGTGGTAGCAATGGGTCCTCACCCGAGGATCAGCGTCGCGGAGGATTAGGAAATGATGACCAAACTAAACCCTACAAATGCGCATCCTGTAGCAAATCCTTTGCCAACTCCTCCTATCTCTCCCAGCACACGCGAATACATTTAGGGATTAAACCATATCGCTGTGAGATCTGTCAGCGTAAGTTCACCCAACTCTCACACCTGCAACAGCATATCCGCACCCACACGGGCGATAAGCCATACAAGTGTCGACATGCCGGCTGTCCCAAGGCCTTCTCCCAATTGTCCAATCTGCAATCCCATTCACGATGCCATCAAACGGATAAGCCATTCAAATGCAACTCGTGTTACAAATGCTTCGGCGATGAGATGACCCTCATGGAGCACATACCCAAGCACAAAGACTCGAAGCATTTGAAGACGCATATTTGTAATTTATGCGGAAAATCGTACACTCAGGAGACATATTTGCAAAAACATTTGCAGAAACACGCGGAGAAGGCGGAAAAGCATCAGCAGCGGCACAGTGCGGGTCAAGTGGCGAGTGTGGTGCAGCATCAGCATGTGCCAGCGGGAGGAATTGGTTTGAATCTGCAGCGACAGGCAATGAACGATGTGAATGCGGCGTATTGGGCTAAGATGGGGGCGGATAGTGCGGCAGCTTCGCTAGCAGAGGCCATCCAGCAGCAGTTGCCCCAAGCCAATGGACAAGCCTACGCCAACTTTGCCTCACTGCAGCAACATCAGCAGCAACAGCATCAGCAGCAGGAGTTGCTGCAGCATCATCGCTTGGCGGATACACCCGGCCATTCGCATAGTCCACATGAAGACAATTCGGCGGTAGGCGAGGATTTGGTATTGCGTCAGACCACACCACAGCATCACTTACAGCAGCAGCAGCAACCCTCACCCGGCTCCTCGGCCTTTACTCCTTTGACCAGCGTTGCAGCTCCCCTACCGCCAACAGTCACGCATCTGCAACAGCATCGCGTATCAGCACCGCCACCAGCAGCAGCCACTGCTGCCTATCTCTATCAACAAAATGCGGCTGCTGCAGCGGCGGCGGCTGCCTCTAGTTTTCCCACCCAACTCATTTCATTGCATCAAATACGTAATTATGCCCATCAACCAGGAGCCGCTGCAGCAGCAGCAGCGGGTCTCTCGCTGGCGGGTGATCATTTAACTACCCTGGGTCTGAGTGCGGTTACAGCGGCCAAAGAGAAGGCTCAATAGTATAGGCCATTAACCAGCGGGCGTGGCCACAAAAGCAGGCAGCAACGATGACATTAGTTTGTAAAAAAGAGGTTAATTTAAAAGAAATGTTTTGGGAAATATTGAAATTTCATTATTATTATTTCTAGTGTAAACATTTTAGGTGATAAGACTTAGACTTAGATAGGCAGCTGTTGCTGATGATAATGATGAAAATGAAGACGATGTTGTGAAAGTAAATGGTTTCTTTAAGGGATGTCTGCTATCGAAATGAACTAGTTTATACGAAAGCTACTTATTTAAGAATTACTGAGATTAAGTGAAGAATTTTAAAATTTCACATACACAGGGTTGTTCGTTTGCTCAGTTTTTTGGTTTATCGTCAGCTATCCTCAAGTTCAGTCGAACCAACTGAGTTAAAACTGAGTTTCACCGAACATGTTACAATCATCCAACCGAACGACCAAAGTTTTATTTCCTCAGCCCTTACTTTTATTGCTACTTTGGGTATTCACCAGCCCTCTTAAAGTATTAAGTCTTAAGTGTTAAACTTTTTAAGGCAAAATATAAACACTGGAACATTTTTGAGATGTAAATAACTTGTGTCTAAAACTAAAAAATGAAGACTTTATATAGAGCTCGTGAATACCCTCAATGTACGGTGGAGAATAATGAATGTAAGTCTTAGTAAACCACGACATCAACGAATTTTCAAAAAGAATGTGCCAATTGAACGATAAAATTAAAAAAGTTTTTAAAGGTCGTGTTTTTTGAGGGACACGAACATGCACGAAGTCAACACGACATTACTGTGCTGTGGTTCGTGTGCGTTCATGACAGTATAAGAAAACACCGCCCAACACAATACTCCTTTTAATCAAGGTTATATTTTACTTTTTTCTCTGAGAACTATAAATTGCTAATATTTCGGTTAAAGGACAGATAAAAAGAAAGGCCCTAGTTGATAAAGCTTAAACTTCATGAACTGTTTCATGAAACGTTTAGTTGATAATATATACATGCATATATCTCAGAAACATCAATTTATGGAAAAGATTTGTGTTTGGAAAATGTTCGATGTATGTTCATTTTATATCTACATCCATAAATTTCATGGCAGTGCTCGATCTGCATTCTTGTTAACTTCATAATTGTAATTGTGATGGCATAACATGTAGCCTTTGTATGGGCACCCTTTTGATGGTCTGCACAGTGACATGTAAGAAGGCGCAGGTACACATGTGCATACATTTTGCGCAAGAGTAAGACATACGGAAATCCGAGCATCTTCTCTTATAAGCAGTCGCGGAACTCTCATCATTTATAAATTTCATGAGGCCAAATCCATTTAACAAGTTTTAACCAAAATAAAGTCCTCTGAACATATCAGTTTATGATTTGTTTGTTAAAACGTGTAAATAACAATAGAATTGTAAACCTTTTTAAGTATTTTTCGTATAAGCTTTTTAAACAAGCAATATTTACCATTTATAAGCCCTTTTCTATAAACGCCCTATTGAATTTATATACCATCTAGTATCCATCAATCAATTGTACATTTTGTCAACTTTCTACACTGCCTAATCCTGTATAACGAAACCATTTACTCTCAGAAACGTTGTCTTCTTCAATCAAAAACTTGAATTAAAATATTTTTCTAGAGCAACTCAGGATTTTTCAACTAGAATTTTATGATATTTATATCTTACTTTATAATATAGCCCTCTACGAACATAAAAATCACTCCTCGTATACCATAAGCAATATTTACCACAAACATGGCAAAACTCTATCTTACTTGAATTGAAGATTTTTGTAAAGCATTTCAAGTAAACTCACAGTTTTGGGTTTAGGTGCCGTACCAAGTACAGCGATAGTCTTAAATAATTATTAATCAATCATATTATCTGAATATATATTTGTAAATAACCTAGCATATATGTCATGTACATGTAAACGTATCAATTTAGTTTATAATCCCGCATTTTCATACTTGCATACATGTAACTTATAATTTAATATAGATTTTAGAATGTATTTTCTACACACACACACACACACACAAAACAAACCCACTCAAAACTTGTAAGGCAAGCTGGAAAAAATCTATTCAACAAATTGTGAAAATAATAAATAAATTTAAAAATTATTTATAAAATAATCGAAAATGGAATAATTTTTCATTAACCGCAGAAACTGTAAGGATCAAAAGGGGCAGCCAAGTAGAAACATAGAACGTAATCCGCTTAACAGCTCCAAAAGAGATTTATGTTCTTTGCAATGTATGTGCAACACTTCACCCTGCACATAATCTTACCCTCATATAGGCGAAAGGCAACTATCAGAGCGCTCTTTGAGTTCATCTTTGGAATTTCTTTGCATTGACCCAGCTGTCGTTAGGTAAAATGAATGATTGATTTGTTTCGCTGGCTCTTTCTGGATCAAAATTGTGAGCTAAATCGAAGAAGAAAACTTGGCGATTCGGTTGTGAAAACGATAGATTTGGATTTGCAAGTACTTAAGGTTTGATTATGAGTAAGTGAACAAAATTGAGTAGTTTAGTAAACTGAACAAGTGAGCATGTCCGTCTTTAGTTGTTCGTTTTAGTTTTTGCTTAGTGAATTGTACAGAGACTGTACACTCAGTTCGGTGACTGTTCAGCTCTTCTTAGCTCGCGTGTCTGTTTGTTCAATGTAAGCACACGCTGGTGTGGCAGTCTTAACCGTTTTTCATGAAAATTATATAAAAAGTACAAATATTATAGAGGTGGTAAGGAAATAAACATATTACTGAAGTGTGACCATAAACGAAGGATTAAAATTAGTTCGATTGATGGCTAACCGTTACAGTGCCCTAAGAATAGTTCCGGCTCTGTGCCGAATGGAACCTCTGAGTCAAATTATAAACCAAACCGTCGTCGTTTTAAAATGCTGAACTGAACCAAAATAAAACAAAGGCGCTGCAGTCGGGTGCCCCCAAAAATTTGTGGCTCTATCTCTCATAGTCTCTGAGATCGACGCGATCATCCAGACAGACGGACATGGCTATATTGACTCAGCTCTTCTTGCTGATCAAGAATATATATACTTTCGGAAATGTTTCCTTCTCCCTGTTACGTACATTCGCACATCTTTATGATCCCCAAAAAAAGACCAAAACGGTTCGATTCCTTATAAAAACTGAAAGGATATACGACATGAGAATATTAGCGCATTTCCAATATAACTTCTACATTTTTCATTAAGCAATCTGAGTACCTCACGACAATTTGTAGTTCAAAATCAGTGCAGGATTGCTGTGTTTTTCATTTAGAAAGTGGTTCTTTCCACTCAAAATGTAGGATTTCAAAATAAATGGTAAGGATTTCAAATCCTGAATGCTACGTATAGAAAATCTACACTAAACATGTTGTGGATCTATTCGCACCACAATTTGTGGCAATGCAGCGCGAGTGCTTAATAGTAGGATGGGCTGAGATGCCGGCACTTGTGTTTAAATTGCAGAGACCAGATAAGTAAGATGAGCAAGGTAAGTGAAAAAAAATTTAAGTTTGGTCTTTTTAGCTCTTGTAGCTTAGAAAAGCTACATGCCATGCCGCATGTAGAAATGAGAAAACCAATCGCGGTATGTAGAAAAGCTGCGTAAGCATATTCGGTGGAAAATCCCTATGAAACGTGTAGAATACCTACATTTTCAAATAGTTCTTACATAGTTTTTATTTGTTTTCTATGTAATTACCTTTCACCGGACTACATTCCGGAGTATCCCATTTCCTTTATGAAACGTTATTCGCAACTTTCTACGTAATTTAGCAATTGAATGTAAATGATTTCGAAAGTGTGCGAAAAGGCACATATTAACGTTAGTCACAAGTCATAATATTTGACAACGGACACTTGGCTCTATAAAATATATATCAAAATTAACGAGAAAGCCAACGAACCGAGCCGAAACCGCGATTCAGTTAGCTCCAAAAACCATGTAATGAACCGAACCGGAGGCTTAAGAGCAATGCAAACTAGTTCCTCATCACTAGAATATGGTTTATCGCACACATGTTCAATAACATTTAAGTCGGGTAAGTAAGGTGGCCACTCATGCAATGTGAGCTTACATTTTAGTCCTTAATCCAGAACACCCATTAAAACCCGAGCATTGTGAACCAGGGCGTTATTTCGGTAAAAATGCCACTGCAAATTTGCATTTAATTTTCAAAAGAAGAAAAAATACCCTTTCGGGAAGGACATTTTTAAGACAATTTTGATTTTAATTTCAAACTTCCATTTTTCATATCTTTGGATGATTTTCACCTCCGATGGATAAAATATTAAAATCTATTTACCATTTTATAGATATTTTTACTTCCAACTAAGATCCTTTACCAGACAGGGTTCCGGTTGTAAAATAATGTATGCGTTATTTCTAAAGAAAACTTAAAATCACATCTCGTCCCATTATTATGAAAAAATCATCAAATCTTATAAATCAGCTCGGTTATTTACCATTCATTCTTAAATTCATTTCTAATGGAAGAACCAAATTACAGAAAATCCGTAATGATGGACTTTTGTCTTATCTAGCTTACAAGTTTTTCAGATTCTCAATATCACTACGCTCGGAAAGTTATGAACAGAAATCTATTGAAATTGACTACTATTTTTCTTTTCAGCCTTTCTCTGAAGTTTCGATATTTTTTGTATTTCGACTTAAGACCACAGCATATAATACTTACCACCAAATCTTGGAGAAATTAAGAAGAATCTAAGCAAAATAGATTAGAAATATCTCCTTATTTGTTATTCTATAATCACCTTATTATTTGCAAATGGCAATAGGTTTCGGTGATAAATATTATTAGCAAGACTTGAAACACAAAAAATTACGAAGTTTCGCCGGATTTAATTAGACGAAAAATATAAGAAGCAACCCTCGCATTCTGTTCATCAGTACTACTACTTCTTGCGGAGTTCTTCATTGAAGTTGCACTAGGTTGATTAAACGGATGCTAAAATTATTCATTTTTACTTTATAATCAAACTACATATTTATACTCGAGTTAGATATCACGATTCTCCACTTCAATTCATAGAGTATCCTCTTGAAGTCTTCTTTCGAGCTGCGATTTAACTAGATAAGCAGTTGAGGGATTAGACAATTTTTACACTCAATAAAAATTGTAATGTTTCGTATAGATCAACAAATAAATCACTAAATTGATTTCCAAGCCCCCTTCCCACTTCCCTTCACAAAATACCAGTTTCGACTCATAGCAGGTGTTTTTTTTTTGTCGCTCTTCTTGTCTCTGCTCACTGAAGCATTTTGAATGGAATTATTAATAACAGCAATTTGTGTTAAAAATGAACAAATAATAAGAAAAACGTTTTTTATGGGGCAAATAAAATTGTCTTTAAGAGCTCATAAAAATTGGCTAAACACTGGCAATTGAGTGAGCATAAAAAGACACCCACAAAAGAGTCAGAGGGTAACAAGCAGTTTAGAAAGACATAAAAGGGGTTTGGGACAATTGTCTGTTTGTCAACAAAAGAGCGAAGAAGAATTGTGCAAAAATTGTGCACAAAAGTACAAAAGGACACCCCTTTAGGGGTAATACATACTTAGAGAATGACAAATAAACCAACAAATCATCAAACGAAGAATTGGCAAACACACCGCAACAGAACGAAAGTCGAACACAACCGAAAAGGTTGGCAATCTTTATAATCGATCAAGGGGAAATTTGCCAACCCTACATCCCTTTCTCTGCTGAAGTGGCGGGCCCTACACAATGTTTGCCAATAATTTAATTGATAAATGATTTGATTTCGCGATCGCATCGATCATAAACGCAGCCAAGCATTGAAATTTATCCTCTTGCCTGGCCATTGATTAGCATATCAATATACCCAATTTTATATTCAACTAATGATCATGGGATTGTTTGGTTGCCCCGATCTTTGGGGTGGCTTCTGTCTATGGCTTGTCTTGTCTCTGGGTGCTGAAATCATCACGAAGCTGTCGTTGTGTGTGCATCATCAGCGCTTTGTTATGTTAACTATGAGAAAAAAATGTGTGTGAAGGATCTATCCTGGCAAGGGATACTCTCTCTTTCTGTGTGACTGTCACTTTTTAGTTTCAGCTTGATCGATATGATAATTAGAATGCAATGCCTGGGGCCAGAGAAGGAGTTTTTTGTGTGTTTTTTATTTTTGTTTGTTTGTGAAAGTGAATAGATAGAACACGAGATGATGGCATCTGCTGAGGTACTTGTAGTTTCTTATGTCCTATGGCTTAAAAACTTTGAGTCTAAGCCATGGATCCGGTTGTCCCAGTACATCGAACTCAAAGCTCATTTTTTTGGGCCATACTCTTAGGAAATTGCCAATAAGAAACGCCATTTCATGCTTTACATCTTCTGAAGCTCTGCCATGATGTCTTCAATTCTTATTTCTTTTCTTTTTTTGCAAGCAAAAAGGCATTGCCAACCTAGCTATAGCCAACATTATTCAAAACACCGAACAATTTAATTAATATTTGATATTAACAATGCAGGGGTAGGGGTCATAAGGGAGGCTAGGTTCATCTATCTGTCCGAACAAATGATGGGAGCATTTAGCAATTAAATACGATTTATGATTACAGGTTTGTCATTTGCGATTGCTAATGATTCTCTGTTGAATGTCACTGATAGCTAAGATTTGGTTATTTTCTGGCCTCAGTACATTTGGTCGAAAATACATTTAGGGCTGTTTTCTGATCTTCTAGATAGCTGCTATGTATCAGATAAAGTAAGATTTTACTCTGTTATTTGTTATTAAAGTGATAGATAGCCCCATGTGAAAGATATGAAATCGGCCCTTAGACCACAAAATGGATGGCATAATTTTAGAGGGTTGAGCTAATTTTCAGCTATGGGGTTAACAGCTGGCTGTACAATCGGTCTCACAAAACCAATCAGGATTGTCAAGCTTACCACCCGCTATCGGCAATCATAAATTAGTAATCAGATATAGGATTTATCTGCTGAATGTGCCCGATCAGACCTTGGAGTTACTTTGCTAGCAATTATTACTAACTCTTACATATTTCACTTAACTGAGCATTAATCACTGACCTTTCTTCTCAAGTATGCAAGTACTTTAAGAAACTTCCACGAGTCTGCCGATTAAAATCAATTAAAGATTGTGTATTCTTTATAAAGGTAGGAAAATTTGGTTCAGAGTGGGGCAAAATAAGAAGAAGTGGACGTTGAGGGCGTTCACTTGCAACTATTAAGTCTTGGTGCAGTGAGCTTTCCAAGTCTTACAACTACACTAAGCAACAAAATAATCTGAAATCAAGATAATTGTTTCAATACTGAGACGAAATAGAGTAAAAAGTCAACAGACAGGGGAAAATGTCAACCATGGAATATATTCTCAACTCAACTCTAGCTTAAGTAGCATTGGATTATGCACGGCTTTAAGATGCAACAATCTCATTTTAATACAGAAAGTAGAAAGGGTCAACTAAAGTCAGGCAAATAAATGCAACAGGTCGGAGGTAGCATATCTTTCGAATACCAGAAAGTGTATTTAATATATTCTTATATTGGTTAACATAATATAAAAAAGAAAAGAATAAATATAAAGAATATTTGATTTGAATTGTTATACTCATCGAATGCAAAGTTTGGGAAGCTTTTTCATTGCTAGTTGCTTTAAAGCTGCCGCCAGTAGCTAAAAGACCGAGTGAAAGAAAAGGTAAGCCTTTTCCATTAGAATTCGCTTGCACAGAAAGCCACACACTACCCGCTACACCACACCCGGCCACTAAGTACAACAACCACCACAAGACAGCGAAAGCAGAGCGCAACAACAAAATCAACGCTGCAATAAAGTTGTTGTTGCCTTCAATTTCGCAAGAGGCACAGGAGAGAAAGAGAAGAGAGACGCATTCGAAGCGCCTGAGGCGAATATGGCGCGGTCACCCCTACCATAAAGCATATACATTGTTGGTCAGCATCAACAGCAGAGTTGAGTATGGCTATCCGTCCGACTGACTGTTTGTCCGTCTGTCGACTTGACCGTATGAACAAATAGATCTCAGATACAGGTTCGGAATGTATGAGAAATAATCATCTTATACTTGGAGGCAGATGAAGTTTGCTTTTAGTTTTTGCCACGCCCCCCACCGCTTCCGCAATTTAGAAAAATCGAAAATCTTTCATATATTTGTAGATAGATTGTTAGAACTTTCTAGACATATTCAGACATATATTATATCTCTTTTATTGTTTTGCAGATTGCAAGTTCCTTGAAAATACGAGTATTATGTTTTTAATCTTTCATATTAAGAATCAACAATTTGATTGGACTTGGAATGTCTCTTTGAATACATTTTTGTACAAATTGTGTACAACAAATTTTGAAAGAATTTTTTTAAGGTGGCGTAATTAGTATTATATCGAATCAGCCAAAGTTGAAACCAACATCATTTTGAAGCCTCATCATTAGTCTTTCTTTTCCAGTATGTGTCGTTTCGCAGAAGTGAAAAAAACATAGTTTAAGGGCCGTTTTCTAAACTTCTACATAGAGCTATCTGTCACATAAACCGATAAATAACAGACAGACAGAAGTCCAAGTTTATCCGACATATAGCAGCTATTTAGAAGATGAGAAAATGGCCCTTAGTGTGCTTCGAATTTGTCAACTTCTGTGTCAACAAAACACAATTTTGTAAGACAGCTTTCGCACGGTTAGTAAGAAAGAGATTCTTGCTTCGTTTGTGTGTCTGGTGATGAAAATTGGTTTCATTACAATAGCCCCAATCTCAAAATCATACGATGCCAAAGCAGAATACTCGAAATATGTATTTAAATGGTGGGACGAATTGGACTGGGTGTACTATGAGCTGCTACAACCGGGCATCATCACAGACCAACTCTATAGAATTCAACTGATGCGTTTGAGTCAAGCATTGAAACTACTTTATGTTAATGTTTTCTATCTGACAACTGTCTGTCATCAGCAGGTTCGTACTTTTGAAGATCTTCACTATTCTCCACCATAGATTCGTGGATCGCATGAAAAACGCTTCGTTTTATCGAGATGATATCCGAAAATTTACCGAAATGTGGGAAAAGTAATGGCTAGCGATGGACAATACTATAAAATGTTTTAAAAACGACTTCGAATGCTTTAAGACCTATTTATAACGCCAACCTTCAGCTAGCTCCGCTACATTTAATCAAGTAAGCTTAATCCTCGAAGGAATCGCTATTGGTTCACACCATTCTGCGTTTCTCTCAGTGCGACCCTCTCCATTAATCAGCCTCAGGAGCGTAAGCATTATGCAAAACTACTTTCATTTAAATATTGTCTCAGGGATTTTCAATGCCAAAAAGATAATTTGGATGCCTGAAGAAAGGCGGCATCAATGCCATCAATAGATTTATGGTTTCTAAACTCTAGACAAAATCAAAACAGACACACATACACTCACACTCAGTCCAGGGGTTGTTGCACACGTACACTCAGACTGCACAGCCCGTAATCAGATGCGAACCCTACCCCAAAAAAAAAAAAACAAGAAAAAACCGTCGCACCCTCGAAACCAACTTCAACTTAGCATAAGAAAGAAATTCAGGTTCCTTGTGTTACCCCGTTCAGTTATTCGCCAAACCATTTAGTCCGCATTCAGCAATTCTTACGGATAAACTATTTATGAAATTATTACACAATACATGGAATACAGAGCCGCGATTAGCCGTGATTCTCGATCGGGAGAGACTGACGGAGGTGTGTATGTTTTTCCCATAACTTCTTGTTTGCCTTTTTTGTTGTGGCCTCTTCTTTATGATATTCCGAAAATTTGCATTCTCTTTCAATCGTTTTGCCAATTCCAGCATATTGATTCGCTTTGTTGTGGGCATTGTTCGATTCTCTAATAAGGTGCGATATTGTGAAATTTGATGCGATTTTTTGCACCCTTCCGCAAGGATTTCCTTTCTATATTTTTCGCGCACATTGAATGGGCACACTCTCTGATCTATTGTTGAGGTTTTCTATGGCATTGTCTGGTTAGGTATGTTTTGTTAAGGATTGATTTTCCTTGTATTCGCGTTTCAATTGATATGTAATTGATACTTAACAATTTGAGGGGCATATTGCGAATTTTTTGTTTTATTTTAGTGGCATTTTTATTAAAGGCTTGATGCGAATTTTCGGCAGATTGGCATCTGGATCTTGGGGTCAATCAATGAACTGCGAATATTATGAATGTTAAGAAGAAAGAATATGAAGATTCTTTTTGTGTACTGGGTCTATTCACTCACTCTAATATCTTGTTGAACAGGTTTTCAGAAATCTTTCAGTAACAAAAGGAATTTATCTCTCGCGTTTAACAGATGTCGGAGAAATATAAGATGATAGGGGAAGTAATTTGAGTTTGACTTGTAGATTTTTAAGTGTGTTAATGGTCAGTCGGTAGAAAAAAAATCAAAGCACTCTTGGATATTGTTTAAACTATTAGAATCCCATACTTTATCGTCTAGCTGGTAGCTATTTGGAAGATACGATATCGGATCTGAATAAGGGAAAGTTAAATTTTTTAAAATTCAACATTCTTAGCTTTTCTACTTTCTAGTGTAATTTATGATCACATTGGAGATTTTAGAAACGGGAAGACGATTCGAACATAAGAATCTATTTCTTTTGGATGATTTCTGTATCCATTAGGAACGGATAATTTTTGATTTTAAAATATATTTCTAGACAATTTTGTAATATTTATAGGTATCTTGAAGATGGCTGCAAGCCAAAAAAAATATTGGATCTCCGGCTCGTTGGTTCGAACCATAGTTTAACAGTCTTTTGATCATAACTCGACAACCGTTCATCCGATCTTCACCGTTCCTTTGGCGGATCGTTTAATTAGCCTGATTACTAAATATGTGTTAAGGGTACGAACCTTCTAGCTTAAGTACTGTGGGAGATATGTCTTTTTTCTACATAGCGGGGGCGGCAGGGGGTGTGGCTAAAATTAAATATAAACTTGATCTACCTGGAGATAAAAGAAGTTTATGTCCCATACACGTAAATGCATCGCTCTCGTACCATCTCTGAGATCTGTGCATTCGTACCGACAGACAGACGGATATGGCTATATCGACTCTGCTGATGATGCTGATCAAGAATATATATACTTTAAAGGGTCGCAGATGCTTCGTTCTGGGTGTTACATACATTTGCACAAACTTGTTATACACTATGTACCTTCGGTAGAGAGTATAAAAAGCAGGGATGCTAACCGGTTCTGAGCTGAACCTGTTTTGAACCGAACCGAACCGCTTATTCCCGCTGGTGAACCGAACCGCAAACCGAACCGGCTTCCTTTCAGAATTTCTGAACCGAACCGAAAACCACAAATATAAACGGTTCGGTTCGGTTCAGTTCTCTGACGAGTTTTAACGGGAATTGCTTTTCTCTAGCCAATGATTTTGATTAATTAGGAAATTTGAATCGTTTTCCGAAGATAATTTTCAAACATTTCAATCGACCTTCTACATATTTAGCGTTGTCGGATCGATATAACTTTTAAGGATAGCCTGAACCTGATTTCCCGCCGATCTCTTAATTTACCTGTCATCAATCTTAATTTGTTTTCTCATTAGACAATATTTTAATTTTTCTGTGGTACTTCTTAACCTTAATTCAATCTTAATCAGGGCATTCCTCCAGGAACTGATAGACGAGTCCTGGGAATCCGACATAATAATCTTTGTAGATTGCTCTAAGGATTTTAAAGATATTCGAATGGATTATAGGAATCAAATTTCAAAAATGGTAGAATAGCCACTTCACCGAAATCATATTTTATAATGTGCCTTTGTGAACCACTGAACCGAACCGAAACCGCGGTTCATTTAACTCCAAAAACCATGTTATGAACCGAACCGGCGGTTTAGAAACTGTACAAACCACTGAACCGAACCAGTACTTATTTTCGAGTGGTTTGCATCCCTGATAAAAAGCAATACATTTATTTAGTAACAAACTGCGCGTTAATTCAAGTAGTTAATTTAATCCTACGTTCTTCAAATCGCTTTAGACCTGCTCCAATCGTTTGGGAATCGGATCGATTTTGGTTCGAAAAGACAAGGGAATACTATACATTTAATTTACCAATGTTAAGCCCTTGCTTTTGTGATTAATTGTAAAAACTTTGGAGTCGAGGATCTTAAAAAGCAGAAGCTATAATGGGTCTGCATTTTATTAGTAGTACACTTTGCAGCCCATTTTTGCTGAACCAAACCTAAATTTTAGAATCGGAGCAGGTTCGTGCTCAGCTTTTATTTCTAAAGAGGTTCGAATCAAGGTTCGGTTCAAGATTAGTTTCTTAGTAAAATAAAAGTCGGCTCAAAACCGGTTGGCAACCCGGATCTTAAAATATTTGTCCGTAATGTTAATTTATTTATAAGTAACTGGCTGACTCGGCAGAATATAATTAAAAATCATTGCTCTCGAGTTTTCCCCAAAGTTTCACCACAGTTAGACGAACGATGTACTTTAGTAAATTTCGGGGTTAACAACCATTTCCCAAAGCTTAAGCAGAATCAGAAGACCGGTATTATTAGGCAAATTTCGAGTAAAACCCTTCTCCTGGCAATTTCGAACAATTGATATCAAATTTGAGAAAAACCGGCGCAACCAATCTCAATTGATGAATTACTATACATTTTTTACACCATTTTTATACACCATTTTACGGGACAGTAATGGAAATCAAAGGATCATGTGTTGAAAAGCAGAAAACCAAAGTTCCCGTAGAGGAAGTAGATGTGAACTCTCTGATTGCTAAATTTGTGGAAACGGATGTATCTGATGTAGACCATAACAGGGAAACAATTTCAAACTCAGATAGTAAGAAGCTTGACCCAATGTGTTCCCATACTCAAATCTAATGCGATTCAACCAAAATTTCTAAGTTATACTTCCAAAAATAGAAGATAAATTTTGATGCTGAAGTAGCCGCTGAAAGCAGCGCTGCTACTGCGCTGCAGCAGCGAACAGTCTTTTGATCATAACTCGACAACCGTTCATCCGAACTGTGGGAGATATGAGGCTTTTTCAAAATTCCGCAGCCGGGGCGAAAAATTAAATTAAAATTAAAGAAGCACTTTTCCCATACAAGACAAACCTCTCTCCCTTCTTATCTCTGAGATATGTGCGTTTATACGAACAAACAGACGGACATGGCCATATCGACTCGGCTGTTGATGCTGATAAAGAATTTATATACTTTATGAGGACGGAGATGCTTCCTTCTGGCTGTTACATACTTTTGCACACACTTAATATAAATACCTCTGGTACGCAGTATAAACGAGAGCGAAAGTTAACGTCGGCCCTGCCCGACTCAGTGATTTTGACTAGATGAAAATTTTATGATTTTAAACACGTGTATTCAAAATGCTATATATTCGCAAAAAAAATCGCAGATTTGTTTTGGATAGTCTGATTAGGATAATATATTTATATTAAATTTCTGTAAGCAGATTCGTCCCTAGCACACGAAAATAATGTTGAAGTCATGTCAATATACTGGAATAGGGTAGTTTTGTTGCCCTGTGTTATTGGTGATGTAAACTTTTCTGAGCTACTGGGTAACCTGGCAGGACTGGCTAAAAATTCTTATAAAGTTTTATTTTTTTAAATTGAAGTTGTATAATTTATTTAGGTTCACATTTCTAATAACGTCTCCGGCTTCAACTCTCTGTAAAACGAGGCTTAACTGGCCGGTCGGACTAAAACAAATTCCGTGTCACAGTTAATATTAATATTTTTAATTTTTAGTTATGGCAGATTTGGGCTTTCTTAGTTGGTTAGACTTTTAATGGCATGTTATAAACAAATATAAATGAATTAATCTAAAGATACCTTACAACCGGGGATGGTTATGAGGCAAAGAACCTCAGGATACAAAGAGCAAGTTGTAAATATGGCTATTTACTTACACACTTTTTATGTGCTTGCAGAGGGTTTTTTCAAATCTGGTATCTGGTACAAATACGCTGCCCATTTGTAGGAACGATCTGCCGAGAAAGTAGTTCTAGTGAGAAAACCTTATTTGTTTCAATGTTTCCATGGTTTCACAAACTTTGGTCCAAATCGGACAACTATATAGTAAGCTGCCAAGAAAATAAAGGTGTTTAAAATTGTCTTACTAATAAAATCTTTTTGTTTTGAATGGTAGCGTGTTTAATTTTTGCAAAAAAGGGTGATTTTTAAGCTACTATCTTTTTGGCAACACTGCTTTAAACAGCTCACGCACGTTTCGTGTTTTGTTTCACTGTCAAACATCTTCAGTTTGGTCTATAATTTAACGATGAATCGTCTTATAAACGAACAACGCTTGCAAATTATTGAATTTTATTATCAAAATGCGTGCTCTGTTAAGAAAGTTTAAGTTGTGTTCAGCGACGAAGCTCATTTTTGGCTCAATGGATACGTAAATAAGCAGAATTGACGATTTTGGAGTGAATATCACTCAGAATATCACTGCATCCAGAAAAAGTCACAGTTTGGTGCGGTTTATGGGATGGTGGCATCGTTGGACCGTACTTCTTCAAAAATTATGCGAGTCGTAACGTAACTGTGATTGGTGAGTGCTAGCTTGAGATGATCTCCAACTTTTTTTTGCCCAAAATGCAACAGCTTGACTTGCATGACATCTGGTTTCAACAAGACGGTGCCACATGCCACACAGCACGCGCAACAATGGACTTATTAAGGGGCGAGTTCGGTGAACATTTTATTTCACGTTCGGGACCGGTCAATTGGCCGCGTAGATCGTGCGATTTAACGCCTTTAGACTATTTTTTGTGGGGCTATGTTAAAGCTCATGTCTATACAGACAAGCCCGCTTCAATTGACGCATTGGAAGACAACATTGAAGCATTTATTCGTGAGATACCGGCCGAAATGTTGGAAAGAGTATGCCAAAATTATACTAAGTGGATGGACCATTTGAGGCGCAGTCACGGTCAACATTTGCTTGAAATAATCTTCACACATTAAATTATATGGACCGTACTATCGATTCAAATAGAGATTTCATTCATTTTTCTGAATTTTAAGTGTTTTTTTTTTTAAATACTTTCCTATAGCTCTTAAAAAATCACCCTTTACTTAACTAAAGTACTTTCACACAGTTCTAGAAAGTTTTGTTCAGATCGGATGACCATAGCATAAGGCTGTCATAGGAACGATCATTCGAAGAACAATTCTTGGCATCTTTCAGTTATTAGTATAATCTGCTTCAGCATTATTTTGTCAAATTGCATCAAAATTGGATGAATATATCTTGTAGCTGTCATTCATTAAACTGGCCAGACAAATTATCTCTTGGTTAGTTTGGGAAATCACTCAACTAGCATTTCGAAAAGCGAAAATTATATTATAGAATGATACTCTTTTAAAACCCTTATTTATATAAATTATACGGTCTGCAAGCGTATATAAACATCAGGGGAGCCGAAGTTTACTTTCCTCTGTTTTTTTTATTCCTTTTTTGTAATTTTCTCTCACCGCTTCAAACTATTTACATAGTCTGAAATAACGTTTTTTTACTTCTTTAAAATCTTGACAACCAACACGTGTTTCCATTAAAGCCTAACAAATCTAACTGCGTAATTGTAACACTTTGAATACAATTGTTATCCCCCCTTAAATGACGCAATTCCAAAAAATTTAATTAACATTTTCACGCAAGCGAAGGAAAAAAAACATTTCAAAAATTATACAAAAAATGCTCAAAGAAAAAAAAAACTACAGCTCTCCAAAATTCACTAGACGATCCTTTCTACCAAAAAAAAAGTGGTCACACGAGATTTGAACATAAAAAGACATAAAAAACCCGCCAAAAAAATCGGTCCAATTATAAACGACTTTTTACTGTATTCAAGCAGAAAAAAAGCAGCACTAAAAAAATGGGTTAAAAAAACTGACGAGTCAAACAAAAGGCTAGGATGCGCTCGCATCCTGATGATTTTTTTTCAACCCAAAGCAAAAAAAAAACTACCCAAAAAAGTAGGCAATGGGCCGACAGTTGGTAGCTCATTTGAATATTTGGCGCTGGAAATTTTCTCACGATTTTTTTTTCCTGCAGACTACCCACAGGGCTCAGGGTGACGATCAAGGATAGCGCAAGGATGCAGACATCTCTAAGCAAGAGACAAGAAGTAAAAAAATCCGGATTTTTTTGCCTCATTTCCATGCGGAAGCGTTTCTTTCAACAACGAAAAGGGTGAGCACAATGGGACGAAAGACTCCTTAATTTATGCACAACACGTTCGCGGATCGGACGCTGCTTTTAAAGGGTTGAAAGCGCGATCCTGCTGCAGGATATCTTGGCATTAGCATATTTGATCAAGTCCTTTTTTTGGTTGTTGTTCTCTGAAGGGTGCCCGCTGTCTAGGGTCAAACATCATTTTTCATTTATTCTCGGGGAAAAAAATGCGCTTTCAAATAGTAAAAAATACGCAAATTATTCAAATTTAGTGAAATGCGCATAACGAATGTGTGCCATGAACTTGATTTGCTTCAAATTCTGGTCTGGGTCATTTTAACATGCCATCGCTCAGCCCCAGGTCATATAAAAAAAGAAAATTCTGCTACCCTGCCTGAAGGATAGCTGCTTTCCTTTATCATCTTACCTCATTTCCCTTTGGAATATTTGTTTATCTACTTATTTTACATATTCAGGCTTTGTGACGTTTTGTGAGCCTTTGTAAAAGTTTTAAATCAATATTTGTTCATTAGTCACGTTCAATAATTTTAATTATAATAATTTCATTCCGATGTTAAGGGGCAAAGAAATGAAGCAAAACAGATGCCTAAGTAGCAGTAGGATATTTAAAAGAAAGGCACAAAATTGAGCTGGGCGTTTAGTGATCGGTCTAAGCAGTCACTTTGCTCCAACTTGTCAACGAATTCCAGCACCTGGTCTCCTCCTCTGTGATGGTCAAGTCTTTCACTTTCCAATTTTACGCTGTTTGTTACTGAAGTTTCATCACCCTTACAGGAAACCGATCCTTTCTAGCGTATCTAATCCAATCCTTTACATAACGAGTTTTACCAGATGTACTGGCATTTTGGCACTGAGCCAGTTTATAATCCACCATCAGATTATTAAAGTTACACGATAAGGTGTTGCTCAGCCTTAAGTTTTTGGGAAAGGTCTCTTCTATTTTGATGGAGTTTTTTTTGGGAACAACAGAAGTGGATCTTAGTGGTTCGTCGAAAGCGACTTTTAAAGGGTGATTTTTTAGCAGTTTTCGGTTTTTATTTGATGGGGTGTAAGACATGTTTTCCAAATCTATTGAGTTGGCGCCTCGCTAGAGAATTGCAGTCTGCTAGTTTTTGTTCAGAGGACTCTTCCCTTGGTTCACATATTGGGGTGCTTGTTATTCCCAACTTGTACAGATGACCCCGCAATCCTGATGTTGAAGGTATTCTTTTCTTGATTCCTTAAATGGTTCATTCTTACTGCTTTTGCTTATCTCAACACTTGGTTTCACCCAGGAGGTTGTTCTAAGCATATTCTCTTCCTTTCTAAAGAGCTCCCTAATGTTGTGTTGGCCAAGGCCGCAGTAGGGTTCTGGTCCTACCATTGTGGTGGCTGCTCGCTTGCGCACCAGTTCGTTGACCAATTCGTTTCCGTGGATTTTGTTGTATCGAGGTATCCAGAGTAGAGACAAGTTGTTCATGGTGCTTAGTTTGTCCGATTTATTCTTTATCTCTAAGACGAGCCTTTAGGTGAACTTATTGCAGCTAAGAGCATTGAGCATTCTTAGTTTTTCCCCATTTCAAAGTATACACATCGTGAGATAGCACCTACTTTGGCTTGAAATATGCCAGTTTTTTACTGCTACCCCAATTCCAGTTCTCTTAGGTGTAACAGACAAGTCTGCGTATATTTTCTGCGAGAAAATAGACTTGGATCAAGAATTTTCGATTTCCTTAGAATGAAAAATCTTAATCCAAGTATGACTTTTTGATCCAGTTTTTCTTGATCCAAGCACGAATCATTCTCAAATCAAACAGAATAGTTCTTGTATCAAGTGCTAAACATACTCAAATTCGAGATGGCTCATTCTTGAAGTAAGAGCATACATGTCAAAATCCGAAAACGTTCTTTCTATTATCAAGAGCTCGAGGTATACACAACACTTCAAAGCAGCATCAGTCTTTGCCTGTCAACTGTCAGTCGAACAACCGTTTCTCCTTGCCAGAAATGCCATAGCTGGTTGTGAATTCTAAAGCAACATAAGTGAAAAAATTGATTGCACTCTCCGCTCGATTGCTTCCCCACATGCCCCTCTCCCATTAAAAACAAAACTGAAAGAGCGAGTTCAACGCTGTGGTCACTCAAACTTGCTTGCTCTTCTCTCTGTTTCTTTATCTCACTTTCCTTGCCTAAAAACACTATACTGAGGACGAATTTAGCTTGATTTCAAGAACAAAATTGTTAAAAATTGAAGAACGATTACATTGTTATACCCGTTACTCGTAGAGTAAAAAGGGTATACTAAAGTCGGGCAAATGTATGTAACAGGCAGAAGGAAGCATCTCCGATATCATAAAGTATATATATTCTTCATCAGCATCAACAGCCGAGTCGATATAGCCATGTCCGTATGTCCGTCCGTCCCTCCGTCCGTCCGTCCGTCCGTCTGTATGAACACCTGGATCTCACTGACTAGAAGAGCTAGAGCAACCAAATTTTAGATGTAAGCTAGTATTGTCTGTAGGAAGATCAAGTTTGTTTCAAATTTGGGCCACGCCCCCTCCCGCCCCCGCAATAAAAAATGTTGAATATCTCCTACAATTTGTAAGCTATCTACCTCAGATTTTGCAGTATAGTGCATGTGCCCAATATGTACAATCTCGCAAATTTTCATAAAGATCGGATAATAAATGTCAGAGTTAAAAAAACGTTGCATACTTATCTGAGCCGCATGAGGTTATTAAACACTAACTGCCTTGAGTAACGGGTATTTCGAAGTCGGGCAGGGCCGACTTTAACTTACGCTCTTGTTTTTAAGAGCGTTCATTCTTAAGTTATTCGTTCACCTTTTTCTGGGTCTCCATCACTTTAAAGAGATTTGTCTATCGAAGTGGAAATCTTCCATCAATATGGAAATATATATTTTTTACCTTTAAATGCCTAGCTAAAGCACTCTTTTATCATAAACAAATTCTTTCACGTATGCTTTTTTTATATTGATTAATATTGTCAATCGAATGAAACGATAATACTAAATACAAAAAGTTGTTCTTATCCGACCATAGGACCGAAAAAACCTGTGGCAGTTATGATATACATATAATATATTCAGCCGATCCGGTTGGCTACAATGATTAAGGTTACTAAATATGAGGTTCATGGTTTTTGGTCTAAGATTTTGGTTCGACCTTTATATAGTAATCGACCTCAAAACACTACAAACTAAATGGGAACTGTATCGGGTTTGAGTCTAAAGTGACACATCACATGGAATTATTTAGAAAATTATTTTCTGTTAAGTAATATTCAATTTTATCAAAAATATTACCAAAGTAATGTGAATCTCTTGTTTTGGGACTCAATGAACCAGTATTGGAGTCAAGGATCTTAATTAGCAGAAGCGAATATATAACTTCATAGATCTTTTCATTACACTTTCCTGCCGATTGTAAGACTAAGTCGTCCAAAAACATCAGAATAACAGAAGAATTCGCTAAGCAGTGGGCAAATTTTTTTTCAAGGTTATAATTGTTCTTGAACCGAACAGAAATGTTAGTTTCAGAACAGGTTTAGCTTCTTTACCTCAAGAGGATCGGTTCACAGTAATATGAAAGTCGCAATTCCGGGCTAGAATCAGTTCGGATTTAATCTGGTTTGTAGCCCCAATAAAAATCGCTTGGCAGTAAATTCGATTTTTGAACCGAAACCGATATCTCTGGCTCGGAGCAATTTTTTGTTCATTGATTTTGTCACACTTTAGTTCGGCTGAAGGACTAAATCGCACTGAAGAAAATGTGGAAGCTCTGTGGGACAAAATCAAGTTTGCAAATCGAGCTCAAGAAGCAATCTTTTTCGAATTGAGCGTATTCGGATATTCAGTTTCGGGCATTCATCTACCAAACCAGTTTCAATATTAAATTAAATGCCAGTGTCGAGCTCAGTGTTCTTATAAACGAGTTCTGAAGATCACAAAGCTATAGGCAATGGGTAGAAAACAGTTCCAATGGTAACTGGTTCGATACATAGCTTTCTTCTCCCTGTTACATACACTCGCACAACTTCATGATCCCAATTTTCCCATTTTTAGTGGGAACAGGGTATAAAAACGATAGAGTATTTGCAGGTGTATTATTTTTAAGCATACCTCACAGATAAAGTAAGTTTAGCCTTCATGTCTAAAACTTACCCAATCGAATAATCATATTTTATAGAAAATCTCTCGACAACAGCCAATGAATCTGGTTTCAAACCAAATTTCACCAAAGCAAATATACCAAACATGTCGTGCAAAATCTATCAAATAATAACCCCCATCATGAGATAAAGCAACACAAATCCATCAAGCTCGATAAAATATATACACCATAGAGATTTGAAAAGCAAAAATAAATTGTGCAAAAATTATGCAGTCATCGTAACAAATAAACCCAAGAAAAAAATTGGCAAGACTCCGAAACCTTATAAATATGCAGAAAAATGGGAAAAATTTTAGAAACCGAAAGAGTTGTTTATTTTGATTAAAATTAATTAACCTACCTAATTACAGGTACAGCCCGGTGGACCACACTTCAAACTGGTTGACTTGTGCCAAAATTAATTTCATTTTTTTTTGGATACGTAGGGGTAGTCGACTTCAAAATCAGTTAGCCAAAAATGAGAGATCGACAGTTAAAATTGTTTGGTAAGCAACGAAATGATTGATTAAACATCATCGTGATGAACGAAGACCAAGAGGAGAGACCATAAAAAATTGTTTAATTTTGTTCCATAGATTTTTGTTGTTGCTAGAACCATGTGTTGTATCGTGTATGGATTCAAGCAAGTGAAGATTCTGCTTCTAGTCAAACCGGTTGGTCTGATGTGTGTTGAATTATGCCAGCTTACTTACAGAGAAGAACTGACAAATGTTTGTGAGTGCCGTTGTCGAGGCTGGGGAGGAAGATCAAAGTTTAAAGAGGGGTAAGCTCTCAGTAAAGCGGACAATCTGCGTTTAGATGAATTTAATAAAAATTGATTACAATTTATGACTTTATTATAGACTAAGAAAGTCAATGCTTATTCGTAGGATTATGCAGGAAGGCAAATCCCTTTCACTTACAACACTTTGGTACCTAAATGGTGAAGCAGTCAAAGGCTTGTAGAGTTGGTAAAGCGCTTTTTAACTGATTACAGATTTCACAACTATTTCAGTTCTACCTTCTTTGTCAAATAGTTTTGCAGTCTTCCAGCAGCACTGCATATGGCTGCTACTGGGGCAGGGCATACACTTTCGCATTCACAGAGCTTGTATTATGGTTGGTTTGTTTGGTTCACTAGTCTTCTCTTTGATATAAATATTTTATTTACTTTAAGCTTTTTATTTGTACTTTTATCTCGGACTCAAGCGTCGAATAAATGGCCATGCCATTCCCTTTACTCGCTGCACCAGAAACCACATGTTCAAGTCCTCTTCAAAGCATATATTAATGGGTTTTTTGTGGTCTTTAACAATGTGTTTATTTATTAAATATGGGCATTGACACATTTCCACGAAAGTGATAGTCTTTCTTTATATTAATTTAATTCTTATTTCGGTATTATCCCAACGCTACAGATACATAAATACATAGATACAAAAATGCAATTGGATGACAGCTATATGTCATCATGTTTTTCGGTCGAAAAACTAATTCTGGTAAAAACCATTTAATTTTTATTGGAAACGTCTCCAAACTCCGGCTTATTAGTTTGCAGTGCTTTTCCATGATATCACTAAGTTTGGTCAAAATCGGACAAGTTTTAGTATAGCTGCCACAATCAGAAAAATATTCAATAACTTTGTACTTGAATTAAGTACAAACGCTGTCGATAGTCCGGTAAGTACGAAAATACTTTATTTAAGTACAAAATTCGTATATCAAGTACGATTTTTTCAATCCCAAAATACTTAATTTTAGACTGTTTTGGGAAATATTAAGTATGTTTTTAATTATTTTAAAATCTTTTTAATCATACACAGAAAAAAAAGATTGACTGCTGATATGCTTTCCTGGTTTTTCAAATTTCGATTTTTGGATTTTGCTTTGACATTGATAAGATTTTCAAAGCAGCAGTTTAAGTAGAAGTCAATAAAACGAAAAAATGTCTGAGTTTTTAAACCCTGGTGAAATCATTAAAATCAAAGTGTAAATATTAAAATATCAGAGCATTTTTCCCTAAGTGTAGTTTTCATAAGAAAAACTTATTCGATTTCGATGGCTACTTGAACAATTTTTGCATTTACGTTTTTTTACACTTTCGCAGAATTCTACAAATTTTTGTTTAGGTCGGATGGCCATAGCATATGGCTGTCAAAGGAACGGTCTCCTCGTAAAACTAGCCCTAGTGAGAAAAACTTTTTATACTCTGTACTGTAGGTATGTGTGCAAAAGTGTGTAACAGCCAGATGAAAGCATCTCCGACCTAATAAAGTATATATATTCTTGATTAGCATCAACAGCCGAGTCGATATAGTCATGTCCGTCTGACCGTCTGTCTGTCCGTATGAACGCACAGATCTCAGAGATTGTAAGAGATGGAGGTTTGATATGTTTGGGATATATGCTTCTTATGTCTACAGGCAGATCAAGTTAATTTTCAATTTTGGCCACGCCCCCTCCCGCCCCTACAATTTGGAAAAAACGTCTCCCATATATCTCCCACAGTTTTAAAGATAGATGGTTCGTACTTTCTAGACATATTTATTAATCACGATTACTTATCAATTGTCCAAAGGAATGGTGAAGATCGGATGAGCGGTTGACGAGTTATAATCAAAAGTCTCTTCAGCTGCTACTGCAGCATCAAAACAAATGCTGAGCGTATAGTTTCGTTGGTACAGAGTATGTTATAGTCGGGCTGGACCGGCTTTCTTTCTTGATTGTTTCCAATTTTTGGCATCTTTAAACTTGGCCGTTTATAATTTTATCTGCTTCACAATTTTGTCCAATTTGAGCAAAATATATATATAGCCATACAATAAACTGGCCGGTAATGGTCATTGTAGGCGCCTCTGTATTTTCTGGTCAGCTTGGAAAGTCACGCAACTAGCATACGTGAAAATGGCCTTATTAGATAGGCTTGCCTTAGTTCCATTTGATTGTTCCCGTATGAAAAAATGATGAAGTATATTGTTTTTAAGTACTCTTAATTTTTTCAACCTCTTCATGAATCTTTCTGTATATTACATAAATCAAACTGTGAGAGGGTTGGATAAGATGAGAAATTTGAAGGTACTTCCAGCTCGTATATTGGAAATCACAGGCAGAGCAGAGCACTGTACTATATTTGTTTCAAATGAACATGTCTGGTAGTGTTTTCATTACAGAAAGCGTAAACAGGAGTTTGTACATCTCACGTATTGCAAAATACTTTTTTCTTAAAAATTCATGAATTGTTTAATAATAAATTCTTTGCTTAAGTTTGAAACAAAAATGGTATTTTTAAAAAACAGCAATATTTAAGGCAAGAGAATTATGGTAGTTTCTTGACAGCCAATATTAGGTAATAGAAGCAATTTTCCCAAAATTAAAAAATAATAGCTTTTTGTGGTTTATAAAACAATCTTTTCAATGAAAATGTCGAAAGCTATCATGCAAAAGACAAATTAAATTTCAATGAACATTACGAATTCTTTTATTTCTGTATGGGAACATCTCTTGTGGGGTTTAATCCTCGGACAAGTACAATTATTTTAAAATGCTTATTTATTTGACTGCTTTGGAGGGCATGTGTTCTCGCAACGAAATATGGGATCAGCCATCTCCCCATTATCAAAAGTTTCAGGTGCTTGGAATATATCATACTTCTCCTTCATTTCCTGTTCACTGCGATCCAAATTCATCAGATAGGCAGCTATAAAACTGCGCGGATCCTGCGGCATATGCATATGAAGTTGAGCAAACGCTCTTACCAAAACCTTGCCCATCTGATCCTTAATCTCTGCTGTGACTGAATCAACCGCATCCAGATTCTTTCCCTGCGGCATCCAGTCGAAATCCTTGAAGCAACAACACTCACAATACGCCTTGGGATCCGAATCTTTGAGCAGCTTAAAGAAGGGCAACAGCTCCGCTTCACTGCGCTTGAGATGGACCACCTCGCGTACAAATCGCTTGTGCATCTCACATATGTCACGCTCACATCTGGCTATCACCTCTGTCTCCTGGGACAGAGTGGCTGTCCTCTTGATATAATCCACTGTGTTTTCATGGAATGCCTTGAATTTGCACTTCTCCTCGTTGTAGGCCTGCAGACATTGCCTGGCATAGACAATGATGTTGTCCCGTTTCTTGCGCAACTCCTCGCTTCTCTGACTGTAATGAAACTTGACGTCATCCAAATTCGCTATTCGCTGAGCGAACTTGGTCAAATCCTCAGAGCTATCGCAAATCAACTTATTGGATTTCTTCTCATCGCCGCATTTCTCATTGGCCTTGTTAATAATATCCATTTCGGCCTTCAGTTTGAGCTGAATGTTCCTTAATTCCATGTTCAGACGCTTCACATCGTTGTCATTGCAAATCAGGGCATTGAGCATCTCCCTAATGCAGTTCTTATGTGGATTTGGCAACTCATCTGGACAAGCGGTTAGACTAAGCATTTTGTTTAGTTTCGTTAGGTGAAATGTTGAAGAGAATCGAAATGTATGTAAATGTTTTAGCTTTGGAAATGGTTGGAAAAATGTTGAATTTGATTGGTTGACCTTTTTTCCTAGGGTTACTGGAAAGATTTATATTGTTTGTAACTTCTGAAGTAGCGAAGTTAATATCGAATCTTTTCAGCTGTTCTGCAAAATGTGTGCTCAAGGATAGTGTGTATAAATAAAAAAGTAAAATGTATGGATACCCCCTTTATTTTTCATTCGCACATGAAATGTAAATGTGAAAGAACCCAAAATAAGGATACAGGCCAGTTCCGTTTTTTACTTTCACTAAATTTGCTCGAATTAGATTTTCTTACTTGTTCCGGATTTCACAATTCGATTGATTTACTCGATCTGTTACTCAGTTAGTCAGCTCGTTAGGCTGATCAAGAATATATATTCTTTATGTGGTCGGAAATGCTTCCTTCTATTTCAATATACTCTCTTTAAGTGTATAAAAATAGCAATCAACAGGTATACTGATTCCCGAGAATATTTGGATCTTATTCACCCTACCTAGATTTGGTGAAATTTCGAATAAGCCTCGAAGTTTTCGTTGGATGTTCATGTCCTGTACTCCTTCGGCATGCTTTAAAATGCTTATTTAAAAGTATCTTATAGCCTGTTCACACTGGCCGCAGCTTTGAAAAAACTGTCAAAGTCGAAGCTGCGAGAATTTATCCTTTATCCTGGGTGACGTCACTAAATTGTCGCATCATTCATTCATCATTCAAACTTCTGATTCACAACCTCCAAAAAGAAGCCCAAAATTCATCCAATAGTTAAAAATATTGGATAAACTAAAACCGAGCAATGCGGCCTCAGACCGCTGAGAGTGTTGCAAGCAATGCCGCAAGTGATCTTAGAGGACAATAGAGCGGTCCAGAAGCAATTATTGAAAAACATGAGAAAACCATAGAGTTAAATACTTCTATAATTAAATTGAATTGTTATTACAAAAATGGTATTTGGCTTGGTATGGCATTTCTGATCAATTCCGCCTTCTTCTGTCTTCTGCGGCCTCCTATTGTCAGGCTTAGGTTTGGCTGTTCCCTCTCGAGTGGGCATTTCGGAAAATCCTTCATGTGCTTCTACTAAACATGTAATGATAAAGTTGTGCACTTGATAATGGCACTGGCATTTCGGGGAGAATTCTCCAGTCCTTTCCCAATACCTCTAAACATTGCTTTTAGGTGTCCAAATGATTTTTCCATAACTGGTAGTTAGCAAAGATGCCGTTCGCATTTCCTCCTTCTTACTCTATGTTTTGTACATTTTATTCACACGGAGTTGTCAGTTTTTTTTGAAGCTGCTTGTTCGGTGTGAACGCATGCTGCGGGTTTTCGCAGCTTCGACTATGCTGCGCCCAGTCACATGGGTAGCTTTTTTTTTGAAATTTTACGAAGAAAACGAACTTTTAATGAACGAACCATTCATTAATCCCAATATACAACAGGGAAACCCAAACGAAGTAAAAATCGACTGGGGAATCTAATTTTTAAATGCTTTTACAGAAGTGTGCATCAGTTCTCCTTACTCGCCTGGTCCCATTTACCAATCCAAAACCAGCGCTTAAGTGAAAATCAGATGGGCTTCGGAAATGGATGTTTTCAACAGCCGTTTACAGCCTGCAAAAGCAAAAGATTATCTGAGCATACTAAAATAGATGCATTGCTTTTTCAAAGATTTTTAGGCAGCTTTAGACACTTTAAATAGTTAACTAACTCAGGAGTATCCACCAAAATAATTTAAGCCCTAGAGAGCCTTTACAGCCAAAGATTGTCGGAAGAATCCTTCAAAAAGCAATGCGTTAAACAGGATGGCTTCCTTAGTTATTATTATTATCGCTTCATATCGATGATATAGACAATCTAGCTGGATTAGTTAGTCAAGGTTCACATAGATTGGTGTTGCTGTCGATATAGCTTAAAATTTGCGGAGTCGGAGTTTGTAAAAATTTTCGCAGTTAAAATTTCCTTATTAGCCTTTGCCCATCTCTTAACATTTCAAATAAACTCTTCAGTAATATCTTGAACGAAGAAAATTTTTTCCATTTCAATCGATTAATCAAAAGTGTATATAAGGGTCAGGAATATTTAGAAGAGATGTTAAGTCGTGCAGGTTGGTCGGTGATTTACAGGCATTTTCAATATTGTAATATCTTTAAAATACAAACGAAATTTATAGTATTACTTATCCTAATTACCAGTTCCACAATTAGTAAACGGCCTGTTAAATAATTATATTTTATGCTTTGTTTGCTTTTTGCTTCACAAAAGAAATCACATTTGGAGTTGTTGTTGCTAGGCTGTTGAATTCTGCTTGCCAAAACAATTAATTTTTCCTGCGACGATTACCGCGCCGCGAGCTTGTGTCCGGCTGCTCCTTATCGCTGACGCCTGTAATGGAGGCACCAACGATCTCTGAATTGGCCATGTCCCGCTGGGTATCCAAAAAGAACATAACATCACGCAATTGCTCTTTCAGATCGGTGACTTCTTTATCATGATTGTTTTTGAATTCGTTGAATTGCTGTTTGAGTTGGTTGTATTTGCCCTCCCAGATGCCTTCATTGTTTTTCATGGCGTTGGAGAGTTCGCGTTCCTCATTGAGCTGCTTCTGAAGTTTATTGAGCCTGCAGGGAGAGAAACAATAAAATGCAACTTGTAAAAATGAAAGTTTCTTCTGTTTTTTTTTTTCACTTACTTGCTGGTATGCTGAGCTAGTTTCCTTTCAAGAGTCTGTTTCTCCGTCTGCATTGCCTGCTCAAGTTGTTGCAGCTCTGTTAACTCAGACTTGGATTCAGTTGCATTTGCCTTAGAATTTTGCCACTCCTGTTCCAGGCGATCCAAGCGCTCTTCGTAGTACTTCCTTTGGGTATCCAGCTGTGAGGTTAATAGATATGTAAACTCCATCTGCATGGAATCAATCTTCTCCTCCCGCTCATCTTTATCTGTTTGCGAGGCCACCAGTTTGCCATCGGATTTATTTTGAAATAGTCGGTGCACAAAATTATCGCCTGCATAATCCCAAACACTCGAAGTGCCCAACTGCATGGCAAAGGTATGATTGGTGGCTCTGAAATGTGCCGCTGCATGTCCTCCCTGATAGCGTCCACAACCCACATGACCGCAAATCAGACATATCCACAGCGAATCGGTACCCTCGCATTCCATGCAAACCGAATCCTCGACTAGCTCGGGAGTCTGTACATGTCGACAGACGGGGCAGGTGGAGTCACCCCATTTCATAAGACAGCTGGCATGAAAGGCATGGTTACAGAGAATGGTCAAAACACCATCCACGCTCTCATCCATACGCTCGAGGCACACCGGACAAGTTGGCAGCTCAGTGTGACCCTGGGGAGGCAAATCATGTTCGCCACGCTCTACGGCTGACACCCAAACGGCATGACAAAGCGAGTCGGGTTCCAGAGAATTGTAGGCAATGCCATTGTAGGATTTGTAGAACTCCAAGGCGGATTCGTTTGAGCGGAATCTGTTGAGAAGAGTCGATTAGTTAGAGGAGAAAAGGAATAAAAGTCAATCACTTACTCCAGCAGCACCATAAACTGATTGGGACTGCCATCCCGGACAATCTGAACATGTTTAATTTCGGCATGACAAGGAGCTATAAAATTCAGCAAATCGTGACAGTTCAAAGTGGCTGGCACAGCCAGCAGGCAGAGCTGGTTGGAGGGTGCCTCCTTGATGGCCTTCCTTTCACTAATTAAAAATGCGCAAATTTATGAAAGAATTCAACTCAATTGTGGAGACTCTTACTTTTTCTTATACAAGTGTATCAGTCCCTTGGTGACCTCCACTATGGGATTGCCCGAGAAGTAGCCAATCTCTTGTGGAAACTTTGAGGCCTGTGGCTCATCACCTGTGCGTGGCGTTGTCTCCCTGGAGCTGCCCGCTGTGGGGCTATTGGCATGTTGCAGGGCCTCTGCCCAGTTCATTTTGTTGCCCTCTTCCAGCTCGTCGGCCCAACGTTGATTTGTATATGTTTCAATAGTTATATCGCGTGCCTGGCGTAGTCCACGATCTCGTTCGCGTTCCTTTTGAACGCGCGGATTGGTTGGATGTTCCGCAGAGACAGCTCCCTCTTGTTCTAAAATGGCCAAACTGTCAGCTCTGACTCTGATGGACAGACAAAGACATCGCCATTTGGCTAGCATTTTACTTACCAGCGCTGGTTTCCAAATCGATTTCGATTCTGATGACACACAATGATATATTTTCTAGCATTACAGCATAACTTTTTAATTAATTTTTGGGTAGATTAAAAATACAAATAAGGCATTTGGCAATGACTGTGGCTGGTGTGCCCGTTTGTGAAATACAGAGAAATACTCAAAGCATTGTAATGAAGCATTGAGACGAGCGATTAAAAGTAACGAGTCACCCTCGCACAGTGTATAAAAATCTTTCAAATCTAGAAATGCTTTTCAAATATATGCACACAAGGGAATGAGGGTTGTTTGAGTAATAGGGAGCTTAAAATAAATTTCGCTGAAATATCGTGGAAACACAAAGAAGATCTGATTGACACTATTATAAATACAAAAGTGTACCCAGTGGTCGAATTTGAAAACTTACAAATTTATTTTCGTAAAATTGTTCGTCATTTCTTTCTTCTTCATATGTTAAGCTCCTGCCTTTGGTAAATTCAACACTACTTCTACTTGACTTTATTCAAAATAAAGTCTTGCTCTCAAATGTTTTTCGAATTTTGTTTTAGTAATGACACGCGTACTAAATTTGTGAGAAGCTAAAATTTTCATTCCAGCTTGAGAAAAATGCATAAATCATATAAATTGAATTTCTCATGGCAGCGAGCTATATTGAAGTTCGGAATATGGACGAAAGATTTAACTTCGCTAAAATATAATACCTCAGCTATCAAGGTCAGTCCACAGTTTTTTTCAGAAAAAAACTCGACATCAATGTGAAACGTTGTCAAAAGACTGTCAATCCCTGATTTTTTCACTGCAAGTACATGATCTGAGATATCTCGGATCTAGTACGATTTTTAATTGAAATTTCAATACGAAGGTCGAGATAAAATCAATTTTTTTTTGAGCATTCTATTATCTCGTAATTTTTTTTCTGTGTACCGAAATTTTCCGATACAGCTACATTAGGTTTTACAAATATGGTAAGCATATTTGAAAAAGATATTTATTTTGTAACCGATATATTGCAATATATTGCGCTGCAGAAAGTAAGGTGCTATAAATGGGCTAGGGCCTTGTTTTCTTCTTTTTTTTTCGAGCACAAGGAATGGATTGGAAGAGGAGTAAGCGGTAAAAAAGCTTAGCCTCTTTGAGCACACCGCTATTTTAAAGTCCATTCATTTTACAGCGACCATCTTAAATTGTCTAGAATATGTGTTTTCATCCAATGTCAAGAATCCTATAGAAAAAACGTTGAATAGCTAAAAAATTTAAATATGCATAATTCGATCGAAAAAGTATTCTTAAATGCATCGTATTTGCATAAGCGACAACACATATTTTGTATGTAAAAAACGACAACTTCAATAGTCATTTAAAAAGAAACTGCCTGGGCAGCTCCATTAAACTTTTACCGCTAATATTTTAACCATGCTCTGTATTTTTTATGGTTTTATAAAATATTTCGTGTTGAATAAAGGATAAATATGAAATATTTGAAAACCGTAAAAGTATTTTTGGATATTTCTTAGACCTTACTTGAGCTTCTGTGACAGTCGCTCATCTCTAATGGTCTAGTGTGACCATAAGTGCTTAAAAGCACCAAGCGCCAGCTACAAGCCATCAGCCACAGGAGGCGCTTTGTCGGAGCCCGCCAAATTCAAATTTTTCGACTGCCAAATTCTTTATATTTATTTCAAAGGACTATGGCATTTCCAACATACCTGGATGCAAATCCATTTGTAATTTACTTGTATATAGTACTTGTGAAACTGGGAAGAATTTAGTTAATGCTAACAAAAATATAATGGTTTGCTCGGTTTTCTATTGGAAAAACAGAAATGAGAAACTAAAATATCTACGTTAATTAATCTAAGTGTAAAACTAGTTTTTTGATATGCCCCCAAGTAACGTTCCGTTACAACTTGTCGGCTTCCGTTAACCCCCCCACTTCCCTTCGTCACGACGCCAACAAACGACGAAGTTTCGCTTTCAATGGCTTCGGCTTTGTTGGGCCAAAACACACACAAAACAGTTAGTACGTAAGCATCGCTGCTGCGATTCGGTTGTGTGAACGGAGGAAGCCCAGATGCGTCAAGTGTTAAATTTCGCGTAAAAACACGTTCGACCAAAACTTACGTCGTCATCTCGGGGGCGCTAGAAAAAAGCAAAAGCAAAAGAGACGAAGGAGAAGGAGGAGAAACGAGACAGAAACAAAAACAATCCAAAATGTGAGTGCAGCAGTAACTGTAGCGTAGTAACCAAAAGCACTTGACCATAATAAACAAAACAAATTGATTACAACAACCATTGCGGTGAGCGTGTGTGTGTGTGTAGGTTTCGAGTGTGGCTGGTAATTGCCATTACCAAGATTGAACCACAAAAATGGCAATGTTATTTACTAACGTGTATGAAATGTGCGTTAAAAATGGCAATCGTCTGAAATCATGTTATTGATTTTCGGCATTAAATTATTAATGGAGCCAAAGAACATTGCCTACAAAAAATGTTTGTGCAGGGGTTTCCCCGCTGTTGACAAGCATCGCACACTCACACAGCCAGACAGACACACACACACACGCACACACACACTTCACCCCGTTTTTTGGGTCCTGTAACTGTCAGCTGCCAAGTGCCAGAAGCTTGTCGTCAACAAGTCTATCAAAAGCACGTTTGTCATTTCTGTTGCAGTCTACCGCCCACCGCCCCACGCACACCCCCCTCCTGTCGTCTGTCTGTGTGTCTTTGTGTTTGCCAATTTGAAGTTTGTTTGAAACTAACTGTATTGCTCGCTCTGTCTCCCTCGCGCACCCACAGTTACCTAATGCTTGTTACTATCCCCTCGCTGCGAATTTGCATTTTTCGTCTGCGAAAATCAATTGTTGTGCTTTGTAATCAACAAAAAACTAAAACGCCAGGCTAGCTTTTTCGATAATGAAGTCCTTGGCAAGCAATGAATCAAACCGGTATCGAAATCGCTTCTTATCTAGCTCCGGATCTGACATTAAATTTTATCAGTAAGATCCTGTTCTATTGTGTGGGGCACAACTCTCCCAGCAGCCCTATTTCTTGTACGATTTTCCGTATTTTCGAGAGCTCTAGAATACTAATCTTGTTGGGATGTAAGATATACCAACAAATCTATAGCTTTGCGTTTTTGCTTGTCTCATACGACTGGTGTTTACCTAGTAGGTTGTTCTAAGCGTATTCGCTTCCTTTCTAAAGAGCTTCCCAATGGTGAATAGGGTTCTGGGTAGGGTTTCCGGGTATTTTAAAAACATCTATATCGACATATTTTGAAGTTATTGGAAAAGCACAATTTCGTAAATATTATGGAGTAAGAAACATCGATAACATAGATTTCTTTCAAAAATAGCAATATCTTTAGGATAAATGTGACATTAAGGTTATTTAGATGTCATTGTACACGTTTTAAAAACAATGTTGTAGCTAGATCAAAGCTATAAAACAATATAAGTCAAACTTTTTAAATTCTGGAGAACGTTAGGTCCTAGGGTTCGTAACTTTTGCAAAGTCTAAAGTTCACTTCTCAAACCAGCTCACTTTATTATCAAACTTAAGGTTTTGACTCGAAGCTTGGTACAGGGATTCTTAGATATTAATTAGACATATATTTGATGAGAAGGAAGCTCTTAAAACATTACACAATACCCGAATACACCTCACTCGTTATAGGTATGTTAAAAAAACTTATCTAAAATTGCCACTTTTAAATAGCCTAATCTTAAATACGTCTTTTGGTTTTGCCAAAACTTGACTTTTGCTTCTCAGAATCCTAAAATGTCCATCTTGGATATGGTTTTGAAATGATAAAAGTGCTGAAAAATACTGACCAAAGTGAATCTTCGATCCAAACCTGGTTCCAAGCAGAGAAGGTCCATTTCTGCATGTTAAGAATTTAGAGGTCCGGTTCTGGGTCCGGTTTGGTGGACCTTAAAAAAATATTTATTTTATTTTATCAACAATGAAGGAAGTTTAAATTTATTCAAGAAAACTTCGTTGAGTTGAAGTTTGGTAGGAAATTTTTGAAAATTTTGATGTTTGAAGCCGTATCATATTCAGATGTAGCACACAAAATTATCATATCTTCAATTGTGGCTTAATATTTTGTTCACTTTTATGAAGCATTCAAAAAGCAAAATCAAAAATATCACCGAAAAATTTCACTTAAAAATATTCTATGACTTATTTTTAGACTCGAGGACAATTGCACTTGTCGTTCTGTATCCTTGTGCGCGGTGGCGTCAAAAAGCGAGGCGCCAGTTGGCGTACAATGTTGGAGAACGGCAGAGTGGTATAAGAGATTTTATTTTTACATAGTATTACCTTAGGGTATAATTAGGGTATTAACGACCCCCAGTGGAGCTGTGGAAATGTTAATTTGAGGAATTTAATATCTTTTGTGAACATGTCAGAAGATCTGTTTTATTTTATTTTTCTGGCTTTCGACTTTTAAACAACAGTTCCATCTACACTGTATATACATTAGATAAGTTAATTCCATGTCATGTGTCCTCTAAAGCCTTAATTAAATTTAATTTTTAAATAATATTTTTACCTATTTTTACATATTTGAATAAAGTTTTCTTCAGGGATGCAAACCACTCGAAAATAAGGACTGGTTCGGTTCAGTGGTTCATACAGTTTCTGAACCGCCGGTTCGGTTCATTACATGGTTTTTGGAGCTGGCTGAACCGCGGTTTCGGTTCGGTTCAGTGGTTCACAAAGGCACACTATGAAATATTATGATTGTTGTAGTAATGTGACTTGTCGAACACTTTTGAAATTTAATTCTTATAATCCATTTAAATATTTTTAAAATCCTTAGAAGAATGTCCAATGCTTATTATGTCGGATTTCCAGGAGTCTTCTATAAGTTCCTAGATAAATACTCTCGAAAATTTAGAATGTTTGCTAGAAAAGAATACGTACTATGCATCTTAATTATTCTATTTATCATATCCCTTAAGTTAGGCTCAGAACTGAATCATACCTGAATCAGCTCAGAAATGAAAGGGCTGGTCCTGAATTCATGACATCATTTTTATGAATTTTAGCCATGGATTTTAGTCTGACATGTCCTACTACGTCATGACCTTAGTTGATTTTAGGCATGATTTCAGTCAGAGAACTGAACCGAACCGAACCGTTTTTATTTGTGGTTTTCGGTTCGGTTCAGCAATTCAGAAAGGAAGCCGGTTCGGTTTGCGGTTCGGTTCACCGGCTGGAATAAGCGGTTCGGTTCGGTTCAAAACCGGTTCGGTTCAGAACCGGTTTGCATCCCTGGTTTTCTTTGAACCGGACCGAAATTTTACGCTTGGAACCGGTTCAGTTTCAGTTCTATTTCCAAAAAAGTTTGGTTTAAGGTTCGGATCACTGTACAATCAAGGTCAGCTCAGTTTAAAACCGGTTGACAGCAGTAATATAGTCAGAGTTTTGTTTACAAGACATAGGATAGCGTTTTTATAAATTGCCAATTCAAGAGCAAAGTGTGGTAAATTGTAAATGCTCCCATAACTTCTTGTTTGTGTATATTGGCATATTTTCAAGCACCACAAGAACTATTCTTATAAGTTATTGTTCTAGTCACTACGATAACAGTTTAAGCATCATATTTGACATTTAAGATTCTAAAAATATCGTTCAACATTAAATTATGATACATTTAACAGTGAAAGTTAAAAATATTAGGGAGCAGAGTCTCAAATGAAAAAGTTTAAAAGAAATTAACTTGTTTTGAATTTGAGAACTTGACTTAAAAACTATAATAAAATAATTTGAATTATTTTTCGTAGGTGTTGAGGTGACTATTGAGGTTTTCAACCGCTACTTAAATTATGTGTTAGCTGGCTAGCTTAGTCTTGCATATGTATGAAACAGACAGAAGGAACGTCTCCGAGTGTATATATATTCTTGATCAGCATCAACAGCCCTGTCCGTCTGTTTGTTTATCCGTCCGTATGAACACCTAGATCTCTTGTCCGTTCGCAGATCAAGTTGGAAATGGTTGAAAATGTTGAATAACAATTTTGAAGATATCAAGTTCATATTTTGCAGTGTAGTACCCAGTACCAACGATCTCTTTTTATAGCTCTAAAGACTATACAAAACGATGCATACTTATCTGACCCGCATGCGTTGTTTGCTAACATAATGTTGAATTATTGAATTTAATGTTAATGCTCTGTTAAGTAACATGGGTAGAGGTTATTAATTTCCAACCACCCTGACTTTATCTTACGCTTTCAATTTTTATAGACTACAAAAAAATTTTAATTTGAGTCTAGAATCTAGAAGCTCATTATTACACACATTTAGGAACGTTTTCTAACATAGAGCTATTTGTCACATACAAATAACAGAGCAAAATCCGAACTTATCTGACACAAAGCAACTATTTAGTAGATGAGAAATCGGCCCTAAAACATTCACTTATTCTAATATAATTAACGGACAACTAACATGCTCTTGAACACACTAGAAAGATAATTTACATATACAGTAAACCACAGTGGACCAAGGAAGTAACCTTGAGGCACACCGCACTTAGTCGCAAGAAAAGTTTGAAAAGTCAGATGATGTTTCAGTCGCTTGACGACGACTTCTGAAACAGGAGGATAGAAGTTTGAGCGAGGTGTCAAAGAAATTATATACGGCTCTGTTCCGAATTCCGAGTCGGTTTTCGTCTAAGCGTAGATTTTTGTTAATAAAAAATCGAAATTTTGTATGAAAAGTTGATAGCTGGCCTTGAGGCGAAACAGAGTATTCTTTTATATAAATGTCTATAGTCACTAGATCGGTTCCCCTAGGCATTGGTTTCAACTGCTGAATCAATTCCGATTTTCCTCAAACCTGACCTAGCAACTGTTGATATGCTTGTTACCTTCCATAGTATCATTGTTAAGTATTAGCTCTACATGCAAACGTTTACACGAAACCCACTCGGAGTTTGGAAAAGGGCCGATAGTTTTGCCAATTTTGTACAGAGTATCTTATTGTTCACTGTATACAACGCTTTACTAAAGTCTAGCAGGGTGAGAAAATTAACTTTCCCATTTTCCAACGACTTTTTAGTTTCTTCAGCTATTTTTACCATATTTCTGGGAAAGTTAAATGAGCGCTGTTAAAAAAGTATGTAATTAGTGGTAGCATTTGAGGTAAAACTATTTTAAGGAATTTATGACTTATATTGCCTTGCATTTTATGAAGTTAAGTTCAAAGTTCTTATTGATGAAAACAGGTGATGCCACACCTAGCATCACTGTTATTAGTAAGAGGTACAGCGTTTAAGTAGGTCTTACATGTTACATCAGGTACACTAAAATGTAACTTATATTATTTACCCCAATGTCATGTTTATTACAGGAACTTTGTATCTTTCCTTCATCCAGATTTTCAATTTCTTACCAATTCTGTTTGGTGGTTAGAGCTTCTTGAAATTTGGTGCAGTAGATTTTATATTGCAAAATACAAATCACTTTCAGTTCATCCACTTCATCCTGTTGGCCCTAGCTCCAGGCTTTGCTGTATTTTATGATAATGCTTTTCCAGTGTCATTTCATACCCGTTCAACTATTGGGGTATTTAAAAATCATATTAGCAATTGCGATTGGCTCAATATTTGCAGCAAATAATTTAATTAGTTGGTAATTAAAATAATTGTAGTAATTTGGAAAAAAAATATGTATTTCCCTTATAATTGTGGGTGGAATTTACATATTTGAACACAAGGAAGGGTAATATGTAAAGTAAATAGATAGATAGATGTAATGTATGTAAATTGTGCTTGCGTAATTGTGGCTTGATTAAAGCCATGGTTTTGCTGGGTTTTGTTGAACGCTGGTATACATCTCTGGTGTGGCCTATCTTGGAGTTTGCGTCTTGTATTTGGAACCCCCAATCATTAACCCGCTGTAAGAGCATTAAATCCGCCAAGAAGCAATTCCTTTTGTTTGCCACAAATTGAGGCTACCCCCTTGTTTGTCCAGACTAAAGCTTTTAGATTTACCGACTCTTGAATATAAACGCTCTTTGTTGGGTATAATGTTTCTGTACAAGCTTCTGAAGGGTAAAGGGAGAGTACCTGCTTGGGTGTGTGAGCTTGAATGTCCCGTCAAGACAAACACTGAAATTTTCTTATCAGCTCAACTGTTTCGCTTATAACTCCTGTGTTTTTTATACTTTCTGATTGTACTTTTTAGTATAGATAGATATTGGGCCTAGCTTGTATACTAAGCCACGAGGATCTAACTAAAAAATTGTGGATATAATGGTTTTTTAGGTCTAGGAGGTCTTGGTTTTTTGGGGATAAAAGGGGGACGGGGTGGAATTTTCCAAATCTGAAACAAACTTGATCTGCGTACATGTTCAATTGTGTACATGCACACAATACACAATTTTAAATGTTTTGGTATATTGAAAAGTTCGTCTGTACACAGAGAAAAAAAATATTATCTATATGCCCTGAACAAAATAAATATTTTTTTACCCTTGCAAAAGGTATTATAATTTTGCCCAGAAGTTTGCAACGCATAGAATTATTCATTTCCGACCCCATAAACTATATATATTCTTGATCAGGGTGACGAGCTGAGTCGATTGAGCTTTGTCCGTCCGTCTGTCTGTCTGTTTCTACGCGAACTAGTCTCTCAATTTTGAAGCTTTCGAGCTGAAATTTTGCACAGTCTTCTTTTTTCTGCACACTACTAATACGTCAGAGCCGACCGGATCGGGTGACTATATCCCATGGCTCCCATAGGAATAATCGGTTGGAAAACTAGCTTTAGTGAGAAAAACTTTTTTCTTTTCAACGGAAACGTCTCCAAACTTTGTAATCGTAGGTTTACTATGTTTTTTTTATAATTCTACCAAGTTTTATTAAAATCTGACATCTACATAGTATAGCTGCCATACAAAAGATAGGTCTGAAAAACAGTTTTAGCTAGAAAAACTTTTTTGTTTTTAATGGTAGCATCCTGCAAATTTTTGGCCAAATCGGATGACTACATCGTATAGCTCCCATACGAACAATCGGTCGGAAAATTAGGAAAAAGAGTATTTTTTGAAAATATTTAAGCAAGCACTTGCAACGGTATAAAAACTTCGGCACAGACGAAATTAGTTTAGCTTTCACGTTTTTAAATTCAGCGGTTATCTGTTAGTTTTTTCACAAGGGAGAGGAGAAGGGGAGGAAGGGGCATAGGGAGGAAAAGTCTTCTTTTCTGTAAAGCCTAAGACATAAATGTATTTTTTTTAGCCCACCTAGGCTGGGGTGTGAACTCATAACTCACCTTGTCTCTGCAATTTCAAAACAAATTGGCGGCATCTTAGCACATACGACTACCAAGCACTCGCGCGGCATTGCCACAAATCATAGTAATAAAGGGAAGTGACAAGCCAAGATGAGCTAATGGATCATCATCAAGTTTCATGTAGATTTCCATACGTAGCAGTCAGCATTGAAAATCCTAAAGTATTATTTTGAAAACCTACATGTAGCGTGCTGCTGTATGGAATATGTAGAAGCTATTTGGAAATTAAGCTTCGACCAGTTCGATATGCTTTTGTCAATCGATAGTCGCTTATCGTTGGATAAACTTTTGACAGACCATTAGAAAAGTGATTACTTCTCTTGTTACAAATTGTTTAAATTTGAAATCATCTAAGAAGATACAACTTGCTCGATAGTTATGCAAAATTAATTCAGAGTTTAATTTGCTGAAAATAATTATATTAAATCACAAAATCTTCTATATGTGTTGTACATCAGATCATTTCAGACAACTTTTTACGTGTTTTCAAATATTTAATGCATTAACAAAGAACTTAACTTCAAACCTAGCTCGGCTTTCTATGGTATAAGTAGATAAAGTTTCCCCTTGGTAATGAGAAATTTTGCTTTAACCGAGCCTGATTTATTTCTTTGAACAACTCTGCGTAACTGCTAAACGCACTGACGTTTCGCTGGTAAATTCACTTTCAGAGATTTAATAAAATTCCAACATTTGCGCACTGTTCTTTTCATTTTAATTTGATAAAAAACTGAGTTTGCTGCTTGTATCCGCAACCCTGAAAATGAACATACAACTTTCGGTCGACGTCGCAGTCGCTCTGAATGGCGCTGCTGTTGCTTTATTCAAATTGAGTTGTTGTTTATTCATGCATTTGTTGCACTTCTGTACGCTTTATTGTTAGACCAACACACACACAGAGACGCATCCACACTCCCCCACTCACATGCATTCATTCATGAAGGGTTGCCCCAGTCATGCCCTCCCTCCCAGCCCCTAAGCGTGACAGACTTGACTTGCCTCTCGGCCTGACAATTCTATGTGTGTTCCTGGGCTCAAGTGTCTGTTACGTTTAAATGTCGGCTCACAGTTACAGTACAGATATACATATATACACGCTGTGTCGAAGTTGTTGTTTTTTGGAGTGCACTTTCACTTTTCATGCCCCACTGCTACAAACAAAAACTGGCAAAACGACAATCATGAGCCAGCTCAACGAAATTATTTCTATCTCTGTCTCTATTCTATACCTATCTCTTTTCCTGTGTCTTGCAAACGAACTGATTCAGTTGGCACAACTGGAGAAGGGTTCGGGGGCAGCTGCAGCCGGTTGAGGTAATCATGTTTTGTTCCAATTTGCGTTATGCCCAAAATGTTCAATTTCCACCAAAGCAACATTACATTTCCCTCGCATAGAGAGGGAGGGAGGCGGCAAGAGGGCATGGCCGGGTAGACAATGACTAATTATATTTGTATAATCAGAAATGCATTCTGTTCGATCAATAATTGCTTATTCCAGAAATAGAAAAGCGGATTGCTGTTACAATTACTAGATAACTCGCATCAATGGTTGGTTGAAAGCGCTCAAGACTGCCAATATTACTCATGCGACTCATTGACCTCCTTGTTTTATGCCAAGAGAGTTGTATGGATGGAAGAAGTGTTACGCTTTCAGAAAGTTTAAGCAACGATTGTTTTAGTTTTTTATTATGCGAGGGCAGTTCATTCTGATCCCTAGGAATCTATTGTTATTTTATATGTTAAAGTACTCCCCATCCATTTCAATCCCAAATTTTCATTAGAAACTTCTCTTAATTAAGCTCCGCAAACAAACAAGCGGAATACATTATTCATATTTTTCCCACACAACAAAAACGCTGATTAGGGCGGTTGGATGATGCATAAGCCTTGCTAATCCACTCAACAATAACGCTGGTTATTTCATCTGAATTCCTTTACCCGACTAAGAACATTCGCTAAATGAATTAATTCGCAGCTTTAATCTTCTTTTCTGGTTCAAATAATGAAAACAATTTCATTTGTCCGAGTGCTTTGAAATGATTGATAAGCTCACATAATAAGGCAACTCACCAGGATTGCATGTGGCACAGACTAGCGCTTTTGTCTGATGGATAGATTTGAGTAGCAATTACCATCCATCAGTGTCTGGAAATTGAGGAAAAACCAAAGTGATAGTTTTAAGAAAACATTTTTGGAATCAGAGTTTAAGATTTAAATAATTTTATTTAAAGAAAGTTAATTATGTTTGCATTCTAGAGAAAATAAATAGAATTAATAGAGAAATGTCCGTAGTTTAAAAACAACATTTAAAATTAGACTCAGTCAATAAGTACGCAAGCCACTGCATTCATTTTGTGGTCTCAACTCACTTAAAACTCGATTTTCCAGCACTTGTCCATAAATGTTGTTTTGCTTTGCTTCTCCCATATACATACATATATATTAAAGTGTCGACCAAGCACAGAATTTTCACCTGCAAATGATATCAAAATGTCAGGCCAAGCTTTAGCGGTGGGGTCATGCAAAGGAAGAGCTGTCAGCTGGCGGGGACTGTCCATGCTTGCCCCACCTTGCCGTGACAACAAAGGATGACTTGACAAGTGCAAATGTCCCAACTCGATGCAATTCTGTACGTTTGGGTCGAGAATTTTGATATTCAAATGCAAAGCTAAATTGTTGTTGTTCATTTTTCCGCGTTTCTGTTTAGAGCATCACACGGACTTGTGTGGTCTGTCTGAAAATCTTATCAACCATCCGCTCGGTGCCATCTGCCACCTGCTGCACGGAAAATTTTAACTACAGCACCCACGCTGCGTATGCGTTATGTGCGCTTCGTTAGACCAGCAAGCAAATGCCTTTTTTTTCCATGCACCATGCACCCCGTGCAGAAATACCGAGTAAGAGAGAATGAAGAAATATGCATACTTTCGGAAAAGTTAAAGTAATTATAAAGATATATGAATTTTCTACCTGTTCCTTAACTTTTAGAAAGCTTAAATAATAGTAAACATTAACAGGGGAGGCGATATGAATATATAGCGGTATTAATACGTGAAGGCACATCGTTTAAAGCAAAGGTTAGGTTAGCAAGTCACCTAATACAGTCAACCCAACAATACTGCCTGACCCGGAATTAAAGAAAAATTAAAAATAAATTTTAAAATAATGTGAATTTGAATAGAGGGCAGCGTTCGACTTACCAGGACACTAAACGTCGCAAAACTCGGTGAATACGATTTCTTGTACATGTCTGAGTATACCGTATAAGAACAAAATGTGTCTTTGTTAAAAAAAGTTTGAACTCATTCAATCTACCACCAATTTTATATTCTCAAAATGCTGACTTCATCTACTTTAGAATTGGTTCAGCTGGTTAATTCGGAGCCTGGAAAATAAATATCTATTTATAATAAGCCAGCACTCAGAGAAAAAATAGAGAATTTCATGGCTCTGCAAATTAAGGCCCCAAAGAAATAAAGCCAAAAAAAAAAAAGATAGAGGAAAGTTAACTTCGGCTCTGCCGAAGTTTGTATACCCTGCAGACCGTTTTCTAACTAATTTGAAGGATATATCTATTGAAAACCAACATGTTTTTCCCAATGAGACTACTTATCCGACTCTACTTTTGTATGACAGCTATACTATATAGATGTCCGATTTCGACCAAATTTGGCAGAATTATGGAGAAGCATTAAAAACTAGTAAACACGGAGCTTAGAGACGATTGCATAAAAAACAAAAGTTTTTCTCACAAGAACTAGTTTTTCGACCGATCGTTCCTATGACAGCTATAAGTTATAGTCATCCGATTCGGCCGGTTCCGACAAATGTGCAGCGTATTTGGACCAGAAGACTTCGTGCAAAGTTTGGTGGCGATAGCTTTAAAACTGACGGAGGAGATACCATAGAAACAGACGGACAGACGGACATGGCTATATCGACTCAGCTCGTCATGCTGATCAAGAATATATATTCTTTATGTGGTCGGAAATACTTCCTTCTATGCGTTACAAACTTCTGGACAATTTCAATATACCCTCTGCAAGGGTATAAAAATGAAATAAGGCCCCAAAAATGTACATAGAAAACAAAAACGATTTTTTTTATAAGATTTGGGGTTTTATTTCCTTTTTTAGGACATTATTTCCTTAATAAAATTTGAAAATTATCTAAGGCACGAAAAGAAGAAATGAAATAAGACCCCAAACTCATTTTTGGGGCTCCATTTAGGAAATAAGACCACAAAGTTTAATATGAATAAAACTAGCACGATTTTTTAGTAAAATATTTGCAATATTTCTTAATATAACAAAGTTTATCTTACTAAACATCCAAATTTAAAAATATTTACAAATTTTATTTTAGGTGTTCTTATATAAAAGATAGCCTTATTTCATCTCAGTGGGGTCTTATTTCATATTTCAAATTGGGGAGCCATTTCATTATGAAATAACTTCCCAAATTTGGGGCCTTATTTCATATTGTCTTTTGGGGCCTGATTGCCTGCTGCCGAATTTCATACTCGGTTCAAGAATTTTCGATGTCAGAAGTTGGATCAAAAGCATACAGCATTGTGAAAATCCGAGAATGTTTTTTCTATTATCAAGACCTCATCAGATTTAAGAGTAAGATCGTTAACTCTTCACAGATTTAAATCAATCAACAATTTTAAATCAGTTGTTTTTTTTTCATTTTGCTTAAATTTAATTCATAGAATATTAATTGTTAAACCATGCAGCATGTTTTAGCCGGCTCGAGGTATACACAACACCTCTCAGCAGCATCAGTCTTTGCCTGTCAACTGTTAGTCGAACAGCAGTCTGTCCATTCCAGCAATTACATAACTGGTTGGGAATTCCAAAGAAACATAATTGCAAAAAATCGATTGCGCTCTCCGCTCAATGGGTGCCCCACACACCCCTCTCCCATAAAAAGAAAACTGAGAGAGCGAGTTCAACGCTGTGTTCTCTCAAAAGTGCTTGCTCTCCTCTCCGTTTCTTTACCTCACTGCACCTGCCTAAAACGAATTTAGCTCGATCTCAAAAGCGAAATTCTTAAAAATTAAAGAACGAATATATATTTTAAAGAGCGTTCGATCTTAAGATATTCGTTCAATTTTTTTCTGGGTAATCGTAACAATTTTTCAAATTCTAGTTCAAATAACTTCTGAGATATGCCTCTGGGCCCTTTTTGAAACGGACCAATGCCTGATAACCAACCTACAGTCCAAATTTCTTGATTAAAGCATTAATAACTTTTCACTTTATAAATATATGGTAAGATGCATGTAAGGAACAAACATACAAACATTCAAATATACAAACATGCAAACGTACAAACATACAAACATTTATTCACTTAAATATATTTCAATGTTTATGTAGAATCTCGCCCCCATGAATAATCATTTATATTTGCATATGCTGTGCGCTTTTTCTGCACTTTTATTCTCTAAAAATAACAAAACCAATCAACTTATTTGTCTTCCTCTGTTTGTTTGTAACTCGGTCTCCAGCCTCCTCTGCAGTGATTTGTTGTTGTTGCAGGATGTTTGCTCGTTCCTGATTGAATGCAGCTTTTAAACACAAACATACACATACATATGCAGCTCTAACTTCAGGCAGACATAATTACCATGAAGGTAAAACGTCACCAAAGATCACAACCCAAAAACACTGTCCAAGCAAATTGACTTGTGGCTAAAATGCAATTAAAAGATGGTTTTTTTTTCTGTTAAATATGAGACCAGCTTAAAGTAAACCCAAGGATTATGGGCATATTTAATGTGCCCAAAAATTGGTCCCCAGGCAGCTAAATAAACCAAATAGGAAACCTTTTTTAATTGATATAAATGCCAGTCTAAATTTTCAGTCCACTTCAAGACGAAGTTCATTAAAAAGTTAAATTAAATAAACCAGGCAATGATGCCTTTCGCCCCCCCATCATCCACAGCATAAAATTGGAATTTAGTAAGCGTCTGTGGTCCGCGTTAATTAATATGTCAGAAAATGTTGTGTGCCATAAACTTGCAATGCATATGTTATTGAATATTGTTTTGGGTTTTTTTCCGCTCGAATTTAAAGAATTTCAGGCTAGGGTCCAGTTTCACATCTTCTTCATAGCTGTTTTTGTGTCAGATTAATTTGCAATTAACTATGTTATTTGTAAGTTTATGTGACAGATAAGTCCATGTAGAAGATACTAAATTGACCGTTAATATTCTGAGTACTTGGTGATTATCGACAGAGAAATTATTTAAAGAGTAAAGGCAGCTTTAGCTGAAAATAAACGGACTAATAGAGTTAGAAGCCCTCTTCTCTCTTCTGAAAGTATTCTTGACAAAATAAATAAGTAATCGAAAATCGGGTTTATCTGCTGAATGCTGAAACTTTAAAGTCTGAACTCCTGTGCGGTATCGAGACTTAAGTGGCCAGCATTCGTTCTTCAACGTACAATCACACTTTTAAGTTAAGTTAGAAGAGAACACGGTACTAGAGATGGGCGACTGTTGACTTCAGCCCGACACACGACTTTAACACGAATACCATTTCTAAAGCACGCACTCCACATAATCGGTTAAAATGGCACTAAAAACAACAAGACACGCACGACTTTACTTAATTTAAATAACAAGTATTTAAATATTTTTATTTCAGTGGCGTTGATGGGGGGACTAGTGGAATCAATCCTACCTACCTAGCTAAGAAATCGGAATAACAGAGGTAACAATAAATATACTTTTATGGACCCAACAAAATGTCACAAGTTAAGACTTAATCTGCTCCACCATTTCAAAAAGGTGTCTCCACTTCTGATTTATTCATGAATTTATATATTAATAAATTGAATTTTTAGTTATAATATCTTTTTTTGTTTATTAGGCCTTGCACTTAAACCTGGCTGAAAATAATGCAAAAGACCTCCTTTATTCGTGGCTGATCTATATATTTAAAATAAGCTTAGCAAGGTTTTCCAACTGCCATTTCCAAAAAGTAGGTGCATCGATTTGTATTTTAAATTGAAATGCTACCTGCGTCTTGTCCCAATCTATGTTTCTTACTCCGATTTTCGTCGCTATACAGGTATTCATGTAGTATTATTGTCATTTTCGGCTAAAGTGCATGTGTTATCCATAAATAACCTGCCATCATGAATTACACTATTGACAAGACCCTCCTCTGTTTTTCTGGACTTCAACTTAATGTTATTCCTAATGTTATGTAGTATGTTTTGTTCTGTTGAGTTTAATTGGCATATTGAATTAGTATTTTTGTATGCTGCGAAGTAAAATAATATCGGCTTGTCGTGTTTTCTTGTAAAAAACTGATATGCACTAGCACGAAAGAAATCTGATCTCGCAACACGAACACGGCGTATTGAGTCGTGCGTGTATGCGACACGATGAAAAGTACGACACGTGTCCAACTCTAGTAAGGACCCTTACAGGTAACTGTATTAACGGCACTTACCAGGTGAAGGTGTACAACCATTCTTACTGAATCTCTCGAAGACATCCGAGCTAGAGATCCCAGCACTACTTATGTTTGTTCTGTTGTCCACACACTGGTTTATTATTGAAGAGAGAACAAAAATTGAAGTTTTCAAGCAGCCGAACTTTTTAATAGTAAATATATCAAAAACAATTTTTAGAAGGACTAAAGTAAATTCTAAATTTTTGAGAAATAAGTCGTGAAATGGTAAAATTTTTTTAAAGAAAGAAATAAAACCATGATTTCCGACGAAGTTAAGCGCGCAATTTTAAGAAAAGCCTATAACTCTCTTGACCCCACCTCAAGGATTAGAGCAAATATGGATATTAGGGGGTCAATTTCATTTTATCATAAAGCGTATAGCAAAATCGAAAACTAGGGACAAACCTAAGAAACTTTCACCAAGAAACCATGGGTCTAAAATGAATTCTTAGTCCGCGCAATTTGACTTCAAATGTTTATTTAAATTTTGAAAAAGTATTAGGAAGAAAGTCCGTCAAGAATTCTCCACATCTACACAGACTAGAACTGAAGAATTAACCCCCTCTAAACCTGGTCCAAATGAAATCGCGCTTGAATTTTGAACGAGAGCGCATGACCTGGAATTCCGATTAGCGTAACGTTGTCGTTTCGGATGAACAGAAGTCAAATTTACAGTGTTCTGTTGCCCACTACTTTCCCGGGTGGGAGGTGTAATAGTATAAGGAGCCATCTCCTACTATTGTACATGTGAGTTTGTGTTTTTTAGCGAAAGTTTGAAAGCAAACACTTAAAATATCGAAAACTAAATTGCATTCCAGCATTTTAAAATCATTTTTGGAAACATGTAGTGACTATTTGAGCAACATAGTGCTCCGGTTCACAATGTTCGGGTGGTAAAAAGTATAGTACATTGTGAGTTTAATGAAGCGCTCACCTTACTAACCCGACTTAAAAATCATTGAAAATATGCAGTGATGACTGGATTTCTAAGTTTATGAGTCCGATAAACAATATTCTAGCAAACAGGAACTAATTGAAGGTGTAAAAACTGCTTGGTCAGTCGGATTATATTCTAATTTATATCGGTAAATGGTATGACTCTCTTCCCAACTGCATTTTTGAGGTCATTCTAAACAACGGAGAATCGAAGCACTTTTTAATTAATGATAAAATCTTCTGATTAGTATAAACAAAAACACAAACACACTGATGACGCAATGTAAATTTGAAAAATTAATATGAAAAACAAGAAAGAAAGTCGGTCAAGCCCGACTATAACATACTCTGTGCCTACGAAATTATACGCTCAGCATAAATTTTGATGTTGTAGTAGCAGCTGAAAGCAGCGCTGCTACTGAGCGTCCGCAGCGAACAGTCTTTTGAACATAACTCGACAACTGTTCATCCGATATTCACCACTCCTTTGGCTGATCGATAAGCTATCCCTATTATTAAATATGTTCAGAAGGATCGAACCATCTATCTTTAAAACTGTGGGAGATATGACGTTTTTTCTAAACAACGGAGGCGGCAGGGGGCGTGGACAAAATTTAAAATAAACTTGATCTGCCTGCAGACATGAGAAGCATATGTCCCATACATGTCAAACCTCTATCTCCTCTATCTCTATCTCTATCTACCATATCTGAGATCTGTGTGTTCATACGCACAGACAGACGGACATGACGGAGAAGACTCGGCTGTTGATGCTGATCAAGAATATATATACTTTATGGGTTTGGAGATGCTTTCTTCTGGCTGTTAAATACTTTTGCACAAAATTATAATACTATACTCAAAAATCAAACGGAATATGAAATATTTTTGTTTTATTTAATTGTGAATTAAATTGACATTAAAGGCGGGCCTTAAATTTAAAGTACACCAAAGAACCAAGCATGATTGCTGGATTTTCTACGCACAAAACAATAAGAATGCCTTATCAATGCCTTGTTCAAACTTAAATTCTTTTTTATTTTAACTTCATCTATCACATAATTTAATCAATCGCGGAATTCCCTAATGTTTTAAAAAATCTACAACTGCGTTTGCATTTTTATTGAATGCCAACATTACCATATTTCGAAATTCAAGAATCCTTCATCAATTCAACATGTTTCCCCTCACCCTTCACATTCTCGAGCTGTGCTTAGCCCATCTTGTCCATTTTCCAAGCTCATATATCAATAGCAATTTTTCATTGCAAAAACAATCATTCCCATAAGCAGTTATCCCCTTCAACTATTCAACTATTCACCAACTGGCCAATAAGCTTTACCACCCATTCAACTCCACCCTTGGCCCTTGGACAGATCCATCAATGGTAAAGCAAACATTTCATCATCATCGTTTTGTAATGGAATAAGGGAATTTCTATTTTTTTTTTATCTTCCATGTCCATGGAGAAGAGCTTTGCAAATCAAATCCTTAAACTTGTGCAAGCTGCAAGCTTATCGGGTCTTCCTCAAGCAGAAGTTTGATAGAATCCTCCTCCCCCTTCCCATCATGCCACACATTTTGTCCGGCAATAGTTTGGCCATAAAGTTTAACGCATTTTTTTTTTTTGCACTTTTTGCCATTTCATCGTTTTTTATTGAAATTGACACTATCTGGGGGAGCAGTAAAAGAACTGGAACACTGGGACAGTTTTAATGAGCAGCAACTTGAGCAACAGCCCGTTTCAGGGTGGCAAAAGTACTTATGAAGCTGCTAATTGGATTTGATTTTCCGATATGAACATAAATTTGATTTCAACATTTTTTGTCTCCCTTTGCTCACATTTCATTAAGCTTGCACAGAAATTTTATTAAAAATTTATTACAAACTCTTATCCCCCCCCCCGCTCTTCCCATGGCTCTTTGGTCTTTTGCCATCTGCTTTGTCAATGTGCGGACAAGCTAATAACCAACAAAAGTTCAGAGAGACATAAAACAAAAGCTGAAAAAAGAGCAGTTAATAAAAAACAACGGACAAATGCAGTAAAAAAGGCAGCAAATAGCAAATGTTGCCCAACAAACAATGAAACATCTGTGCCGCGCAAACACTGAGTGCTATTGCCAGTGTGAGTGAGTGGCTTTTGAGTCTTGTATTCACAAAAGATGTTCAACTGGTTTTTGTGAGCCAATAAAAGACAACAACAACAACAACAACAACAGCCAACGGAACGAAACGAAACGAAAACAAAAGTAAACGACGCGCAACAAAAGCGTTAAAAGTCACCAACAACAAAGTGGGAAGCGGTGGAAAAAACGAGCAAAACATATTCAGAAATATCCGTACAAATTGAGTCAGTAAGTCAAATCAAATTCAGAGTGGAGTGAATGCATTCGTGTAAATTTCGGTGTGTGCGTGTGTTCGGAGAAGTGTTAATGGACGCGGTTGAAAAGGGAATGCAATATAAATAAAAAATGATTGCATCAGTGAGTGAAGATAAAATGTATCAATAAAAAATGTAAGGAATTTAAATACAAATTTAGGAAATGCATGTGAAGGAAAGTTGGTTTATCTCAGCGGGGGGTTTTCACTGCTAAGACTGCAAATGTCATAATTTTTGAACGAAAAGAGATAATTACAAAATTTTGCAAGCACATTCATTGAAGCATTTCCATAGTCTTAAACTGAATTTAAGATTTAATTTAAATTGAAAAGGGAGGTTCAATTTCTACGTCTTTTTATTTAGCGTCTGCTGTGCAGGGGGCCTGGGCTCGATGACACCTACGGAATATCAAATTAAGCGACATAAAGACGATGTTTTTTTATAAGGCTCACAAACGGGGTCGTAAATTATGCAATTTCTATTGAAGCACCAATTCAGGGATGCAAACCACTCAAAAATAAGTTCTGGTTCGGTTTAGTGGTTCACACAGTTTCTGAACCGCCGGTTCGGTTCATTACATGGTTTTTGGGGGCTAACTGAACCGCGGTTTCGATTCGGTTCAGTGGATCACAATGGCACACTATGAAATATTATGATTTCTTTAGTAATGTGACTTCGAACACTTTCAAAATTCAATTCTTATAATCCATTTAGATACAGACTCGCAAAAGTTAAGACGCGCAAAAGATAAGTACACGGAAAACTTTGCACATTTCCGTCACCATTCAGTGCATATTTGGTTGTGAGCGCAATAATGTCAGCAGTACGTAAACAAAAGAGGTTATCGCTTGCCAAAAAATGTTTAATATTAAGACAAGAAAGAAAGTCGGTCAAGCCCGACTATAACATACTCTGTACCAAGAAAATCTGTCTTTTGATCATAACTCGAAAACCGTTCATCCGGTACAGAGTATAAAAACTAGAAAAATACACTGATATTTTAATATTTACACTTTGACTTGAATATTTTCACCATTGATTTAGCGTTAAATATGGAATTCGTATTTATAAGAAGTGCACACTTCAAATTTAATATTGGCAATAGTTAAATTTAACATGGAAATAGTTAAAAACTTTTTTTTATTTCAAAATTTTGCCAGCCAGCAACCACATCTCTTTTCTATATACTCAATTTTGTTTGTATTGGAGTCCGAGGAGTTAGAATTCTTTAAGATTTGGTTCTAAAAAACTTCGAATTATGTTAATTGTATAAAAGTTTTAAACTTACTCTGTGGTGGGACTCGAACTCGGGACCTCTGGACTTGAGAACTCGATTGGAATGGCGTCTCAACCAGTTGTGCCATCGCGTATGCTGGCTGATCGATGGCTAAAACTCTACTTGTATTGAATAGCCTACAGTTATTTATAAATATCATTCTGGCATTTTGCAAAAATAAGACTGCTTGTAGTTCTCAAGTTAGAATTCCCTGCATAGGGAATATAAAAAGGGTAGCTGAAATTCGCCGATTTAATATGTTTTTACTCTTAGCTTAGATAAAGCTCTGAGCTTAGATAAAAGGCCCCTAACGTTTTGATAGGCAATCGCAAGACAGACGGACGGAACTGGTTTTTTGAAACCCTATTAGACGCTAAATGTGAGGATCATGATGCGCCCGATGAACGACAAGGAGCGCCAAGACAATTTGCCAAATAAAATTTTAAAATTAACATAAATAACTTTGCTTTTAGTATGTGAACCCCTTAAAAGTAATATTAATCCAATTCAATAATAATATTAATCACACTTTTATTTAAATATTTAATAAATATTTGAAACAAATATGATTTCACATCAATTTAAATTTGAAAGTTTTTATTTGAATTATACTTCACTTTGATTTTATTATATTCATATTTATTTGGGTGATTTAATTTGATTTTAGTTCAATTAAAGTGCTAATTATTTGAAATTAAAATAAAAAGCGGCAAAGTAAAACAAATATGATTCTATTAGTTTTTACTATGCAATTTTTCTCTGAGTGCAGGGTCCGACCTGAATCAAAGCTGAATCAGCCCTGGAATGGAATGAAAGGGCTGGTCCTGAAATCATGACATCCTTTTTATGAGTTTCAGCCATGGATTTTACACTGACATGTCCTACTACGACATGACCTTAGTTGTTTTAGGCATGATTTGAAATCATGCCCATTGATTTCAGTACTGAACTCATGGTTGAGTTTCATGGAAAGTACTTAAACATGCTTTAATTCTATCATTAAATTCAGTTATTCCCACTGCTCAGGCCTGAATCAGCCCTGAAAATATCAGTAACGAAACGTAGAACTGAAGGGATCATATGAGAAAAATCTCTCCTGTATAAGATTGAATTAAGGTAAAGAAGTACCACAGCAAATTGAAAACATCGGCTACTATAGTAAAATTACTGATTGATGACAGGTATATTAGATGATCGGCGGGCAATTGCAGTAGCCTTACAGTTTATCATGTTATAAAGTTTGTAAGTCATCCTTGAAAGTTATATCGATCCGGCAACGCTAAATATGTAGAGGGTCAAACGAAACGTATAAAAAGTATCTTCGAGAAACGATTCAAATATCCAAATTAACAATAATCATTGGCTAGATAAAAGGTGAGAAATCTAGGAGGATTTTCTAATATACAACGAAACGAGAGCGTAAGTTAAAGTCGGCCCTGCCCGACTTCGAAATACCCGTTACCCAGGGTTATTGGTGTTTAATACCCTCATGCGGCTCAGATAAGTATGCAACATTTTTGAACTCTGCCACTAATTTGTGAGATTGTAGACATTGTCAAAATCAAAATCTGAGCTCAATTTCTTAAAATTGTCTGCGTGCAGACAATCTAGCCTACATTTTAAAGTTGGTGGCTCCATCTCTTTTAGTATCTGAGATCTAGGTGTTTATAATGTCACACGGACAGACGGACATCGCTATATCGACTCGACTATTGATGCTGATCAAGAATACATATATATACTTTATGGGGTCGGAGATTCTCCCTTCTGCCTGTTAAGTTCATTTTTACGACTATAGTATACTCCTTTTCACTCTTCGAGAAACGGGTATAAAAACAACGTTTTTTGCAAAACGGTTTTAAAAAAAATATTTTATTATTATTTTTTACCCCTGAATGAAATTTAAATAAATACAATTTGGGAAAATTTGGACAAAATCCATTAAGACCATGCGAAAATAGAATCTTTAATGAAGTATTTTGCAACCTCGGTCGTCCATTATTCTTTCGGCCACTAAACAAGGCAACTTTGAGGTTAAGCTCGCCCAAAACAGCACACAACAAAAATACCTGAAACAAACGACATGCGGCAAATCCAAATATATTAACAACACCATGGATAACATTTTCTACATTTAGTTAAAATGGTTTAAGTCTTATTTATTACATTTTCAAGTCCATAAAGTTGGAAAACATTTTGACACAATCAAAACTACGTGCTCAGTAAAATAAACAGTTCACTTACAGGGCTTGGCTAAAATTGATGGGCTGTTTCGCTTTTTAGGCTGGGTTTATTTTATTCCCGTTGGGGTATAATATTTTATAAGAAAAAAAATCTACTTTGGGGCCAAGCAATGGTTCATGTTTGAAGTGTTAAGGTTCAAGGATTATGGCTCTCATGTTTTAGCCAATGTAAAACATTAGAAATATCTGCTCAGCTTAAGTCGATACTGGTAAAGAAAATCTAGTAAGCGCAACACCGTAGAGAAAATTATTAGAAAGTTATCAGAAGATCGTCATATTCTGAAAATAAAATTGAGGTCCAGCCTAAGGCCTAAGCCATGTTGATATGGCTTTTCAATTAGACACAATTTGTAATTGTGTTTGAATTTCTTGAAATAATATTAATAATAATAAAAATGAGGGCGTTCGAGTATTTATTTAATATTTTCAATGTAAAGCTTAGTTTCTATGGAATCAAGAATCTGAAATCAGACCCGGGTGCCAATCCGCCTTGTTTTTATACCCTTGCAGAGGGTATATATAAATTGTCCAGATGTTTGTAACGCACAGAAGGAAGCATTTCTGACTACATAAAGTATATACAGGGTTGCCCATATTCGACGGACCCATCTGGCAACGCCATAACTTTTGACAGAGATGTCAGATCGCTTAATGACATACCGCGTTTGAAGCGTCAGTCCAAGCAGATTTTTACCATGGAACAATACACACACGCCACGCGAGCGCTCTGAAATAGTTGAAATTTACATTCAACAGAACAAGTCAATTGTGAAAACAAAATTATCATGTCCGATGAAGCCCATTTCACATTGAATGGGACCGTAAATAAGCAAAATTGCCGTATTTACGCCACTGAAAATCCTCAGGAGATTCAAGAAGTGCCTCTTCATGACGAAAAAGTCACAGTTTGGTGCGGCGTTAGTGCGAAAACGGTCATTGGGCCGTTTTTCTTCCAAAATGAAAATGGCCATGCTGTTACCATCAACCAGGAGCGTTATCGCGACATGATGACCAATTTTGTGATGCCAATTATTCGTCGAAAGCGTATGAGGCAGTTCTGGTTTCAACAAGACGGCGCTCCACCGCACACAAGTCGCATAACAATCGATTTTGTGAAGAAATTGTTTCCGGGCCGTTTGATGTCGAAAAGTGGTGATTTGGACTGGCCACCGCGTTCGCCCGATATGACGCCGCCTGACTTCTTCTTGTGGGGATATTTGAAGTCAAAGGTTTACGTTAACAAGCCAAGGACCGTAGAAGAGCTCAAGGGACAACATTCGTGAAGAAATAGCCGCTATTCCGGCCGAAATGTTGGCGAAAACGATGGAAAATGCTGCAAAAAGGGCACAATACGCCATCAACGCCAGAGGCGGCCATTTGAGAGATATCATATTCAAAAATTGATGTAAACAAATCTACTTGGAACAAATCAAATGATTAAGATTGCCAACCGCCAAATTTTTCTTTTTTTCTTTGATTTTTTAAAAAAAACATGGGTCCGTCGAATTTGGGCAACCCTGTTTAATATATTCTTGATCAACATAACGAGCTGAGTCGATATAGCCATGTCCGTCTGTCCGTCTGTTTCTATGCTATCTCCTCCGTCAGTTTTAAAGTTATCGCCACCAAACTTTGCACGAAGTCTTCTGGTCCAAGTAAGCTGCCATTTGTCGGAACCGGCCGGATCGGATGATTATAACATATAGCTGCCATAGGAACGATCGGTCGAAAAACTAGTTCTAGTGAGAAATTTTTTTTGTTTTTTATGCAATCGTCTCCAAACTCCATATTTACTAGTTTACTTGAAAGTGACTTGAAATGCGGATTTTAGCCAACTTTAAGTTACCTTTGAAAGTCCGGATAAATATAGAATTCCAAAGCAATATTCAGTATTGGTATCTTTAAAACAAAAGTCACTTTTATGGCATTTTTTCAAACTTGACTCAAAATATCCGAAAAATAACTTTCCGAGTTGACTATAGAAAATATCGGATCATCATACCTCAGATGTTGAGGTTTGACAGAATTTCGGATAATCCAAGAACAAATGTAACAGACTTAAGGGAAGATCGGAATTATCTGCGATAGCGGATCACCACAGAACCCATCCAAAACCGCGGTTCAGTTGGCTTCATAAACCATGTAACAGTCCTAACCTCCGGTTCAAATACTCTGTTAACCATTGAACCGTACCAGTTCTTATTTCCTGTCAGTGATATAAGCTTGGCGGAGCCGAAGTTAACTTAACTCAATTTTTGCTAAATATCTTCTTTGCAACCGAAATATATTGGATGAACCGACACACAATTGTGGTGTCTTTCTTGACCTCGAGCCAGCTAAACACAACATTCTACAAATTAGAAAGGTCGATAACTATCATCTTTAAAATATCTTCTAGCTAAATAATGTTAGTGCGCTGTTGTCGAGTGCCCCAACTTTCAAATTCCCTGTAACCTTGATGGATTTGATAGCCAAATGAATACATTCTCTGGCTGCTAGTCGGCCGCCGTTCACTATGCTGATTTCTTCCATGCAATACAAAAATCAGTACAATTTTGTGTAAACACTCTCCATGGGTATAAAATACACAAGACCGGCATAACGCACAAGACCGAGTTCGATTTCAAGCTTTGCTCATACTTAATGCCCCCTTTTTTCACTTGAAACAACTTTGCCATTAATTCATTAATTAGCCTATCAAACCTTTAACTCCCCTCCTTCAATAGCCACTGGGGAATAACTCCAATGACTTGGGGGGATGTCCTGCCATTAAACCAGGCCAATAATAGCGAGCGAATTAGAAAAACACATAAATTCGTTGTCCTGCTTCTGTTGAGGTATGAGAATCCGAGTACATGGCATAACCATTAAATTTGGGGCCAACCTAATGACTTACGTAATAGAAAGTACTAAAAGAGAAGTCGTAAAAAAGATGAGATACGAAAGAGGGACTATGCGATGGGTGGTTAATTTTAAAAGCTTAGACGGAAAAAGTACTTGTAGTACTTGAGAGACGGCTGGACATCATTGCGGCTATAGAAACAGACAGGTAGAGTGAGCATTTCGGATTATTTGATTGGATGTTGCAGAAGAAAACTTAAAAATACAGCATTTAGTGCTAACTCTACCAAAAATGTTCCACTACAATAGCCTCCGTCTGTATCGACTACTGTTGCGCCAAATACATAGCCATGGACCATAAGGAACATCGATTAACACGCAGTGAAGCAAACGGTCGTCATCTGCACAGACAGCAGGATTTTAGTCGCAGCAGGTGAAATATTCTATAACACACACATATCATAGATACCCAAATCTGATTTGTATTAATCGACAAATCATTATGGTGAAAAATTCAGAAAAATGTATGAGATCTTATCTTGATTCGATAGAACGATCTACATAATTAAATGTTTAATGAAGATTTCATGTAAAAGATAACCGTTTGTAATCATCGCACTGTACAGGACGGTCCTGCCTTCGTCACTTTTTATAAAGAACGGTCCAATGATGCCATAGCCCCAATGTCCACACCAAATACTGAACTTTTCGGGATGCACTGGCAGTTCTTTCAATGTTTCTGTTCTTTCTCACCAAATACGACTGGTTTGTTTGTTCACATATCCATTCAAACAGAAATGAGCTTCGTCGCTGAAAACAATGCATTGTTTCGGTAGATAAGTGAATCTTCATCCAACTTTGCCAGCGCTCACTCACCAAAATACAACAGTTGTGGTTGATCGTGTGGCTTCAATACTGGCTCCAGCTGTATTTTAAATGATTTTATACCCGAATCCTTCGGCAAAAGGTTCCACGTAGTGGAGTAACAGTAGACCAATTGCAGCGAACGGCGCCGAATCGATAATTCACGGTCATTAAGTTGCGATATATTCCTCTGTCCACACTCTACGTATGCGTGTTGGTGGTTTAATGTCCAATTATGTAAATTTGGAGCGGAATTTAGTCACATTATTCCGAATAGCAGCATCAGAAGGACGTATGATGTACTTTCTTAACCGAGCATGAATTTTGATAACAAAAATAAATAATCTGCAATGGTTTTTTGGATGTAAGTCGACTCATGGTTAAATTTTTGACCAAACTGAACATGTTTGACAGTAACATGTGAGGCGAAAAAAGAATAGTTGAAAAGAAAGAAAGAAAGTTGCTAAAAAATCACCCAGGTAGTGGGGTGTAACGTTGAGTTCATTTAATATACTGAGATGACACAATTTAAATCTGAATTGTGTAGGGAGACTATTTTGAAGAACATGTTTTGAGAACAAAAGCCGACGCAAACGTCAGCATCAACCTATGGAACTTCTTGTTGACATAGCCTAAGCTAATGCAAAATAGGTTGAAGTGGTGGATAGTCTGCAGACATTCTTATTGAAGAAAATTTTAGGGCTACCTCCGAATGCTACTGGATACGACCATGCGTTTGTGATGCCCACTACTATATGTAAGATTTACATACAATTTTTTTCGTTACATAGGGAAAACCCTATTTTTCTATTGGGTGAGTCGACTGAAGGAAATTCTTAAGCTACCTTTACACTTGTCATATATCTCTAAAAAGTTGGTTGCACACCTTCAATTACACCTTCAATGACAGAGACTCTTGAACTTGTTGTTCATGGCAAGTTCATCGGATTCAGTACTAGTTCAACAATTTTTGACTGACAACCCAACAGAAAAAGGGAAGAATTGAATATGTGAGAAAGGGTGCCATTCAAATAAATGCGCTAACATTAATGGTTGCGGTTTTGGCTGACGATGAATAGGATAATCCAGCACTAAAGAGAAGACGACTTTATAAAAAGTGTTCCAAATGGAGTAGAAGTTGGCGTTGCGTCGCTGTGAAGGCAGGGACATGGAGGAACTTGTTTTACGGAAGCTCCAATACTAGGACGACGAAACCTTCAGAAATTCTACAAGTTGCATGAGTTTGTGAGACTTAAAATTGAAAAAAATGATACATTCTTAATAGAAGCCATTTCCTCACAACCGCTCTTGCATTGTGTTGACGGCGTGAATTATTTAATTAAGCTTTAATTTCCTCGATGTTCACTTTTTTTTGATCGATGTCAACTTTTGCTCAATGTGATGAAACGCTGCTTGGCGAGCGTTCCTGTTTTTGTACAGGTCGCTCTTGCAATCGTAGAGGAGAGATGTGGGATAACAGAGTTCTCAGCTTAGGTTAATAGATAATTTAAATCGAGTGTATCAAACCAGTCCTATTTCATCAAATTTATCTAAAGAGATGGCAAAAGTTTTTCGTGTGAGATATATGTTTGGCTATTACACTATAATATCGTATAATTTAGAGAGACTTTTTAGAGATATATGACAAGTTTAAAGGCAGCTTTACATCCGAATTAATACGAAAAATTGGTATGTTGTACACAAGAGCATAATAAGATATGCGCTTCTCTCATTGTCAATTGCAAAGGTGGTCTATGTTCTATGGAAGACTGAAATATGATGAAAATCGTAAAGTTTTAAGCACTTTGACAGGATATGCATGCGGAACGGATGTCGAGAAAAAGGTCTAGCCAAACATGAATCTATAGATACCTCGACTATACAGCTGCGCTAAAACTGCATCACCTGGCCTAGATGAAAGCAATACTGAAGAAAATTAGGATTTTACCTTTTTTTAGGAGGTCTAAACATATTTCACAAATGAGGAGGCACTCGTATTCTACATAAAAAAACTATGCTTTATAGGAAAAATATTTGTAAAATATTACAGCAATAAAAACGACATGGAAAATCATTAAAAGTCAAACTTATTCGTCAAAACCCGCACTGCTGGACGGTCAGATATCTTGGAAACACCAGGGAAGTAAGGCATGGTTAAGCTGGGTGAGGCAAAATGTGCTTGACCGACGTACGGTTCAAGTCGGTCACGATAATGAAGTTCTATTCAAATACGTGATAAGTCAAGATAGACAACTTATGAAACGCATCGGTACTTTTGCTTATTGACATGTACTTGCTCCAAAAATAGGACTCATCGCTGTACACAATATTGCGATATAACATTCCCGGGCTAGCCCACGATTGCTATAATAAACTATCACAATTTGCAAGCGTTGTTCTCGCTTAAAAAAACAAAGCACAAACGACAATAGCGTTGCCAGATTCAACCAAATTATGACAGTTTAGTCTTTGTCAGTAAAAACCCTTTACAAATTTGGAAAAGTTTCCACTAACTTTAGCGCTTTGTGTTTTTTAGTTGACTATTACCACTTGGATTCACATCATTGCCATTTACTTATTTTTCTTCTCTCTCCCCTCTCCTTAACAGGCAACGCCCCATCATTGTGTACTTCTGCGAATGCATAATGGAAACGCCTGTAACAATCATGTAAAATTGGCGTTAAAAAAGTGGCAAAACCGGCAATGTGAAAGGCAATAACACATCAAATTGGTATTAGAAATAACAAGAAAGCAGTCGAGGAAGCAACCAAGAAGGAGGAGGACTGTATATATGGGCGTGGTAGCTACAAGGGGGGTGCTGTGTCCTGAGCCTTGCCAGTTGCAACATAAAAGTCAATTAATGTACAATTACAACAACAGCAACTGGTGAAACAGCAGCAGGAAGAGGAGCAAAAATTACAGCAAATTACACGCAACGAGAGTCGAAAGCTGCGTTCCAAATTGGAGCCGGAAACTGTGTGGGCGGACGACGAGGAGGAGGAGGAGGAGGAGGCGGACCAGGACCAGCTAGTGCTGGTGCCAGTGCCATCCAACCCCCACCACCATCACCATCATCATCAGCAGCAGCAGCAGCAACATCCATTGTCCAGCGGTGACGGCGACGACGACGAAGGCGGCTACAAAATGACTTTCGTTAACAAGCTGAGCAAAAGCTTCCGTTGGCTGCGTTGCTCGACATTGTGCGCCATTTTGTTTTATATGTTTTTCATTGGCCTGATATTGCACAGTACCAGCCACAAGCTGCAACAGCAGCAGCAACAGCAACAACAGCAGCAGCAACCGAGGGAACAGAGCTCAGAGCATACCGAATCCAAATTGGCGCCCAACGTGGGGCATAATAGTCGCACCCAGCAGCACTCGCCGGAGGAATTGGAGCAGCAGCCGAAACTAAAGTCGCTGCTAACGACAAACGATTTGGATTTGGAGAAGGAGAAGGAGAAGGCGATTCTCCAACAAAAAGTGCATCCGAAGGCTGGGTTGGGTTTAGGAGCTGGAAATGCCAGCAAATCGCCGAACCTAAGCCCAAAGCAGCCAGAAACAGTTATTTTGGCGGCCAGCAATGTGAACGAGAAGCAAATACTAGCTAAAGCTTTCAAACGGTGAGTTCTGTGGGAGAATTTGGGGGTGCGATTTGGGGTGGGAGCTTGTACGGTTGATAATTTGGCGCTAGTTTGGCGGCTGCTTTATTGTTACGCATAACGATGTTGCCTGCGGTCCTGTTCACACAGCCAGAGTGAGATGCCAAATGGCAGGGGAGCGCGAGCAGAGCGGATTCATATTCATCCATCCGAACAAAACGAGGCCATGACAGTGCCTTCCATAATTGTGTGTACGACAAATTGTAAAATTAGTGGCCACGAAGGGCCGGGTGGGGGGAATGTGGAGCAGGTTGAGGATACCGCAATTGATGGATGAGATACGTATTGTGTGTGTATGTGTGCGGGGGTATCGGTGAGGTGCAGCGGGAATAAAAGCAAGGCACAGATTTTGTTATTTGCCATGACTTTGATTTGTTCCAAGCAATCAGGATAATCGAATTACAAGAAGATAATAAACATTGATTGGACGAAAACGTTCACGGACTCGGTTCTAATTCGATAAGAAATAAAAGAATTAAAGTGAGACATCTTAGGGGAAACGAATTTAGAACAAATTGAAAGAATGGTATACAAAATGTGAGAAATGGATATTTAGCTAGTAAGAAATTGAAATATTACAAGGATGAATGGATTGAGATTTCAATCACTACCGTTTAATCAACAGCCGAGACTTTCTATCCGTATAAACAAACAGATCTCAGATATGGTTGGATAAAGAGGTGCTACATATATTGGACTTCCTGCATGCATCAAATTGATTTATTTTCATTTAAAGATAATATAATAAAAGTCCTTAGATAATTTTGATTGGTTCAGTGTACTTTTTCATGATGGTTTTTAGCCAATGTTTCAGAATACAACATGATTTAGAAGCCGCGGTACGATCAGTATACTTTCTGGTTGGAAATGTTCGTCCTTTAGCCATGTAAAAAACACATTTGCAAATCTTTTAGTTTTAATATTCATGCACAAAGTTATTTGTAATTATAAGTCGGGTTTTTTGTTTTGTATAAGGGAAATGCCAAAAAGTGTGGGACTCGGAATTCCTCACCCACTAACCCCACTCCCACTGTCCGTTTCCCTTTTGCGGAACTACCGCTAAGTATTACTTGACAAGGGGGAGATGGAACAAGAGCCTCCACTAGATTACTATCTATGTATTGAACTCGAACTGCGCTGTCGATCAAGGCGACGCAAGGATTTTAGAATCTCAGCAGCCATGATGCATACAGCATTCCAATTGTTTTGCGAGCTAAGTAGGATGTCTTTAAAGTCAGTGACTGTGAATGGACTCCCAATAAAAGTCGGGTTTGTTGAAGAACATGTATTAAATGTACGTCTTTTAGCTATGTTTTTCAAAAGCTAAAGACCTAATATACACCTTTAGAACTGTTTTTATCATTAGAATTTTCAGTCTGAAGGGCATCCCACAATAAGAAAACAATGCAATGCAATCCGTTTTGTATAGTTCAGTAAGGGGATTATGATACAATTAATCAGCACTTTTTACCTTGTTGTTTTGTCATTGTCAAGGTTTTTCCAAAAGCTACATGTCTCAGGCTGAAACCAGTCCAGAGCTGGACCCCTTAGAACCTATTCGGTTCAGGTTTTTGGGTTCGTTGAATCGGAGCACGAATCAATCTTTATAGCACTAACGAAGAAGGTCCAAAGTACATTAAAAGGTTGGCGGTAATTCTTGATTGTTTTCGTTTCCTAAGCACGAATCTGTTTTCAGCAATGGTCCATTACGAAATATGGTAATTTTACCTTAAAGCAGCTTAAACGGCATTTTATTTTGTTGAAAGTCACTTTGATATCACTGCAATGTACTTTTTCTTAGATTTAAACCTATAAAATAGTTTTTTCGTAAGTTATCATACTTTGTAGCGCCCATAGATATGCAATGGATGGTCTTAAAAATTTTCGAAATAGTTTTTCATGGCATATTTTTGAGCATTTGATAATTTATAATTTTGAGCACATGTATACAAAATGGTATATCGTCGCTTGAAAAAATCTCAGAGCTGTTTCAGATAGTTTGTTTTCAAATTAATATCCGAAATCGATCCATTAAGTAATGAACTACGATTTTTAACGCAATCTTGGGCTTCATGAGTTACATTGCCGGTCACTCTTGATACTCCCGACCGAACATTCTCCAGAGTTTTAGTATACTACAGCCTTGAGAAAATCAAACTTTAAAGTCAAAGTTAGTTTCAAATATTCCCTAAACACTCTTTCTTCCATCTGTATCTAAAAGCTTTAATTGACAATTACTTAAATTGTAACAAAGCCGTTTCTCTTCCAGTAGAAAAATTCGTTGAACCACTTCCTAAATTTGGCATTGTTAAACTGTACCTTTTTGTGTTAGCCACAATTGGCTTTTTTCGTGACTTGTGAACAGGAACTGCCTGACTCTGCACAATTCTCTAATTACTTTTAACTACATAAAATGTTGTCATCTCTGGCTCAAGCGATTAGGCAAGTGCTTGACTTTAAAAGTCGTTATAAATTTGAGGTTTTTAGCCCCAAAGAGCATAAACTTAAAAAGTTTCCAGTCATGGTGCTGGGTGGACCAAATTGCAATTTGATGCTGCTTGGGTAATCAAGTAAATAAATGCTCGAAATTCGAGACCAAATAAAAATAAAACTTTAAGTGTAAAAAGGAATTTGTCCAAGGAGGGAGAAGAGCCAGAAAGAGAGAGATAAAAAAATCAAACTGTCATTGCGATTCCATATTTATTTGACTCCATTTTGGGCTGCTAAAACTTTTTGCTTCAATTTGCCTGAAAAAGTTTCAAACGAGAGAAGGAAGAGAACAACTTTAAATGCCTTTTGCCAAAGCTCATTTCTATTCAATAAATATTAAAATAGTATTTTCAAGAAAAAGATATTCCCTAGATGCTTGTGACTTTGATTTAAAGCTGTTGACATGAATGAGACTTTGAATTTTGAAGCCAAATATTGTCAGTTGGTTTATCTAACTTGTTTACCTTAATGGGTAATGAGACTTAATGATACTTCAATTAAGTTTTATGCAAAATGGCTGAGAGTAGCACATTTTGGTAATTTCCAAAACCAATAATTGATTACTCTAATTTGTAAATAATTTATGGAAAACATAGAAATAACATTCAAATGTAATACATTTTTGCTGTCTGTAGGCTAAAGGTTTATAATTGTCAATGATTATACATGTAGGCAAAGATAAGGGCATAAATAAAGGCATCCAAACGTAAAAGGTACAAAAGTTTTTGTTAAAAATTTTCATTACATGAAGTAGACACATGCCTTGGTTTGTGAATAGACACGGGATTTCACAGATTTTTAAACAGTTTTTATTTCCAAGTTGGCCAAGGTAAATGTGTTTTCAAAAGAACGTTTTTTGCACAACATTATGTTTTGTGATGGCTCTCTACGTTAACAAAATGACAAAAAAAACGCACTTAATTTCATAAATTTTTCTGCCTCTGGAACAGCCAAAAGGGAGCAACTCGGACCCTAAAGTATATATATTTTTGATCAACATCTACAGCAGAGCCTATACAGCCATATCCGTATGTACTTCTGTCTGTCCGTTTGTATGAACAAACAGATCTCGGAGATGGTAAGAGATAGACATGCGACATGTATGTGCCAAAAACTTCTTATACTTGCGGTTCTGCAAGTGGATTGATCCGGAAAATTTTTCGAGCTGAATCTTTTTCCAATCAAATGAGATTCTTTTCGTGCTCAGTTCATAGTCCGGCTCGAGGGATCTAAGGAAGCCTATTTGATGTGAAAGTTGCCAAGCATTAAGCTCCGTACTCTTTGGACTTTCTGTGCTAAACGATTGCAAATGTAAGTCAGAGTTCGAAGCGGGCTATCAGTTAGTTGAAAGTTTTGCAAAATGCGTCTTAGTAAGGAAAACTTTATGATTTCAATGGAGTCGACCTCCAAATTCAAACGAGCTGCAAGGTTTTAAAAACTAGAGGAAAGTCATCTTCAGCTTGGCCGTCGTTTGTATACCCTTGCAGCAAGTTTTTCCAAGTAATTTGGATGACATTTCCCCTGAAAACAATCATGTTTTTCCCACAGAGACCACTTTTATAACTCTACTTTTCTATGACATGGTGGTATCATGGGAAAACATATTAAACTAAGAAATACAAAGTATGAAGGCGTTTGCTTTGAAAACAAAAACTTTTTCTTACTAAAACTAGTTTTTCGACCGATCATTCCTATGACAGCTATATGCTATAGTCATCCGATCCGGTCGGTTTTTATACTTGTACAGCGAATGTGTACTACAAGACATCGTGCCAAGTTAAGTCGCGATAGCTTTTAAGCTAATGGAGGAAATCGGATAGAAACAATCGGACGGACAGAAGGACATGGCTATATCGACTCAGCTCGTCATGCTGTTCAAGAATATATATGTTTTATGTGGTTGGATAAGTTTTCTTCTACCAAACAGATATCAAATCGATACACAAAAGCATTTACTTGCAACAGACACAATTTTATTCAAGTTCGAAAAGAACATTATGAACTAACGTAACACAACAAACAAAAAGCTGATTAAAAACAATAATTAAATCCCCTTAATTACACTGTTCTGCAAATCAAGATATTGGCGGAAAACCATTTAACCGACTTCTGACCGTTTTCGAAGTTTTGTAGGTCACACTATGCATTAAATGCGAGTTTTGTAAATCCTCCAGTAGTAGTAGTCATATTAATGCATCTGAGAAAAATGTATCACGCGGTATTAGCAATGCCTATGAAGTCGAGAAAAATTTTACCTGATTGACAGCAATTTTCTTAAACTAAACCATCTACTAAGGGCCATTGTTTTTGTGGGATATTTTTTGACACCATCTAATCAGATAGTTTCCAACTCGCCCATCTCTAGTTTAAGGTGTTGGCACCTGATGCTTCTAGCTTCACATATTTTGGTCCAACCAAAGTTGTATTTTCATATCCACTAATTCAAGACCACAATTTAAGTTACGATTTTGGATTATCTTACTAATATTCATACTTGTGAAAGATTGTATGTAGAATACAATTGAATGTTCATTATTTAATCTTTGCTGTAGCTCAACCACGCACAAATGGATGAACTGCAAAAGAAGGTGTAGATCGACCGTTCAGAATGTGAATTTCAAGCACCTTTAAGCTCAAAAGTGATCACTTACGTGGACCTTGCTGGCCAGTTTAATTCTACGAACATTAAAAATGTAAGAGTTTTTATGTTTGCAGTTAAATTAGGCAGAAATGGCTGAACCGATTCCAATTAAAATATGGCACATAGCTTAATATAGGCTATACATATAGGCTATATTGCTATATACATTGCAATATACGAAAATTTGCAAACTGATACCTAAGTATTTGTGTTTAGACCACAGCGCGAGATAATAGGAGAGGAATATGGGATTTAATGAAATAGAAAATATGATTAAGATGGGTAAATAGTCTGGTAAATAGATGGGTAAATAGAATGTAAATGTTAAGAGTTAGATTGTCATGAAGATTTGATAGATAGATAGACATTGCAAACCGGTGAATTGTATGCATATATCTGAGGGATCATCAACCGTATAACTGGCTGCCTTGTTAGATGTTGTAACCCTTAGCTTCTATTGATAAACCTTTTCAGTCAAGGGTATTTAAAACTCGGCCCTGTATTAGATTGCGCCAGACTCTTCGTTTGGGTTTCCAAATACTAAAGGGTATCAGATAGTAAATTTATAAGTTGGATAACATGCACAGGTTTTAACCGAATGCATTATTGAGTTTGAAAAGAATGTTGAGCCCCCATCAAATAAAACCTAGTGTGGCTATAGAAATTTATTGAAAAATAAATATTTATTAGCCAGAAGCATTTCAACAACACATGGGTGAAAGAAAATAATTAAACAAATTGTGGAAAGCTTATATTTGTATACCGAGTACTAAATACCCTTTAAAATAGTTGCATATAATTTCGTTGACGACTAACTAATGTTCATGAAAAACAGCGATGCCCAAGCTTAATACGCTTCATGGGCCAATGTTGTTGTAATTCGCGAACGCCTCGGCCGCAGCATAGGCATAGGCAAAGGCTGGCTGCTGTTGCGGAATTAAAGGCAAAAACAATACGTACAGACAGCGCGTATTTATCTCTCTTCTCCTTCTCTCCTATGCTGTTGCGGAATTAAAGGCAACAACATTACATGCAGACAGTAGGTAGGTAAAACCGCACTCATAAGCAGCTGTCGGGCCCCTAATTTAAAACATTAGAAAAATCGGAAATTACAATACGATCAATTATGGCGATTCTTTTAGATAAGGTGACTTAGGAACTGTGTAAAGTAATGCTCATCGCCGGACGCCACAAAAGCAACAGATCGACATGGCTATATCTAATCGGCTATTCCAGATTAAGAACAGAGCTGCAAACCAAAAAAAAAAGTCGGATCTCCGGTACACTGGTTTGAACCCAAATTAATTGAATGGTTAAGGTTTGGAGATTTAAGGTTCGAGGTTTTTGGGAGAAGGTTTTAGTTCGAACCTTGATTCAGTCCACGCTTTATACATCATAACTAATTTTTGTCTTCTATGTGTTTCGAAAACAGCAGGCCACCTTAAAACTTCCCAAATTGTATGGGAAATGAGTGGTATTTAGGTCGGAATTGGTTAGTAGAAAACATGGAAATATTCGACATATAATTCACAGTTGAGTGAAATTTCATTTCGTGGTTTACATAGAAAAGTTCTACCAAAATAATGTTAGACTCTTGCTTTTAAGAATTACTCAAGAAGCTTTAGAGTCGAAGAGATTTAAAAGCAGAGACTGATATGGGTAGGGATTTTATAAGGAAATCTAATCGCTCTGCCAGATTTTGTTTCCACTCTCTTGCCCATTTTAGGAGTCAGTCGCACCAAATAACAGATGAAGCCGGTATACAGAAGATCAAATTTATGTGGCAGTTTTGTTGAACCGAAATGTTGGATTCGGAACAGGATCGGGTTCAGCTTTAATTTCTAAAGAGTTTCGGTTCAAGGTTCGGTTCATAGTAAATTAAAAGTCGAAATTCCGGGTTCGAACCGGTTCGGTTCAAAACCGGCTTGCAGCTTTATTAAGAGAGTACATTCTTGCCTTCTACACACATTCTTTAGTATAACATAAATATGCACAGAACTCTGTTGTCTCCCGAAAATGTCATACTGTTTCCATTAGAATGCCACATTTAATTTTAAGATAATATTTTCTCCTTATTTCGCTTCATTAAAATCGTTCTACGCGAATTCGAGCACACTTTAAACCGATTTAAACAACGACGAAAAGTTGTTACTAAAAATTTGTACCAAAATGTGAAAGCGTCACACCAGCCTTCACGAAAAATCGTGACAATAAAAGTGTCATTCTGGCCATCACCAGCCGTGTCGCCGGGCGCAATTTCACCAAACAGACGTGTCACGAAAAATTCCACTGAAAACCAATCGAGTACGGACCTTTGAATATTAAATATATAATTTTACCGTCTCCATGGCAAGCTTTGTCAAATATTAATATTTCACTCTGTCTGCTTAAGGGTATTCGGATTGAATTTGTAGCAAAGCGTGGACACATTTCGTATTTGTGTTTGCATTCATGTGAGTTTGTGCCTGCGTGTGTGACTGAGTGTTTGAGTAAATCCTCTATTAATATTTGATGAAGGATAAAATTTAAAACCAAAGCACTCGTGGGAGTTATTTGATTCAACAAAAGGTTGAGCTGCCAGCTTGAATTTATTGAAATTAAAAATATCTGCATAGGATTTGTGGGCAAATTTTGCATGTTTTTAATAATAATGACAAAGCTTATTGAATTTCATTTTTAGGCAATAAATTTTGCGGAGCAATTAATTTAAACTGTTGCTGATGGGCTGAGGGGAAATGAAATAAATTGCCAAATGCAATTGAAATTTGGGGGGAATTAGGGAAGGGAATACAATTTAAAGCACACGTTTGCAAAATAAAAGTCTTCCGCTTTGACTTTAAACTGACCAAATTATGTCGTGTTAATTGCAAAGTCTGAAATTAATAGCCACCATTTTGTGGTTTCTTTTTCCCTCTGTTGTTCACTTTGCAAGTGTAAATTCCATTTTAATAATGCGGTTGGCGTCAACAGAGGACTTTGTGCCATTTTTAGGAGCAATTAAATTTTATCTGCAACTGTCAGGTCTGCTGTCCCATCATTGTTATAAATTTTAATTGTGCTCGTCGCCCACATGCCGCAGTTTTGAAAGTTCCCTCTGCCACATTCCCCTACCCATTCGCACTCTCATTCGCACGCATGACCAACCAGGCGCGTTAATGTCCTGCAACCAGGATGACTTCTCTACCAATTAGTACTGAAAATTGCAGACTTTTGGGTCCCTCGCATTGATGGGAGCACTGCGCAAAAATGGAGCGTCGCGCACTTCCGTTTCCGTTGTGGCCCACAAAAGTATGCAATAAGCTTGAGCAAAAGAGGAGAAAGCTGCATGCAACACGCAGCAAACTTTTGCCTTGGCAATTCGTAAGAAGAGGAAAAAAAGCAACTTTAAAAAGTGCACTAACTGACGAAAAATCTATCCAAAGTATGAGACGAAAACGGTTGGTTCGAAAAAAATCATTTGAAAGATTTAGTTCAAGCTGATTTATTGGAAATTTTTGCGGGACAACTAATTTGTCTGCTTTGTGAGTGGTATACTTAAATTTTAAAGAATATACTTTAAATAGGTCAGGTACAAGCAGGTGCACCAGAAAACTCTGTTTGTAATTAAATGGAAGTGCTTTGTTTCTGGATCAGATGATGAAAATAAAGCCATTTGAAACTAATTCATGATCATTGCAAACGGTTATGCATACGGGTATTTCGAACAATTAAAAATTAAACAAACTCTTTAATAGCCCTACCAATATATTAGCGTGTAACAAGAACAGAAGTCGTTTTCGCTAGAATCAATTCATATACCGATTTCTGCGGATCCTTAAGCCGAGTATCCAGCACCGCGGAAACTGAAAACTCTTGCCAAACTTCATATGAAACAACTGTGCCAGGAATTTTTAGTTTACCTCTTCGTTTGTTGTGTATCCTGCAACATGAACAATATCCACACTTTGTCTAGATAGCGGCGTTTCGAAGGCGTGTGTGGATCGAGAAACAGCTGATCAAGAATATATTGTCTACAATTATTTTGGAAGTGATTAGTCAAAAAATTAAAACAACAACATATTTTTTTATCGTCTTCTGCTTTGAATATCGGTTCGCTGTTCTTGTAAACTGCGGTCGAGCCGAGACAAGCAACGGTAACCGAATTGCGTTGTGTGATAAGTGAAATAACGGTGCGGGTTGTAAGGGACAATTGGGCTGGGCGATGTCCATGCCTGCTTTAATACAAGCAGTTGAGGCAAGACCATATCTTGTGAACCACAGAGAAAAACCGTTTTGACAACGTTTCTTTGAAAAGTGCTTGAGAAAGTGTTGCATCACAAATAAATGAAGAAGGTAGGATAGATGTTAATAGAAATTCATTAAAGTTCTGTATGCTTGCTAGAGAATGACTGTAAGAGAGCATGGAGAGAGAGAGAAATATAAAGACTAGAGAAAAAAAGACAGAGAACGCTCCGAATCACAGTTTTTTTTAACATGGTTCCACACACTCAAAAAAAATAGAGGAAAGTTAACTTTTAGCAAGTTTGTACACCCTTGCAGCACGTTTTTCTATCTAACTTGAAGGACATTTCCACTTGAAACAATCAAGTTTTGCTCACAAAGACTACTTTTCTGACTCTACTTTTCTTTGTCAGCTATACTATATAGATGTCCGATTTCGATCAAACTTAGTGGAATCATGGGAAAGCATAGCAAACTAAGAAATACAAAATATGGGATCGTTTGCTTTAAAAACAAAAACTTTTTCTCACATAAACTACTTTTTCCACCATAGGAATATGGTATAGTCATCCGGTCCGGCTGATTTCGATACTTGTACAGCGTGTTTGTACTTCAAGACTTCGTGCAAAGTTTGGTCGCGAAAGCTTCCAAGCTGACGGAGGAAATCGCCTAAAAACAGACGGACGGACAGACTGACATGGCTATATCGACTCAACTTGTCATGCTGGTCGAGAATATATATACAGGGTTGCCCAAAGAAAAAAAGAAAAATTTGGCGGTTGGCAATCTTAATCATTTAATTTGTTCCAAGTAGATTTGTTTACATCAATTTTTGAATATGATATCTCTCAAATGGCCGCCTCTGGCGTTGATGGCGTATTGTGCCCTTTTTGCAGCATTTTCCATCGTTTTCGCCAACATTTCGGCCGGAATAGCGGCTATTTCTTCACGAATGTTGTCCTTGAGCTCTTCTACGGTCCTTGGCCACTTTTCGACATCAAACGGCCCGGAAACAATTTCTTCAGAAAATCGATTGTTATGCGACTTGTGTGTGGTGGAGCGCCGTCTTGTTGAAACCAGAACTGCCTCATACGCTTTCGACGAATAATTGGCATCACAAAATTGGTCATCATGTCGCGATAACGCTCCTGGTTGATGGTAACAGAATGGCCATTTTCATTTTGGAAGAAAAACGGCCCAATGACCGTTTTCGCACTAACGCCGCACCAAACTGTGACTTTTTCGTCATGAAGAGGCACTTCTTGAATCTCGTGAGGATTTTCAGTGGCGTAAATATGGCAATTTTGCTTATTTACGGTCCCATTCAATGTGAAATGGGCTTCATCGGACATGATAATTTTGTTTTCACAATTGACTTGTTCTGTTGAATGTAAATTTCAACTATTTCAGAGCGCTCGCGTGGCGTGTATTGTTCCATGGTAAAAATCTGCTTGGACTGACGCTTCAAACGCGGTATGTCATTAAGCGATCTGACATCTCTGTCAAAAGTTATGGCGTTGCCAGATGGGTCCGTCGAATATGGACAACCCTGTACTTTATGTGGTCGGAAATGCTTCCTTCTATGCGTTACAAACATCTACCTGGGTGTAGTTGCGGACGAGAAACTACTCTGGCATGTCAATATCAAAGTACGAGTAAAGAATTAATCCACTGTCCTCTTGGGGCTTTTCACCAGCAGTTGTTCATTGCCTCTATGAAATTGCAGTATGGTGGTCAGCACTCGGGAAACAATCAGTTCAGAACACCTTACAAAAAGTAAAGAAATGTGTTTTATTATGCATGAGCGGCGCCCTCCGAACCATCCCTAAGGAGGCGACTAACACCATATTTCATCTTCATCCTTTAGACTTAACGTCTAAACAGATAGCAAGCATCACAGCCCTGAGATTAAGAGAGTCCGAACCCTGTAACGAGGACAACTCGGGACACTCAACATTTCTTAACGATCAAACCACGGTTCCCGCCTTTACAGATTACTGTTTACACACGACATCATTCCAGAAAGTGTCTGACGTCAATATTCCTGACGCCTGGCTACTGAACGATGGAACAACCTTCCGGATTGCGCTGTAGCTTGCATCGCGTGTCCCTCGTTCGACTTAAATCGTAACAGTAGCCTTTTACGCCAAAGTACAGGAAACAGCTCAGTCGAAGCCCTAATGGGTAACTGCCTTATCGGTAGACATGCAGCACACTTTGGCATCGCTCACAACGACTTCTGTAGAAGCTGCAGCTGTGAGAGGAAGAGGAGGAAACTTTACTGCATCTTATATGCCACTGACCAGCACCTAGTAGGAGGAGACTTAAGACACTTGGTCTTCATTTTCCACTCAACATCTAGAAACTAATTGAGATAAAGATTCCGTCTCTACCAAAATGTTTACTGATTTCACAATGGTTCAATAGGGAGGAACCCCTCCTGGTTTAAATAATATATATATGGTATCGCAATGGGCCTTTATTGGCCTAAATGAAGGGACAATCAACCCAACCTTGATGTCCCGAGGCGGGATTGATCCCCCGACCTCTGGAAATCACACTAACCGCTGCACCACACCTGGCCACAGATGTCAGATTTTGAATACAGAAAACACAATTAAACACGCCTACATATAAAACGAGACAGCTTTCCTTTACAGCACAAACATACACTGCCCATCAGTAGGTTAGCCCACCCCTTGTCTAACTCGTATTAGCCTAATTAATAAAATAATAATAATAAATTATAATTTTCTATTTGTGTTTTATATTTAATACATTTTTTTTTTAAATAAGAAATTACAATTTAATTTGCGTCATCAGGTGAAAACAGCCTTTTTACTTTTTGTAGCTTACTTTATGTAAATTTTACTTGCGTCTAAGCCTTAGGTGATCTGTCCGTAGGCTCCAATATGTTTATAGTAGTCCAAAAAAAATAGTCAAATCACATGATCTTTGCGGTGAATGGTCTGGTACAAAACGTCCGATTAAACTCCTCTTTTAATTGATGTATGATTGTCTTGTTAAGGCCGCAGTTTTGGGCAGAAAAAGTAGGTAATCATCGCACGTCGAATATCACAAGCCCAATAAACGTATCGCAATCTGCATTCTCACTATTCGCACTGGGTATTGTCTATTTGAATATATCAACCCCTTCATCCTTCCTAGTGTTTCATTAAAAGAAGTTTAGTGGATTTTTTCAATAAACATCGTACAAAGCTCGCACACAAATATGTACCTCCAAGATTTTATTACATCCAAGTTCGAAAGTCTAGATAAAGAGAATAATTCACAGAGAGCGATCAGCTCATTTATCAAAATGGGCCATGAATGAAATGTGTGCAAATGGCAGGGCCAATCCACCAGACCTATTCTCATATGAGTAAAATCTATTGCTGCAGTGTGTTAGGAAATAAGCCAAGGCCCAATGCAATGGAAATGCATACGAAAATTTGAACAAATTTCCTACATATAGAAAATGAATAAAATAACGTAAAATCTTCCATTCCATTTCGTATTCCATATCCGTTGCAAAAATTCTGTTTCCCTCCATAAGTAAGAATCTCAACTGCGGTACAAGCAATTGGTAAACCGCAGGCTTATGCTTATGCACTTTTGGTTGTGTAACTAATCCCTTGGCAGAGACGCACTTCTTTTTTTGCCCCAAATGCAGAAATGTGCAAATGCCGACGACAAATGAAAAAGTTTTGCAAGTGCACGTAAAAGATCCCCCAAGAGAAAAGCAAAGCAAAAACTTCAAACTCGAAAAAAACAAAAACTGTACAAAGACCAAAAAACGTTTCGCATATAATTCAACCCAAAAATGGACGAGGAGGAGTCAAACGAAACGTGACCAAAAAAAAAAACACACCAAAAGTTTTCAGAAGAGGAAAAGCAACGCAAAATCGTTTTAGTTGCAAGTTTATTTATTTAGCTACTAATGCCTCAACTATATGCTAATGAAACCACTGTGCGGTGTGGGGCCAGCACCGCTTCCGATTCGCCTCGCTACCCTGCTTTCCCGCAAAAACACACAAACACAAAACACAGACAACAATGCGCCCGCGACTTTTGAGTTCCGCCCGCCCAAAAGTGCCAACCTGCTCCCAGCAGACCCATTCACTGATTATGCTGGTGGTTAGCTGGCTGTTGCTTAAACCGCGTAACGAAATCCTCTTCGCAACCCTCCTGCATGGCCAAGGACTCCATTCCAAGGCGGCCCAACGAGGCGCTTTAATAGCTGACACCTGTCATTCACACTTCATTGACACGGGCGGACATCGGAGTGGGTGTGGCAAATGAAAAAGCCAGCGGGTCTCGTTCAGTTCTGTAGAAATCATTAGACACCTGTCATATGCAGAATGTTCTGGGTACTTGTTTTGGGCGGGTCGATGGTGGGTGAGAGCAAAGCAAAGGAGGTAAAGGCAAATGAAACTCAAGTGTGCAACAGGGAAAGTCGTGAAATGCCACAAGGAGAGCCAGCTGACAGCTGGGACGGTGAATACTGATGAAAATCTCATTAAATGCGAAATCATAATGGTAATGGAAATTAAGTTAAATTAGCTCAATTCTTGGCATATTTGAAAATGCTCACAATGTTTCCCAATTAGGCATAAAATTATGTAACAAGTCTCTTGTTGGTAACGAAGTTCAAAAGTAATTTATGATTTGATTATTAGATGTGTGTCTAGCAAAATGGTTAAGAATCGGTTGCGGTTGTGGAAGATTTTTAGTTTCTAAGCATGGTTTCTATTCAAACCATTTTGAGAAGTCGACAAAAACAAGTTTTCAAAGCATAATTTTATCAGATGCAAAAGTGAAAGGCAGTCGCAAGGAATGTGTCTGATGCTTTCAGTCTCATTTGTATTCCCACAACAAACACGGAAATCATGGATGATGGTCCTGCTCCATCAGGACTTCTTCCCCTTATGATTGCTTTCGTAGTTCTAATCTTGCTCTTTGTTAAGTGTGTGAGTGGGAGAGTCTTGTTTGTTGATTATTTTGCCAGACTGATCGGAATATGTGAAAGCCAGGTTCGGGATTTCTGTTGTACTTTTGTAATGATGTCCTCTAGCGTGTCCCCGTATGCCTGCGTGAACAGGTACCCAGACGAGAGTGATGAAGTGTTGCTGGTTTTGGTTCAAGGCTGTCACTGTGCTGAGCACTAGTTTGCTTTTTGGGGCTTTTGATGACAGTGCTTTAATATCAGCCTGACTGTCGACTAGAAATGAAATTTTCCTTGGGGTTTGTGTAAGGTGTTAATCGCTTGCCGGACAGCATAAACGCAGCTGTGTGGCTTTTCCTTAACAGCTACCAGAAAACAGCTACTGTGCCCTCTTCCGACTTTAAATCGTCCGTTTAGATGATAATCTTGTTACAGATGCTTCTAGTGTTCTCTCTCCGAGAACCAGATTCTATAGTTGGCGCTCTAAACGGGTATGCAGTAGGCACTTACCTTTGCCTCAGCAGTAATTTCAACTTCCAATGATTGCAGGGCCCATATCCTACCAAAAGTCTTTATGCAGGCGTTGTGAACGCCAAATGCTTGATTATATACTTTGCCCCCGTGACCCTGATAAGCTGCATTCCTCTAAGAAAACTCATTCTCACCAGGTCTGATATGCATTGCCCACCCTAAGGTGCTAGTATTTCATTGTTTGTGGATAAGATCTTACCTAATACGTTTAGAACTCGGATATCTGCGTATGCTGTGACATTCCTGAACGTTTACGATGAGAGCTTGCTTCTCTAGTAAAGATCCAATGGTTCGATTTCAGCAGAAACGAAAATAGACTGATGGGTCTATAATCCTTTGTTGAGTTGTGGCCACTCTCACCTGCTTCTAGCTTTCTGAGATGTACCCTTCGAGAACCCATATCTTGAATATCTTGGTCAGTCATGGCAGTAGATTCTGGATCGTTAAATGCCACATGGTCGAATGTCATCTGGTCGCTGTGATTTAAAGATTGAAGTAACTTGATAACCCAGCTCATCTTTTTCTCGGTTGTGAGGATTGAAATCTTTTTTCTAGTACCTCAGTGGTTTGCAGGACTGGCAAGGTTCTGTCCATTCCTTTAGTAAGGCACGAAAGAAAAAAGTAAATTCAATTGGATTGTCAATACCATTGGCATTGCATTGTAGAACCGGTTTGGTAAAGGGATTTCAAGGCTCTTGCAGCCTTACACTTACAATGAATGACTGTCCGATTATAATCCTTAACTTGATTACCTCTATTTGGAACTAGTGTTCTTAAATCATCTTCATAAGCAACTTAATATTTCACTTGCATATTTTCTCATACAACTTGAAGAAGGGTTGAAATGAAGTCACAAAAGCCAAATTTTAAAATGCATTTTAAACTATTTGTTTTTTCAATTTATACTTTAACTAATTACCTTTTCGATTCTCTTCTTTAGTGCTGATCGTAATCACGATGGCCGTCTATCGATTCAAGAGATGGGCCAATACATTAATCGTCGCATCGTGGATCACATTGATGAAGCCATTATGAACAATCCTCGAGAATTTCGACGTGTTGATATTGGTCCCGCTGATGGTCTTATAACCTGGGATGAATATCATCGGTTCTTTCTACGCGATCATGGCATGACTGAAGCAGATATTGATGAGCACGATGAGATTCGACACACTTCATTGAACCGCAAGGCGAGAGAGGATATGATGAGAGATAAAGCTAGATGGTCGGAGGCAGCACGAACTGATCTCTTCACGCTTACCATCGATGAATACTTAAGCTTTAGGCATCCCGAATCAAGTGTATCGAATTTATTGGAACTGGTTGATGATCTGTTGCGACAATTCGATCAGGATGGTGATGATCAGTTAACATTGGAAGAGTTTTCGGACTTAAATGTGGATGATGATGATGATTTGTTGCGGAAATCGTTGATTAGTAAAACTTTGGTCGAACGTCGAGAGGAATTTAAGCGAATTATTGATAAGAATCATGATGGCAAGGCGGATCGAGGGGAACTATTGAACTATGTGAACCCAAAGACACCGAGATATGCCTTACAAGAGGCGGCCACTCTGTTTAGCCTTTGTGATGAGAACAAGGATGAGATGTTGACACTGAAAGAGGTGAGATTTTTGGATTTAAAGAGTTTATTAGTGTTAGCTTTAACTCATTTTTGGCACAGGACTAAAAAAATCAATATTAAACATCTAACTTTTATAGTTAAGCCAGAAGACTAGACCAGAAAGGTTGTACATTTCAATTTAGGAGCATACGCAATCGGTGGCTCAAGACATATTATCAATACCCATCGGAAAATATTTTGGTTTCTAAATAAGAGAGCATTTGATCACTTTTCTTTTTTTCCAGAATTGTGATAACTGCAAAACAGAAGACAGCATTGCTTGGAGGGGTTTCGTATAGATTCAGGAATATCAATCAAGTTTTGCATTTTAGTTGTACCCGTTTCTGAGAGGTACGAACACTTGACCAAACAGTCCGAGGAGAGGGCCTCCTCTGATAAACCAATTAGGAAGCAGCTCAAATTATAGCAGTAGGAGGTATTCCCAATTGATGGAGAAGTTCTGGTTCGAGCTCCGAGTCGGCTTTCGTGCGTTTACTCTTATGATTTATTTCTAAATAAATGGTTACATGAGCAACTCATATCAAATTGAAGGCTAAATTGTCTAGACATTTTGAGATATATGCTGTTTTATGTAATTGTCCACTGAGAATCTGATTAAGCAGCCTTTACACTTTAAATAATCGAATCGTAAAGAGATTATCTGACCGTAGTGTAAGCTGAGGTAAGCATTCTCTGATATTTTAATGCTTTCACTTTGATAATATTTTTTTTACCATTGATAAAGTCAAAAATATAAGATTAGTACATCTGAAGAGTCTAAGTTAGGCATCTGACTAAATTTTAGTACAAACTTAACATGGTCCTACACTACGTGGGATACCAAAAGAATAATAAATCCACAAGTCTTAGGTCAATTGTGCGAAAAATCATTCCGCAGGAATCAAGTCAAAGTCTGAACTAATAAATGAAAATTATAGCTTTTTTCACCATATTATTAATTTTTGTTAGTTTGAATGCACTAAAAAAATTAACCAATAACAATACATGTAGCTCAAACAATAAATATTATATTTGTTAAACGAAACTCCTCCAGAAAAGGAGTGATACTTTATTACGCTTTAATTTTTGTATGGAAACCAGGCTTATCAACTGTCTAGCTCTACGACAGGAAAGTTCCGTATCGGAAGAGCAATTGAGGTGTAGGGCACAACAGACAGGATGAGTACTTTTCGAGTTATCTCTCGAAAACCCCAGAATTTCCAGATTTCAATACCTGACTTGATTCCTGCGAACTGTTTTTTTTTTGCGCAAATCACCTGGGATTCGTTTATTTAATATTCGTATTATTCGTATTATTCGTAGTGTAAACTTCAATTCAAAATTGAAAATAGTTTATTCAAAAATATTATTTTTTTCTAAACAACCTAAACTTCATATTGCCAGTTTTAAAATCCGCATAGATTTTCGTGTAAATGGCGATTTACTAGATCAGGTGTGAGAAAAATCGGAATTGTTCAAGTAGACCAAATAGATTTAATTCGTACCAGACCGACGGCCTGCTCTATTAGCCAAATATATTCTTCTTACTTCTCATATAAAATCGTCAACTTTAAGCTAGAGAAAAAAACGTGTACACAAAAGCCGAAGTGGAATATAGAACATACCTTTATTTACTTTGTTCTTAATCCAGATTCGGATTCTATTTGTGATTTGGTACTGAAACACTACAAATTATACGAACCTCTGGGACTCGAACTTGAGGCAATAGGTCTGAACACGTTTGAAGTGCCATCTCAGCCAGATGAGCCATCGCACACGCGGATTGCTTAACGGCTAAGTTAATTCTTACATTGAAGGGAATCTACCATCTGCCTAAAAGTATTTACCACCAAATTTCTTGGATTTCGCTTAAATTAGTCCGCTTGTAGGCTGGAACTCCCTGCATGGGGAATTTTAAAGGGGCTACTTAAATTCATTCGACTACAGAATCAGGTTTGACGCAAATCAGAATTTTTAAGACAGTTGAAACCGTTGCCAAGTGGATTCAGTTAGTTTTTCCATATATAGAAATATACTACTGCTATAATATACTCTGCTAGCAAATATATTATCAATGGTCTACCGGGCAAAGTATCTCTGCTGAATGTGCCACTTATGTTTCATTTTAATTGTATCTGTTCACTAAATGCTGTTTTTTTTTCTACAATCCTCTATTTTCCAGATGACTGACAATGCAGAGATATTTTTACAATCCAAAATGATCGACACCGCAAATAGTTTTCATACCGAATTCTAAATGCATTATTTGACATGCTCTCCGCACTTTCCCTCTCCTTCACAAATCCCAAATATTCCCAATTCACGCTATGTTTTTCAACTATATAATCTTTGTGCATTTATAGTGATATTAATTTGTAAGTTGTTGCACCTAATCCAATACTCATAATAAATATAGACACATAATTTTAGCTTTATACTTCGTATCCTTAAGGATCGTGAATTGAATAAATCATATGATGTGTGATTTTCCAATGAAAACAACTTGTATAATTAAGAATGCAAAGCAAATAAATAATTTAACATAAATACTTCACAGCAAGTAAGAAAATCTGGTTGTCTTTTTTAATGAGGAAAAATTGAGACCCATTTGGTCGCATGTAAGAAATTAATTTGTTTGCAACTTGCGTAATCCCCTTAAATCTCATTTTCCCTTCCTGAGCCGACAAATCGTTGTACATTAAGCGTAAGTCCTTGTTCAATTTGTATTTTTCGTCTGCTGTTGTGCAGATAAATAAGTGGCAGGCACATGAAATATAAGTGTCACTTGCAAAAAATTTTGCGAAGGAAACCTGCTGAACTTCTTTGAGCAATTTAACAAGCAATTGACTTTCTGATGGGCGTTAATACTTCTTTAGTTCATGGGTCGCTTATCGAGTGGTTCATTTTGCATCGTTGAAGCTAGCAAAATGATTTAACACAAAATGAGCAAATATGGATAGATCAGTGTGCACTAAGCGGAAGAAAAAGAAAACACGCAGGCCTCAACATCGACCATGTCGACGTGGGGAAAAGAAAATGTTGCCTGCATTGGCATCTGCTGACAATAGACCCAGTCCAGACGGAGTAGTGGGTAATTGAATCTAATTATTCGGAAGCTCAGATAATGAGCACGTAAAACGCAAGAAAAAACGTGAAGAGGGAAACTGCCTGTACAGGAAACGGAAACGGCAATGGCAAATGAAACGCTTAGCCATAAGGAAAATAAGCAAACACATCAATTGAGTTAATAAGCAGCAAGATACATGGCATAAGTAAGACGCCATTACTAGGCAAGGACATGCAAACGGGATAAAGCATATAAGATGAAATCGCAGAAAGGAAACTCAAGAAATAACAGTAATTTACGTTGGTGAGATAAGAAATTAATGGAATATAAAGGTGGCAGATGTACTTCCAGCATGTAGGTATAATACTAATTGTGAAAAGTTATTTCTGAAATATGTATGTGCTTAGAATGATAAACGGATAACGAATTTTAGATACGAAGACAGTTTAATAACACGGAAACGTCTTGAGCTTACCAAAAGGGGAAGAAGCTCGGATAGTCGGTATATATTTTTATTGGTTTATTTTTATAGAAAAAATCATTTTATGTTTATAATTTGTTACTATTTTTCCTTTCTATAAAGTGTTTTATCTCTGGCGCTTTAAGAGCTAGGCTCCTGAGATAAATCACAAGTGACGGGAAATTTAACAAGGTTTTCGAAAACGAAATTTTGCTGTCAGGTATAACAAGTGAGTAATGGTTACAATTATTTGTTAAAATGGGGTTAAATTTCGTCATAGTATCGAATTGATACCGACGAGGCTATTCCCTGCACTCATCATACAATGGATATGTGCCATTGTGCACCAAAGCATAATGATGCATTTTTCATGACAATATTATATATTTGATATTACTTGGCTTTATAATTAAAGCTTTAAATACAATTTGAAAAATTTAAGCCATCGGTGTGCAATCGTGGAAATTTAAGAGGCCTACAAAGTCCAATCCTTGCTCAGCTGTTTGATTACATAAAAAAGCGGGAAATTCTATCTCATCATTGCCGGACAATGGCTGCTAGAGAACAAAAAATGTATGCGAAATATGAAAAATACAGTAAAATGTGTGAACCATGAAAATAATACTTGGAAATTGTGATATAGGTTTTAACATTAACCATTAATTAGTTTTGTGATAAGTCATTAGTCTGAGAAAACCTACTTAAAGCACTTTTGCCCTGTGGACTTACAACTAACTATCTCCTACTTTCAGTCAAAATGTATTTGTTTTGTGCATTGTAAAAAAATGGTGACTTATTCCGGGATTTTTCAACAAAACGTAAGCTGCGAGACAAATATTAGTAATTTACCAAAAAGAAAACCAATAAAATAAAACTACGCATCCGCCAAGTGGAATATAGGCGGTGAGATAGGAGGATTGGTTACTATTACTTACTTCTGATATACATATGTCCCATGACATGATTGAAACTGGCTTGGATGACAACATTCAGTTTACTGCAGTGCTGCTTTGTACAATCGGCGAAGTACTCCAGCGCATTGTTAAGAAATAGACTGATTGTTTAAAATAACACACCTACAAATCCCACTAATTACTCCGGGACTTGAACTCGGGGCCCTTGAACCCAAAACAATTTGAACGATTTGAAAAGCTGATGCTACATCCCATACGTTGATTGCTGTTCTCCTGTTTTTTTTACTATTATTAAATCTACCATATGGGCATTTCCGCAAAAAGGTCCACCGACACGAAAAAATTAAAAGTAGTTAAAAACACTATATTTTGTCACATTTTCCCAGGGAAACAATTAAATTAAACTAAATTAAGACAGTAGAAAATTTGCTCATTGACTTTTGATATCTTAAACTGTTCTAAGGGTCCGAAGGGTTAAAAAATGTTGGATAAGAGGCTGGATCAAACTATGTAATTGCAATTAACTGTAAGTTTTTGCTTTGCATTAATCAGAAACCATATAAATATCTTGATGGAAAAAATGTCGCGTTCGACATGTCACGTAGCGACACAGATAAATATTTAATAAAAAAAAATACAGAAGATTTCCAAATCAGACAAAATACATTTGAAAGAGCAATTCATTGATAAGATATTAAATCAATTTGGGCTTTGTTGGGGCCTCAGGATTCGCTAAACTTTGTCTTTATATAGATAGGCACGAAAATCACTTCTGTTTTTGTCGCGTTCGAATCGCTTCTAATTTTGTCTATATTTTGGTAACTCGATTTCACTTGCTATTCTCTTTTAGCACTAATTAAAGTGCCAGCGAAGACCTTTAATATGAAGTAAAGAACGAATTAAAAATGCGCTTTAGTTTGCTTGTTTTTTTACTTTTAATGTGTACGACGGCCGCGTTCGACAGAATGGAAATGCCCATATGCCTAAAAGTGTATATAATTTATATTTTATGTATAATTAACAGGGATGCAAACCACTCGAAAATAAGTACTGGTTTGGTTCAGTGGTTCACACAGCTTCTGAACCGCAGGTTCGGTTTATTACATGGTTTTTGGAGCTAACTGAACCGCGGTTTCGGTTCGGTTTAGTGGTTCACAAAGGCACACTATGAAGTATTATGATGTCTGTAGAAATGCGACTTTTCGAGAACTTTTGAAATTTAGTTCTTATAATCCATTTAAAAATCTTTAAAATCCTTAGAAGAATCTCCCGTTTATTAAGTCGGGTTTCCATGATTCCAGAATACGTACATACATCTTGATTACTCTATTTATCAAATACCCTTAGTTAGGCTCAGAATTGAATCAAAGCTGAATCAGCCCTAAAATGGAAGAGCTGGTCCTGAATTTCTGACATCCTTTTCATAAGTTTCAGCCATGGATTTTACACTGACTTGTCCTACTACGTCATGACCTTAGTAGATTTTAGGCATCATTTCAGTACTGAACTCATGCGTGAGATTCATAAGATTAAATTCAGTTATTCCTACTACTCAGGCCTGAATCTGCCATGAAAAAATCAGCACCGAAACGTAGAACTGCAGGGATTGTATGAGCAAAATCGAACCGTTATTATTTGAGGTTTCCGTTTCGGTTCACCAATTCTGAAAGGAAGCCGGTTCGGTTTGCGGTTCGGTTTACCAACTGGAATAAGTGGTTCGGTTCGGTTCAGAACCGGTTTGCATTCCTGATAATTAACTATACACTTTTAGCAACTAGCTCAGATTTGACAACTTGAAAGTTAGAATTCCGTGCACTCTCAATGTAAATAGTCTGAAATTCGGGTCTGCTAAATGTTTGTAAAGCGATTTACCGACAATTCAAAAATAGGATAATGAAAAAACAAGACCAGTAATAGTCGCACATCTCCTTCTTTTTCACTTTTTGAGGGATATATTATAAGTTACCCGAATGGACAAAAAGCGAGATGTTAAGTTAAATCCGGCCCTGCCCGACTTTCATGAACCAGTTACTCATACGAATTAGTGTTTAATAACCTCTCCTTTTGTTAATTAACAGACCATTAAATTTAGTTTGAGTATTTAAACATTATGTTAGCAAACAGCGCATGCGGCTCAAATAAGTATGCAACGTTTTTTATAGCATGAATAATTCTGCCATTTATTATCCGATTTGTGAGATTGTAGATATAAACTGCACAGCAAAATATAAGTTCGATTGCTTAAAATTTGTAGGCGTGACGAAAATTTGAATCAAACTTGATCTGCTTGCAGACAATTATAGTCTTTATTTAAAATTTGGTTGCTTTAACTCTACTAGTCTCCGAGATCTTGGAGTTCATACAGACAGACGGACATGGCTATATCGACTCGGCTATTGATGCTGATCAAAAATATATAAACAGTTTATGGGGTCAGAGACGCTTCCTTCATACATACACTTGCACGGCTTTAGTATACCCTTTTTAATCTACGGGTAACGGGTATAAAAACCATACCACATGTCGCTTATTTAATGTTTGGCAAAAGTGCGGTCCCTAATGTATTGTTTTTGTTTGATGTTTGATGAATATCAGACATATATAAGTGAACAAATTCCTTTGTTTTTAATGTTTATCTATCAAGTAATCATGGTGCACGTCTGTGCTCTTGAGCTCTTCATTTTAGAGTGAGGAATATGCTAATCTTAACCTATCCAGCAAAGCTCGGCAACTGCGGCAGCGACAGCCTCGGTCTCTTCTAAGAACTTGCGTTGCAGATTTTCGGAATCCTTTTCCTAGAATCCCCAGCGACATCGGTCAGGGCTAAGCTCTGCCAAGCCGCCGGCTTATATTGCAATTTTGGCGAGTTCCAAGAATCCTTCGCGGCAGCAGTAACGACTGTATTGGTAGTCCATTCCAGGAACTGCAGCTGTAACGGTATCGGCTAGACCTCGACTCTTGTTTCTGGAATTTATGCTCAGCTGCTTTACCTCTCGAGCACTAGGCCTATTCTTAGAACCAGAAGTCAGCTTGATAACTTATATTCGTATTGTTGCCATATAACCGCTTGGCCACCCAAATGGCTACCAGGCGCCATCTATTGGTCAGCTTACGAAACCACTCAAGCAGCCTTGTTGTAAAAGAATATTCAAAGAAAATCAATTCTAAAGATATCTCTCTGGCCTAGCGATTAATCACTTAACACTCTTACAATTGCTCTTGTGAAACGAAACGTTTCTAAGAGTCTTGCAAAAGGCTTAGAGCGCTAATTTATTAGAATAAATTATCCCTGGTAACTTCAATTTCCATATCCAGCATATTAATTAGGTAAATTTACAATTGTTTACCCTTTTTTCAGCCCATAACAGTCCAGCTACTTTAACGATTCCTTGCACACTCCACACATGCCGCAACCCATCTAATGTTGTCATGATTCATGTACGGCATTCATAAATTGAGTTAGCAACATAAAACAAATGGCGTCGGGTTAACTTAACGAGCCGCAAAAAAAAATTGTTACATTTTGTACATGTTACCAAGCCCCAAAACATATCATTTCCTGAGTGCAAAAGTCAGGCTCTGTCTATTCGTTGTACAAATGCTTTGCATTATTGCGAGCAAGAACTTGGCTACACGTAAGTTACATTAGTCACTCACTTGCAAGTCGAAAATTCGCTGAGCATGCCAAATGCTATTAGACAAGTGTGGCCCCCGAAAAACCTGCATAAATATGCCAAACACATACAATCTAAATACATATAGAGAGGACTTTCAGCTGCGACTGTATGCCGTAAATGCTTCATATTCAAACTCATACATATTAAAATCTCGGAGAATAAACTTCAACAGTTCACAAAACCCAACCCAAAACACACCACAACAAGAACAACAGACGAATGGACTAAGAACTCATGCATTTTAAAACTCAGCCATTAGAGAGAACCGAGTTATTTTGTATGCTGAATATTATTTGAGCACGTTTTTGGGGTGGTGGGGGGGTTGGGTCTGTTAAAGCGCCTGACATTGCATTTAACATATTTGCATGGAAGGGCGACACGAGACAGCCACAAACAACAAACCATCCGAAAACAAACAAACTTAAGTGACAGACCAGGAGACAAACGGGGGGGAGGTTCACAGCAATTAAATGTTTAAAATTTTCACATAAATCTGTTTGAAATGCCATAGTGCAAATAAAAGCAAATATGAGAAAAGCTTTGCTTAAATTGGCCAACAACACATCATTTAACAGTTTGCCAGAATATTACACAAATACACCCACAGAGAAAGGGGCCAGCAAGGAAGGCCAGGTAAGAAAAAGTCAGTAGGACAATGGCAGGGATTGAAATGTTGTGTCGCACAATTGGGTGGGTTACCAAGTCAACTGTTGAACAGCGAACTGAATAAGCATTTAGCAAAAGGGTCGAAGGGTATTTATGAAATTAATTGAAATGGCAAATGCTTTAATCTGGCTTAGTTGTAGAGGAGTTTTCAACAGAATTGTAAAATTTGGTTTCCTATTTCAGTCGGCAAAATTTTAAGTGAAAGATTATTAACTAATCCAAATAAAGGGTTTTCTATTATGTAGGTGCATAACAATTTGGAATCTTTATATGAACGCACTCTTATTCTTGGTTTGGAATTAATTTAAAATTACTATCTTAATTCTGAGTTTGTAGTGGCAACTTTTAAAGCACTTACTCCAATTAATTTTGATTCCACCAATTCACTAATAGACGTTTCGGTGCAAAAAAGACGACGTATCGCTCAAACCGAAAGAAATATCACAGCCGTAAATGCAGTTCCGTAATAAATGCAAAATAAAATGCCGTAAATAAATTTGCGATCATCTACTCAGAATATCGGAAGTTATTTTTAACAGTTTCCAAAAGTTGCTGCTTCGTGAACTTTATGTTGATATAAATTTTGACATTGACTCAAGTTTTTACATTGACGGTCTATTGAAAAATATTAAGCGTGTGTTCATATAAAGATACCATATTGTAATGCCCCTAATAGATCACCCTTTAGAAGCAGATGCTGCTAACCTCCTATTTCCCGTTTTTGAAGTGTTCTCCAAAACATGTTTCGGGCTAACAGACCAGAGCTGTAATGTAATCGTCATTGGAACTTTGAATTACGACTATTTTACGGTTATTTCAAATTGTAATTCCTTTTACAATTACTGAAATAATTGAACCTTCAAAAGTGGACTATTAAGTAATTGAGCTTTAAAAGTTGAATTGTTCATTTAATTTTAGATGAAAATTATGATTTTTCAAGAATCCATTTATGATAACACCAAATTCAGTTGATTGCTGATCATGCACACAGAAAAAAACATTAAAAAAATATCCATTTGGACTGGATAAATGTTTTTAATATCCTTTTCATCATCCAATTGTGCTGAATTTAAATGATGATCATTTCTCATATCATTGGATGATTTTCAGCTCGGTTAAATGATAAAAAGGATATTTAAGACATATCCAGTCCAAATGGATAAAAGAAATCATCCAGTGGATATTTTGTGATAACCTTTTTTTCCCTGTGTGGGTATAAAAATCAAACAGATAAGAAAATTAGCGAAGCTACTGCAGCTGGCCCAAGTTATCTGAGATTATTAAACAAGGAAGCAGCATTATTTTCCCCTGTGGTTGGAATTCCTCATTTGATTCGGTCTGTTGTCTATTGTTACACAATTCAAACCTGGCAGAGCTGTGTGACAAATTGAGCATACATAATTTAAAAGTCCGCATTTTGGTGACCCCAATAGCAAATAAAATTAGACTTTCTAGAAAAATGATCACAATATATTTTAGGTATTACAGCCCTGGTATAAAGTTATAGAGTTATCTCTAAATTCACTTAGATTGTTAGCATAAAGAGCACGGCGATTGCTGTTCTAGATAAAGTCAAGGCGCTATTTTACAATATTTTCCAACTTTCGATAAAAGCAAACACTACAATTTTTGCATCTGTATTACAAATGTGGTGGCTTAGCTGTCTTGGAAAATTGCGTTGCTTGGTCGTCAAACTGACGATATTCATTAATTGTTTGAGCATATTATTATAGCCGAGGCACTGAAAAATGCCATGGCACTTGAAAATTCAAAGGTGTTAAAAGAACACATTTTCCTCATTGTTTTCCATTCCAAGTGACCACAAAATATTAGTCAGGAATTGATTGCAATTATGTATCTGGAAAATATCAATTGTAATCGCAATAGTAATTGTAGCTTACAGCTCTGTCACGGACGTAGATATTTGTTTCGTGTTCATGACCGGGTCCTGGCTAGCTTAATAATGTGTAGAATTGATTCAGCTCCTTATGATAAACACTACAAACTTAATGTTCGGTAAGCAAGTTGTTCAAATGAAATTAGAAATGCCACTGGTTTCAGATCGGTTCAGAGCCATATCTTCCATATTAAAAGAATTTATTTGTACATCTTTCATCTGCTAGGTGCTAGAATCTGCCTGGTGGATAACCAAATGATGGAATTCTTCAAGGCAGACATCGCTGGTATTCCCATAAGAGAAATATTAAAGTTTGTAGGTCGATTTCTTATTCAAAGACGCAGATTTTTTAAGGATTGCCACTGCCTTGATGGCAACAGCTTGCCATCTAGATTTATTTCTGAGCATTCAGTCCTCTATGTTTTCCGAGCGGAGCTGGGGACTAGGGACGTGGATGCCTGCACATCCAAATAGAGGCAGACATCCTGCTGGACATCCTCGATAGCGCTGTCTCCACAGTGGTCGCAATAAGAGTCTTCCACAAGTTTGATTCAATGCAACTATGCCTTGAAGCAACCATGCCTCGTCAGCACTTGCGTAATCCATCTGAACATGCTGTCGACTAAGCCAGGGTTGCGGCATTGATGTAAGTCGGTGGTTCCATCCTTCGTTTGATCCTTGGCTCCACTTAGTTTGCCAATTGGCTATTATTGAGTCACGTTCAACCATACTTCCCGTAATCCCACTTCTTTGACAGATGCCAAAACGGATGGACAGACAGACGCTGATCAAAAACATATTTAATTTATAATAGCGAAGATATTACATTACATAAATACATTTGCAAAACCTTTAGAATACCCTTCTTTACTCTATGAGTGACGGGTATATATATTCATACTTGAATGAAGAAATCCATTCTTGAATCCCCTATATCACTTCATAACGAACGTCTGAAAATAAACATTGCTTATCCAAGGATGAGATTCTCTATATTTTGTCTGAATGTAGGCACACCTGATCTTTGGAGCAGACAATTACATATCCGCTTATTGGTGCATTTAAGACAAATTTCCCATTTTTTGCTTAAATAAAATGTTATCAGTTGATTTTGTCAATAAATTCTACTACAAATACGGGGGTCACCAAAATCTGTAGAAATTTTGTCTTCGGTTTGTTGGTAGATCTCTCGAAAAATGCATCGGTAACACATAACTTCAGGTGATTTAATTTTCTTATTTCAAAGTCTAGTTATATGTGTCGAGATTAAGGTCTAACTACAAAAGGTTTTTTTTTTAACCATTTTGATGTTTATTATGACAGTAGATTATTTTACGTTAAATCTATTATATTTAAGTTTCAGATGAATTTTAAATCACTAAAACTTAAGATAAATTTCGTGCTCTTGACTTAGACTTGACAAAGCTGGAAACATTTTTGTGCCAATGCTAACTTGCGGTTGGCTTGCGAACTCGGATTGATTGGAATGCGTATTTGATTGCTTTTGCCAAAGTCTCTTAAGACACAACAGAAAGAGATTTCTGTGGCGCCAAAGAATTGGAATTGGGTTTGAAAATGGTGAGAAGAAATTTCTGTGTCACCCCCAATAGAGATTCCACCTGCCCCAAAAAAGTATGCTATGTTTTTTTTATTATGTAAAAACATGTTACCGTTGTTTTCATTTTGAGAGAAAAATATATATTTTTAATAAATGTCACCCATCCATACCAGCGGGGTAGATAATAATTTGCAAAGTTTTTGCTTTCATATTTTTATAGCTGAAACAATGCTGGTGCTCTGATTTTTCACTAAATATGTTTTATCAGACGCGCTTCAACAATTTCTGCACAAAATGAAAAAGATTTGGTGGACAATATCAAACCAAAGGTTTAAAAATAATACTACATATTATCCAATCATCTGCAGTTGACAGCTGAATAAATTATATGTGCAGTTATTTCATATTTTGTTTTATCAAGTTTTTTCTCTGAGGACCATTGTGCGAAACGATTTGCCCTGGAAAAAATTGACAATAAAAGGTAATTTTGTTGTAACAACTTGAAGGCAAACACTTAACTAACTTTGCGTGTGTGTGTGTGTGTGATAAAATGGGAATACTCGTTGTATGCGGGTGTGCGTTGGAAACTCATTCACATACATGGAAAGTAAAAAGCAATTTTCGTAACATTTGCATGCCTTAAACTAACACAGCCAAAGACAGACGAAGGAGGCAGGAGGACAAGGACACACGGCCTACCTTTTGGTCGACGTGGCTGCTACTTCCTCCCTTAGATACGAGGAAAAACTACTCTGTGTGTGTGTGTGTGTGCATGTGTGTAAGTAGAATGGAGTACGTGTTATGCTGAAAATGCAATTTGCCTTCTGTGCGAAATGTACGTAAAATTTATGCAAATTTTCTCTTGACCCCACCTCCGCCCTCTGTCCTCGACAACGTTGGCAACGTTGTTACAAGCGGAAACAGGAAGTGCGACCATTGTGTGCGTGCATGTATGTGCGTGTGTTTAAACGCGCTAAAATGAGAATGTAGTGAAATATGCGATAGAAACGAGAAGCTCTACAACTGAGTTCAGTAGCTAAATAAAACATAATTTGATTATGCTTAGACGCATACCCTGTAATTGAAATCATTATATGTTATGCGACAACGTTTATTACTACGTTTATGCTGTGCTCATTTCGAAATATAGTTTCCTTAAATGGGTCCGAGTGTGTGCGTGCAAAGCCACCATTTCATAAATTTGTGTTGCACCAGAATGTTGATGATGTTCTCATTTTCAATTCCTAAAATGCAAGGACGCAACCAACTTGCAGCAGCAACAAATTCGATTTTGTAAACAGACGAAATCAAAAATTGCATAGAATAAATGCAGCAAATGTTGCAGACTTCAGATCAAGGTTAACTCATTTGTATTTGCTGCGTGAAATACTTTGTTAAAGATCTCAAGCTGTTAGAAAACGGGCTATATCGATTTTAGTATTTTATACCCACAAAGATTTAAGAGAACGATTTCTTCCTTATCAAACTTTGCACGTGCGATGGGATCGGATCGGATGACTATAACATGTAGCTGTCATAAGAACATTTCGGACATAAAATTAGTTTAATAGGGAGAAAATCTTTTTGTTTTTAATGATAGCGTCGCGCAACTTATCAGATATTAATATTACCAAAGATTTATAGATGTTATAGATGACGCTTGTAAAACATAAAACGAGTCTTCCTTCTAATTTCTGATTTAATCCTCGTGTGTCCTCTATACATAACAATGTATCTTTGATATAACGCAGTAAGTGTTTTACCAAAGATTTATCCATACTAAAGATGACGAATGTGAAAGAATACCCGACTATTTCTGGTAGCTGACATTGGCTACCAATTTGCGATTTGTTCCACATACATCTATAAAATCTATAAGTCATTGATGTTACACAGGCCAACAGAATGACGAACTTTGTGAGAATCATTTGGTCTGTCGTCTTATAAAATGGGATTGGATATTTTACTGGCTCAATGCCGGCTTAGAACCATAATTTCTATGCTTTTTCATGATTGTACCAAGATTGGTCAAAATCGGACATCTATATAGTATAGCTTCCAAAGAAAAGAAAGGTCAGAAAAATAGTCTTGGGAGAAAAATTTTTTGTTTTCAATCTTTAAAAGTGGCAAATATTTATTTTATAAACTTTTACACAATTCTTCTATGTTTTGTCAAAATCGGATGACTATAGGTTATAGCTGCCATATGAATGATCGGTCGAGAAACTAGTTTTAGTGAGAAAAAGTGTTTGTTTTCAAAGAAAACGCCTCCAAACTTTGTATTTCTTAGTTTTATATGCTCTTACATGATTCCACTAAGTTTGGTCGAAATCGGACATCTAAATAGTATAGCTGTCATAAAGGGTGATTTTTTGGCTATTATCTTTTTGGCAACACTGGTTTAAACAGCTCACTGGTTCAAACATCTTCAGTTTGGTCTATAATTTAACCATGAATCGTTTTACAAACGAACTATTCTTGCAAACTATTGAATTTTATTATCAAAATGCGTGCTCTGTTAAGAAAGTTCAAGTTGTTTTCAGAGACGAAGTTCATTTTTTGCTCAATGGGTACGTAAATAAGCAGAATTGTCGATTTTGAAGTGAATATCAGCCAGAAACATTGCAAGAGCTACCAATACATCCAGAAAAAGTCACAGTTTGGTGCGGTTTATGGGCTGGTGGCCCAATCGTAACGTAACTGTGAATGGTGAGCACTCCAACTCTTTTTGCCCAAAATGCAAGAGCTTGACTTTGCATGACATGTAGTTTCAACAATACGGTGCATGCCACACAGCACGCGCAACAGAGGACTTATTGAGAGGCGAGTTCGGTGAACATTTTATTTCATATTCGGGACCGGTCAAGATACCGGCCGAAATGTTGGAAAGAGTATGCCAAAATTGGACTAAGCGGATGGACAATTTGAGGCGCAGTCACGGTCAACATTTGCATAAAATAATCTTCAAACATTCAATTATATGGAACGTACTATCGATTCAAATAAAAATTTCAGGAATTTTTCTGAATTTTATGTGTTTTTTTTTGAAAAACTTTCCTATAGCTGGTAAAAAATCACCCTTTAGAAAGGTAGAATCAGAAAAGTATTCTTATTGAGAAAATATTGTTTGTTTTGAGTGGAAATGTCCTTCAAATTAGTTAGAGCTGAAGTTAGCTTTCCTCTATTTTTTTGACAAAAGTCCTCAGGCTGAGTAAACATTCTTAACTAATATGTAATTATTTTAGTGTTCTTGGAAGTGTACATTTCAACTTATTTTCTCAACAAGAATGTGTCGATGATCTCAGTACTTTGTATAGCGATAACTCACTATCAAAAACCAATGTATGCCGTTGGTTTAGTGAATTCAGTTGTGATCGTTCGCTCAGCGACGAATTCCGTGTATGTCGTTCAAAATCGGTTGTTGTGCCCAAAAAGAAGTGATGCTGCGCGTGAACTGATAATGCAAGATTGCCATGTGAGACCCCGTCCGATTGCATGAGCACCTTGCCTTATGGACTCCACAAAATTATGCAATTACTCAAAATATATCTCGAAGGATTCGCACAACACAATAAAAATGTATATTACTATGTGAAACTCAACTGCATCCGAAGTGAAATGATTTAAGGGGGTTTGCACTTTCGAAAAATCGAAATTTTTTTGTCTTTTCTTATTGTTAAACATTTCAAGAATATACTCTCAAAATTTCAAGTCGATCTGAGCAAAACTCTTGAAGTTTTTGTCTAATTAGTCTCCTGTTCTTTAACATTATAACTCCGACAGCTGCGTGCTTATAAACTTTCAAAGGCTTTTTCAAAACTACTTTTTCAATGTCCGTGATCACTGCCATTCAAAAACTACTTAATCGATTCATTTCAAGCTTTGTATACATTTAAATACCATATAAAAAACCATCTCCCCACCGTTTAGTAAAAAAATTTTTTTTTACATAAAGGGGGTTTCGCACCCACAAAATGGCGGAATTTTTTGTGGGAAATAGCATTTTTCACTTTGGATGGCCAACAATAAATCAAAAAAAAAAAAATTGTAATCAGAGAATGTTGGAGGGAGGATTTGATGATACTATAACTAAATTTCATTTGTTTTTTATTTAAGATAATTTCCCGACCGAGATATAGTGATCACCGCAAATCGATTTTTTTCAAAGACGTTCTGGCGCAAGCTTTGTCACCGGCTGGTTTTTCAATATTTCCACATGAAAAATTTATAGAATATTGTTAAAAGTATACTTAATAAAGTGCAAAAGGTTTGAATTAATTTGCTCATTTCATTCTTTTAGAAAAAATTCACAAAAAGAGTGTTTTATTTGAACGCTTAACTCTAAGGTATTAGCTTTCGTTCTGCATAATAGTGGTGTTTTTCGTTGCTGTGTTGTTGTTGATTTTATTTTTGTTTTTTTAATTTTGTGGCTTGTTGAAAACTAATTATGAAATGAAAAAGAAGATTGCAAAAATGATTTTTTTTAAACGGGCGAAATGCGTTGGTAAGAGGTAGGAGTGAAAGGGCTTAACCACTTAAACTCATTACCTCGGAAAAATCGTTGGATAGTCCACAGCATTTCCTCTGCTCTCTCAGCCACAAGCACTCATTGCCACTCGTAAAAAGTATTCAACTTTTCATTCGGCCAAGCGTAAACCAAGTGAATCAATTATTGCCTGACTGTTCTCGAATAAATCTAATTTGCTACTTAACAATGGGACCGACATTCCATTGAAAATTGTCTCATTCCACCTGCCTGACAGTCGTGACTGCCTTCAAATTCAGGCGACAACGTGATGGAGGCCAGCATATAAGCGCATTTTTATATAAAAATTGTCACGTTCCAACCAAACCTAATATACCCTTTAATACTTATAATCCCACCGCATCGGGGGCCAAGTCACCATCGACCCCACAAATAAGCCTCGGTGTGAATGCAACAACTAACGCGACAACAACAATGAAAAATTTTTACAAAACGTGGCGTAAATTCGCCATCGATAGTTTTGACATTACGTATACGTAGCCCAGCGGTTGCAGCGCGGTGTCCTCCTGCGGCAACTAAAGAAGGGGCAAAAAAGAAATATTGCCAGCGTGGAGCAGGACCATTCCAATGTGTGCAAAATGAAAAGCCGCCGGTTAGCTCAACACAACCGCACACACACACACACATACGCATAAAAACTTACAAGAGTGCGCATGTATGTGTAAAATTGTTTATATTGCACTGCACGTGCCTTTGACATGCCGATGCCTGCCTGGGCCCCTATTTATGACCGGAGAGTGTGTATATGCCTGCGTTTTGGCTTTTGGGCAAAGAAGTTGAAGCCTATTAAGCAAACAGACGCCGGAGGCATCCGTTCCCCTTTGTATTTGCGAGTGTGTGGTGTATGCTGTGAGATAAACGGCCGCTTTTAATGCGACCAAATCTTTTTAACGCCGCATCAAGCCATTTTTCAATCCCCGATCTAAGCATAAAGATTAAGTTGTCTTTAAGTCGTTCAGGGCCAGAGCAGGCAAGGCTGGCTGGCAAAAGCGGTGTGAGAGGGTGTGAGAATGAAGCGGAAGTACATGCCGATAATATCACACATTTAACTTTTGAGGGGCATATACAAAAAAAAAAGGGATGCATTGAAATTGCCAACTCATTTCAGCAACTAATGCAAGTCACTCTATAAAAGCGTTTTTATGAACAACAATTTATTGAATATTGTGGAAGTTTGGGGGAAAAGCAAAAATGGGAGGTCAATTTTGCAGAGTAAAAATCTAAGCGAGATTTTAGAAAAAAAATGTCCAGCCAAAACGAGAATTTAATTTTTTATTGCGAGTGCTGTGTGCCGTAACTTAACTGAGTAATACAATCAAACTGGCCAGCTTTTAAGCTGCAAGTTTTCGAACTAATTAAATGACTGGGAACAGTTTTGAAAACCAAAAAGGTATCGGTAAGTTTTGGATACACGTAAACGCCTTTGACACTTCAACTAACAACAGCTGACTTGCTTTGGTGTCTGGACACTTCAAAATTAAAGGCGTTGAGATTTCCTACTGAAGAAGTAGGCCTCCCGACCTATAAGCTATATACCAAAGCCTTCTGAACTGAACCACTTATTACAGCTATTGAACCGAACCGGCTTCCTTTCATATTTGCTGAACCAGACCGAAAACCATTGAGAAAAACAATTCGGTTCGGTTCAATTCTCTGACGAGTTTTAAGACGGGAGTCGCTTTCTTCTAGCGAATAATACTTATTCATTTGGGAATTTAAAAGGTTTCCTTGAGCTAATTTTTATACATTTCGTTCGACTCTTTAAATCTTTGGCGATACCGGTATAACGTTTAAGGATGACTTGAGGAAATTTAAGAACATGTAATCCTGCAAGACTTCTGTAATTGCCCTTCGATCTCTTGGTACAATCTCGATCTCCTGCCATCAATCTACATTATTTCCTCTAGTGGACAATATTATCAATTTTCAATAGTACTTCATTACCTTAATTGCATCTTAGCCAGGAGAGCTCTTGCAATTCATAAATTTATAAATTTTTGACTTTGTTCTAAGGACTTTAAAGATATTCAAAGGGTTAAACAATTCAATTTCCAATGTGTGTGAAAAATGTGCCTTTATGAACCACTGAACCGAAGTAAAACCGCGGTTCAGCTTACTCCAAAAACCATGTAAGGAACCGAACCCGTGGATCAGCAACTGTGTGAACCACTGAACCGAATCAGTACTTTTTTTTAAGTGTTTTGCATCCCTGATCAAAAAATATTATCTTCAGATCACATTAAAACTCTAAAATTAATCAATTTGTTTCAAAATCGAAGAAATTTATTTATAAAAGGTAGAAAATACATTTTAACCTTTAAAGCTAAATGAATATTCTTGTATTTGATATTTTGGCAATAAGTCTTTTTCGAGCCGTTTTATCATTCAAAAATGATTACTATGTGGGATTAAAAGAAGACTCAACAATATCCCCCTGCAAGGGTATAAAAATGGCTCATGCAATAGCTCAAAATGTGATTTATTGAAATACGAATTGAAATGACTCGAAACTGATCAAAAACGGGTTAAAAACGGCTCTTCACGAAGTATCGCTGCTAGGGTACCATTTTCTCCCGACAAAAGTTTCATTTAGGATCAGAAAACGATCCCATTTATGACTATTTTAATCAGATCGAGGATTCGAAATAGACTCGAATGTGATCAAAAATTACATGAAATGTTTGCAGGGATAAATGCTTGTTTTCCCTATAACACGACTGTCGTTCATAAGATATTCTTTATTTTTTCGGCGGATCGATAAATGATACTTATCATTAAATTTGAAAAGAAGGAACGAACCCTTTATCTATAAGACTATCCAAATATGACTTTTTCCAAATTGCGGTGGCTTGCCAAAAATTTAAAATAAACTTAATCTGCACGCAGATATAAGAAGCAAATATCCCGTACATGTCGGACCTATATCTCTTACCATCTCAGAAATCTGTTTCTTCATCCGGACATGGCTATATGGACTTGGCTGTTGATGCTGATTAAGAATATATATACTTTATTTGGTCGTAAATATTTCCTTCTCCCTGTTACATACTTTCGCACAACTTCCAATTTTTAATGGGAACAGAGTATAAAAACGCCTTGCCATAATCAATTCCGACCCCATTATTTATATTTACCGTTTAGTCAATGGTCTGTTATGTGCGACTCTTTTATCTGTCTGTTCGCTCGTTTCTGCTAGAAATGGCACCTCTTAAATCTATAGAGCTAAAATTTTCTACTTCAACTTGTGCGGCCGTCCAACGTTTTCTCTTTTCATCCACTTCCTAATCCTCCCTACCCATTGTCAGCTTTAAGATCTTTTTTGTTTCTTTGCTTTCCACCTGACGCCCGTTTTGACAGCACAGAACTGCAGCAAGAAGGCCATTTGTTAAGTATTCTCTTGAAGTTTGCATATACTAATAAAGAAACGGGAAGAAAATGTCGAGCGCAAAAAAAATTAGTTAAGTTCATTTTAGTTTAGGCCAAAACAATTATCTGAACTTTTCCCGAGTAACTGAAGCTTGAATTTGATGAGAATGAAACTTTTTCCTTACACTGGCAATAGCGAAATACAATAAAAAATAAAAGTTTCTTTACACAATTTACTTTTATGAATATCCAGGGAGCAACTGGCTGCCGTCTACGTCCTGGCGGCATTTTTAATCAGAGTCTGTGAGGAGAATTTCATCCGCTATCTGTCAACGTTAAAAAGTTGTATGGAAATATTCATGCTTGGCATAAAATTCATTAAGAGTGATTAATATTTGTTTACTGTTTCTGTTGTTATTCCCAGGACATGGACAGGAAAGCGGGGCAGAGAGAGAGAGAGAGAGAGAGCGAAACTTTGTCTCTAGTTATAATGATTTATACGTTGGAATGTGACATTCTTTGATGTATTTATTATCCACTTTTTATGTATTAATAGCTTTTTGCCAATCCTCGCCTTAAGATTAATGTGCCATATATATCAAGGATATTAGCTAATTTCCTTCCTGTCTTAAAGGGGTCAAAGCACATTTCTTGAACGAAAGCCAAGACTTTGGTCTGAACACATCCTAAGCTTAAGCTGTCTGGACAAATGACTTGGCAAGGCATAAAATGTAATGCGGTTACATTTTTTCCCTAGAATGAGGTGAAAGTTATGGCAGTCATAAACGAGAGGATAAGGCTTTTTGGCCGGCCAAATGAATGAAAGGAGTTGTTAAAGGTTATTGAGCGAAAGGGATGCTTAGTGTTAAAGGGAGGTGTGGGGGGATAACCAATTTATATACATACAAGCGTATTGGTAGTGCTTTGTGATGGCTCACAGTTATATGCAAAGCCAAAATAATAATAAAAAAATATGCAAGTAAATATATATAGAATAAACTAGCTAAAAACCCACCCTGGTTAGTCGTCCAAAAAAAGGTCACAGTATTTGATATCTTTAATTTTTATTGTCCAAAATGTTTCGAGCAATTTCAGTCTTCTAGCCTACAAATGAAACAAGTTCCTGCGGCGCAGACCGAGGAACGCATGTGTGATCTGCATCAATAGATGAATCGATAAAGCCTTGGTGTGAGGCTGTTCATAAGTGAGTAATCAAATATGAGATGTTCACCAAAACGATCAAGAGATCTTTGTCTTCTTCAGTGAGCCTTGTTAAATGAGAATGCAAGTGTTGTTCGCTGACTCGTGAATGATTTGTTCTTCGTGTCACACTATCGATAGAACTTTTCCCTATTCATAGTTGCTCTCAATTTTCTCATTTTATTTGGCATTCTTTGCAGCCGTTGAGGAAGCAGATCCCTCTTTAGACTTGTGAAATAATAGCTAACATAGCGCTTAAAACACTTTTTACTGGTGTTGGCAGCTCTAAGATCCAACGAATATCCTTTTCAATACGTGTGCCATTCGATATTTTTGCGTACCTGCACCAACAACAGAATTTAAAAGGATGTTCAGCATAGCTGCAAGCAATATAAGTGATAGACGGGCTTACGTAAAAGCCCAAAATGTGTCTATGCTATTGTTTACAGTGATGCAAACCGGCTATGAACCGAACCGGCTTCGAAACGACCCCAAACCGGCTTCCTTTCAAAAATGCTAAGCCGGACCGGAAACCACTGAGAAAAACGGTTCGTTTCGATTCAGTTCTCTGATAAGTTTTCAAACGTGAACCGTTTTTCTCCAGCCAATGATACTTGTTAATTTGGGAGTTTACCCTTGCGGAGGGTATATTGATATTGACCAGATGTTTGTAACATAAAGTATATATATTCTTGATGAGCATGACGAGCTGAGTCGATATAGCCATGTCCGTCTGTCTGCTTCTATGCGATTTCCTCCGTCAGTTTAAAAGCTATTACGACCAATCTTTGAACGAAGTCTTGTGGTACAAATACGCTGTACAAGTATCGAAACCAGCCGGGTCGGATTACTATAGTATATAGCTGTCAAAGGAATGATCGGTCAAACACTGATTTTCGTAAGAAAAAGTTTTGGTTTTCAAAGCAAAATCCTCCATACTTTCTATTTCTTAGTTTGCTATGCTTTGGTCGAACAGGAGAAAAAAGAAAAAAGTCAGAAAAGTAGTCTTTGTGAGAAAAACGTGATTGTTTTCAGTGCAAACGTCCTTCAAATAAGTTAGCAAGGGTATACAAACTTCGGCCGAGCGAAGCTTACTTTCCTCTATTTTTAAGCCACATTTCTGTCGACCTTCCACATCCTTTGCGATGCCGGATCGCTACATACAACCTTTAAGGATGACAGCACCAATTGTGCAACATGTAATTCAGTTAGTCTTCTGCAATTCCCAAAAATCTCTTAATATACCTTTTATCAAACTGAATTCTATTCTTTTAAGTTGATAATAGATTTGTAGTCTTCTAGTGAACAATAGTTAATATTTTTTTTAGTATATCTTTACCTTAATTCAATCTAATCCAGAAGAGTTTTTATACTCTGTACTGTAGCTATATAGAGTGTAATGAGTTGTGCAAAAGTAACAAGCAGAAGGAAGCTTCTCCGAACCCATAAAATATATATTCTTGATCAGCATCAACAGCCGAGTCAATATAGAGATGTCCGTCTGACCGTCTGTCTATCCGCATGAACGTACAGATCTCATCACTAGTACAGAGTATGTTATAGTCGGGCTTGACCAACTTTCTTTATTGTTTCTCATATAATATGATGAAAAGGGTGTGAAATGCGCATGGTACGCATTTTTTTCTAGCCAATTTTCTCTGCTTTCGAAGGGTATTCCTCGAGAAATTTTTAGACGAGTCCTGAAATTTCAACATCATAAATTTTTGACCTTATTCTAGGGATTTTAAAGTTAAACAAATGGTTTATAGGAGTTCAATTTCCAAAATGTGCGTCAAGTCGCATTTCGACAGAAATAGAAAAATTTCGTAAATTGCCTTTAATTGCCTGCCATAAAAAAATTTGATCAAATATCGACTTAATTTTTTAATATAATTTGAAAAGTACTAAATATTACAAATCAAAGATGTATTAATTAATGTCAATATGATGCTAGAGTATTCCATTGATACTAAAAATGTTATACAGATAAGTCAAATCATCATAGTGATCTGAAAAAAAACCAAGTGATATGATTTCAGTTCACAGTAGACATCGAAAATTTAAGGGCAGAAAGAGTTTTTCACTTCAGAGGGAGACGGCTAAAGTGCAACTCAAAAAAAGCAAAAACAATGTGATTGTGACAGCGAATACTCTTACGATTTGTCTGTTTTTGCTTTCATTGCTGATTGCAGTTCCCAACTGCTTAAAGCGGTGAGCGCATGGAGAGACTTTCAAACAGCGACAGTCATTAGCGAAAAGCCTACTGAAGGTTGAATCGGGAGATTCATGAAACAGTGCTGTATAGGCAACCAGCTCTTTTTGCCTAAGCTTTTCAAGTTGTGAACAAACGCATCTTTTCGGGACCTCGAGCAAACTAAAGTCATTAATTATTTTTCAAAAATATCTTTGACATTTGAACCATATCCTATTGGTACTTAATTGTATTTAATACACCATTGGTAATACATTAATACCCCTTTGATATTGTAAAAATACATATTAAATATTTCAGCCATATCGTACAGGTATTGGGAAAATACTGCATTGATACCATAAAAATAAACATTTTTTTTTGATATGTTCAAAATGTTGGAGTAATATATTCGAACATATCATTTGGGTATTTTTCAGATGATTTTTCCGATTCGATACTGAAAAATTCCCGATTGATACTAAATATAGCGATCTTTTTTTCTGTGTGGAATTAGACTCTGATTGGATAATGGATAAAAGGCTGGCAGACAGACGGACACGGTACTCGGTGTACCTTTGGTACAGAATGTAAAGACTTTATGCAAAGTATATGATTGATTGCTTGGAAGCTAACGATGTAGTGCACTGGGTAGTGTGTGTAGATTTTGCAGCGAGTCCCGACTTGAACCCGTCTCGGAACATCTAATAAAAGGTTTTCTTAAAGACTTTCACCCAACAGGTCTGTAGCAGTGAATATACTTCACACAAAACTGCGGCGTTTAAATGTGAAAAAGCACACAAGCCAAGAGATTGAAGGAGGCACAGCAGTGAGCTTGTCGGCTTTTATTGTTATGTTTGCTTAAGCCAAATATTGGTATATTTATCACACTCTAGAATCCTTTTGGATCATTTACCAATGATGGCAACACAGTTTGGAATACCTACGTTTTACGTTTTTATATTTTCAAGCAAGTCTAGTTCATCTCTAATACGAAACATCCATTGTTCTTATTACCTTCAATGATAAGCTTTCCCAGGTCAATCTTTAGGTAATTAATTGATTTCCCGCACAACCACTTTAATTACTCCAAGTTTTCCGTAATCGATGCACCAACAAGAATGCAGAAGATAAAAAATGGAAAAACAACTCCCAGCTAATCACCCACTGTTTTCACTGACTCCTCCACTCTCTGCCCCATTTAATTAGCCAAAGAGTTGCATTCCCCCGTTGAACTGTTCAATAAAGTAGAACAATTTTATTGGTTCTTCGTCCCTCCTCCTTCTCATCACATCCATTCCATTCCGTTGCTGACCATTCAATCAACGACCTACTTTACAAGGACCAAGGATGCTGATGCCAGAACTTTCACAGCTTCCACTTCTTGGTGACTTCAAAGGTTCTGCTCAACATAAATATTTATGCGAGTTAATTTGTCGGCATATATTTATGTATGCCGGAGGCGAAACGGGGTTAACACTACGGAGAAGGGGTGGCTGGTGGATAAGCGATCAATCAGACTTAAAACAATATTTGCAATTTGAAAACGACGTAACGAATTAATTCGATTGGGTTAACTTGGCCGGTTGACGTCAGTCAGCCGGCAGTATTCACTGTGCCTGCGCCTAGATTGGATGCTTGAATGCTTCGTCCTTCCATGTGATACCCGCAGGTAAATAAACAAAGAAGGCCCTGGGATTGGCAACCGGCGCTGGTCCTTGTTGGCTGGCAGGCGCCTGATGCTGACAGCCACACGATATAACCCACACACGCAAACCCGTCACTCACATGTGCGTGTGCGGTGTCTGTAGTGTGTGTGCGTATGCGTGCTTCTGGCATTTTGACTGAAAATAAACAATAGAAAAGAAAAAAAAAAAAGCAAACACCACCATAAAAATAAACATATGGTCAGAAAAATATCAAGCAATATTTAATGTGAAGAAACCAACAAAGCGAAATTTGAATTCCCTTATCATAACCTATTTTTGTTAAGGCTCGTTACTGGAGCTCAGTGGCGTAGATAGGCGGGACTAAGGGGATCAAATCCTCCATTGGTTTTATACAAAATGAAGTCCATCAAATTCGAGCAGAGATCGCAAATATTCGGATTTAAAAATATTACAAAAATGTCGTCAATGATTGCAGAGTCCTATTTTTAGTTGAGATATCCAAAAACAGGATGAACTTTGGATTTTAGTCTTAGCTAAAAACAAAAGTCTATACAGTCTACGAATGCAACAAAGCATAACAAAATCATTTGGAGAACTTCAAGGAAGTCGAATAACTGCCGCTGTACAAAGTGGGAGAGTATTAACTCGTTTTATGGAATCTAGCTATTAAAAAGCCTTTTGATGCATGCCGGCCACTAACTTTCTTTGAGGGTGAGAATTATTTTACGGTATGCCTCTTCCATGGATAAGGCTGGTATGTTATTTCACCAAAATGTTGCACCGCCCAAGCTTACACCATACGAGTCTCCTCTGCCACATCGCTGATTCGAATAATAGCTGAGCTATGGTTTAGGTTCACTGTAAGGTTGGAGGTTTTTGGGAGAATGTTTTGGTTCGTACATTGGTTCAGGCCATGCTTCATCAAATATTAATCATTCTTGTGTTTTATGTGTTCCAAAAAACGTATTCGTCCTAAAAACTACCAAAAATAATATGGGAATCGCGTGGCTTTTGGGTGGGAGTCGGCTGTAAAATAAAATTATATCTCGTAGTTTTCGTGGAAATATATTATTTACCAATGCTATGTTGGACTATTGATTTTTAACTTTAATTGTACTATTTAAAGTCGAGAAGTTTAAAAACCAGAGGCTATTATGAGGATTTTTTAAGTAACTCTAATCGTTTTTCAGATTTTGTATTCCACTTTCCTGCCCATTTTAAGATTCAGTTGCACTAAACCAACTATATAACAGACGAAGTCTCTAGGCAGAAGTTCAAACTTGAAATGTCTTTTATTTTCAGAACCGAACCGAATGTTCAGGTACGGAACAAGTTCGGATTCAGTTTTTATTTCTAAAGATGTTCGGTTCAAGGCTCGATTCACAGTAAAATAAGAGTAGGTGTCCGGGTTCGAACCGGTTTGGTTCAAAACCGACTTGCAGCCCTGATTATTATTCTGCTTCCTGTTCGCACTACTCATGCAGGTCTCTATGGTTCTGTGTGGTCTTTATAATGTGGTTCGTGCTTAAATCTAAATAAATGCTACATATCCCGGGTTTTTTGGCTATCGAGCATCCGCTTTTGGGGAAATGCAATTTTCTAATATACAATCAGCTCGAACTCTGAGCCTTCGGACTTGAACACGATTCGAATGCCGTCTCAATCAGTTGTACCAACGATTACTTATTTTGAATTGCCTAAAAATTTCATCGATTCTAAAGTTGATGTTCCTGAAGTGGGACTATTAAAGAGGTAATTGAAATTCTCCATCTTAATTTGATTTTAGTGAGTTCGAAGCAGGGCTTTAAATCAGTTTTTGCCGAACCGGTTCGAACTCAGAATTCCGACTTTTACTTTACTGTGAACCGAACCTCTTTAAATTGAAAAGCTTAACTCGAACCTTTTCCGAACCTAAAATTTCGGTTCGGTTCAAGAAAAATTGTAGACATCAGAAAACTTGATCTTCCGTCAAGCGACATTATCTGTCATCTGGTTGATTTTAAGCGACTGACTTTAAAAATTGGTAGGAAAGTGTAAGAAAAAACCTACAAATCATTTAAAACGGCTTATTAAGTCCCCGCTCATAATAGCATCTGTTTTTAAGATCCTCAACTCCAAAGCTTCTTCATTGATTTACAAAATCAACTGTTTAATATACAAATTGAAATTTTACTTAACAGTAAATAATAGTTTGGATATTCCCAGGTATTCCACAAACCATTTCCGTGCAAAAACGACCCGATTTTAATACAGTATAGTATAGAGTAGTTTTTAGGTCCACCGACCGACTTTCATTCTTGTTTTTAAATACAGCACAAAAAAATTAATTTAAAAAAGCACCTTTGAGGACTCTAATAAAATACCAAGACCAAAAACTATAAATATGGCGGGATCTGTTGAAATTGAAGCCAGAAAGAAACGAGTTGTGGGACAGCAGATAAATGATAAAATTTACTTTCGAGTAATAAATTTCCTAACGTCTTCATTGTGGATTTCGGAGAGCCCTTTTTCGATCATAAACTTATTTTGGAAACGCTTTCGGCGCCCTTCGAGAACGACTCAGAAGGTTTTTTTCAAGAAGCCATTCTTTGCCGGAGGTGTCGAGCTCTAAAATTATTAAGAGCAAAGATCGCATTTGTTGGAACAAATAGAAAATAAATAAATAAAAATAATTCTGAGTACATTGGGACAATTGAACGAATATGATATAGCTGGAACCGAATTATTCAACGAAACTTCTGAATTTACGATGGTTAATCATTTGTGTACTAATTTTTGTACTACTCGAATACGCCGCTCTAATATAGAATACTTGACCTTACTACATACCTTGTCCATATTCGACGGTTCTGGCAACGCCATAACTTTTGACAGAGATGTCAGATCGCTTAATGACATACCGCGTTTGAAGCGTCAGTCCAAGCAGATTTTTACCATGGAACAATACACGCCACGCGAGCGCTCTGAAATAGTTGAAATTTACATTCAACAGAACAAGTCAATTGTGAAAACAAAATTATCATGTCCGATGAAGCCCATTTCACATTGAATGGGACCGTAAATAAGCAAACTTGCCGTATTTACGCCACTGAAAATCCTCAGGAGATTCAAGAAGTGCCTCTTCATGACGAAAAAGTCACAGTTTGGTGCGGCGTTAGTGCGAAAACGGTCATTGGGCCGTTTTTCTTCCAAAATGAAAATGGCCATGCTGTTACCATCAACCAGGAGCGTTATCGCGACATGATGACCAATTTTGTGATGCCAATTATTCGTCGAAAGCGTATGAGGCAGTTCTGGTTTCAACAAGACGGCGCTCCACCGCACACAAGTCGCATAACAATCGATTTTCTGAAGAAATTGTTTCCGGGCCGTTTGATGTCGAAAAGTGGTGATTTGGACTGGCCACCGCGTTCGCCCGATTTGACGCCGCCTGACTTCTTCTTATGTTAACAAGCCAAGGACCGTAGAAGAGCTCAAGGACAACATTCGTGAAGAAATAGCCGCTATTCCGGCCGAAATGTTGGCGAAAACGATGGAAAATGCTGCAAAAAGGGCACAATACGCCATCAACGCCAGAGGCGGCCATTTGAGAGATATCATATTCAAAAATTGATGTAAACAAATCTACTTGGAACAAATTAAATGATTAAGATTGCCAACCGCCAAATTTTTCTTTTTTTCTTTGATTTTTAAAAAAAAAAACATGGGTCCGTCGAATATGGGCAACCCTGTATGTTAAAGAAATATTATGATATTATCTATACATACATATACATACACATATATATAAAATTGAAAGTATGTTTGTATGTTTGTATATTTGTTCCTTATGGGCGTCTAAACCGCTGAACCGATCTTCACAAATTTTTCACAGTATGTTCATGTCGTGTCATGTCTGTAACTTGGTCCAAAAACCGCTAAAATTGCAAATTTTAAAAAGTGACTGCCATTTCTGTCAAATAAATTTGTCAATAAATTTGTAAAATTCTCCAAAGCTCCAAGAGCTTTGAAACGGCAAACTCAAATAGCAAATGAAACGACTGAAGAACGTGAAAATCGCCTGAGTGGGGTTTGAACTCGAGCTGAGGAGCGAGAGGTACGTGTCCGAGGTCTTAGAACTCGAGCTTCCACTGTGAGAGCAAATGAAACCACTGAGGAGCAAGATGTCCGACTTAGCGGAGTTTGAACTCGAGCGTCCACTGCCAGAGCAAGTGAAGCAGCTGAGGAGCGAAAAGAACGTCTTCGACGACTCAGAACTCGAGCTCTTACTGTCAGAGCAAATGAAACCGCTGAGGAGGAAGAGGTTCGCCGACCCGGGCTAGGCCGGGTATTCAGCTAGTTACATTATAAATGTCAGCAATATACAATTTTTTAACTCTGTACCAAAGGTAAACATGCTTAATCTCATTTTTTGGTACGAGCCCTCACGCTCCCGCAATTCGGAATCGTCAAATCTCCCACAATTTTATAAATAGAAGGTTCTTACCTCATATTTAGTAATCAGTATTATAAATCGATCCGCCGAAAGATTGCCAAGTAATAGGGAAACCCAACATTGATTCTGGACAGCACCGGCTGAAACAGCGATAGACAGCGAAATTCTATCTTTGGAAGGTTCAGATAATGTAATAGCTAGGTCCAATCAGCTGTGACAGTTTTATGAGTTTTTAAAAATCGCACTAAGGGCGCTTCCTTAAACCGAACCTTTTCCCAGCAGAGGCTCATTCCGTAAACAGTATATTAGATCCGCTTTTGGGTTTGGTTTGAAAATGTTGATGATGTGAAGCTCCTTAATAGCCGCCAAATAAATATTAAAGAATCAAACAAAAGGGTTCTCAACTCCCTTTGATGAAACAAAAAAATTCGATGAAAAATAGTTCCAAAAAATGATTGATATCCGATATATAGTTATTTAGAAGAAAAAAGTTCGATGCATCGATATTATTTCCAACATCCCTAATCATAATGTAGAATATTTATTGATTTTAGACCGGTTAGGTAAATATTGAGAATGCTCTTTTCTGGCTTGGCACTTAACATCTATTACATGGTGAATCTAAGACAAAATTTACGAAAACCTGTTTATCTCATTTGGGTCGTTAACCAAACCAGGAGCCTTCAGCATGGTTAATTTTTAAAAAGGTTTTATTTATGCTTGATCATGTAAAAGATACTTCAACTTGTCCTCGTCCATCTAGGGTATAGAAATAATAACAAGGATAAAATAACATTTTATATGGTGTGTGGTGGTCTCTTTGGTTGAATTGGTATGTGTATTAGTGCTCGTGACGCATACAAAAGCTCAGTGGTGCGTGTGATTGACATATTTGATTGTTTAACTTGTATTAGTAAAGCCAGCACAGGGCAGAGAGCTGAAAGTCCAGGAATCAAAAGGGGGACAGGCAGCAAATATGTGGAAACTTTACATAAGAGACACTTAACACAAAACAAAACACACAGGCAAATATGTATACATGTTGTGTAGGCGTCCCCACATGACTGGCATATACAATGTGTGTACTAAAAGGTACATGTAGACTTTGAGGCACTAAAGCCAAAAGGCTTACATGTTTGTGTATTTGTTTGCCTGGGTGGTCAAATTTGAAATCAACAAGGTCAAAAATAGCAGTTTATGTAACTCGAATATAACTGTCCCTCTCTCAATGTGCATTACTCAACGCCTAACTTTCAGTTCAGTCCACATTTTGCACTTCGATATCGCTCACTTCCTCCGGTGGAACCGATTTGATTGATTGTCTGCTTATTTTATTGTCTGGAAATGCTTATGCATAAGCAAATAACCCCAAGCATTTGTTGACTTGACAGGAACAGGAACTTGTTACATATTTCATCTAACGCTCTTACACACTTCCCGGCTGGAGTCCAGGCTTGCGCAACTAAACTCTACATCAGCGTAAACAATACACAAAAGTGAAATTATATAAAAAGGGGAATTTCTTTCACAATTTCCTCTAACAAGCTGCAATTTACAATGATGTAATGTAACGAAGCATCAACACAACTGCAGGATCTCTTTACACTCGCGCTGTATGTGTGTGTGCTGATTGCACAAAGGATGCCCGCCAAGTCCTTGGTGACGTGTTGAGCGAAAGAATGGAAACAAGCAACCAGCCCTTGGCAGTTAGACAGGAGCTGGATCCACAAGACACAGTGCACCTGAGCAGCCATTGTAGCCCACAGGCAGGCAGTGGATAAAGTAGAAAAATTGAGAGACGAAAAAATATCTGACATTTATGTGTACTCACAGATTGAGCTGTTCTACTTTTGCTTTTAGTTTTTAAAACAACCTAACAAAATCAGATAAAAGTCAAACTCAAGTTTTTTTCTAAGCAGCCTGAAAGAATGCCGTGAAGTTTGTTTTCTGATTGAAGTGTCAGACAAACGTGGAGGAAAACGGGAAAATAAAGTGTAGTTTCACTGGGACGCAATTCTTTTTGGTCACATTGTAGCTGTTACAGATATATTTATGCGATTTCGACCAAACTTTGCAGATCAGGTTGAAAACTTACATTATTAAGCATTACATCATCCCATTGTCACTTCGCCTTAAAATGATTGTCCAATCGTTGAGGCAAAACGAAATCTAAAAGACGACCTGCCTTTAAAATCGCAAATTTACTTCAGTTCTGAGTACTAGAATCTAGCGAACCCGATAGAATAGTCCTGACCACCCGTTGACTTACCTGTTCTCATAAATCTTTTGCCAACTATCACGATTTTAATTTTGACAAAACAATCAACTTAGATCAATCCCAAGTAAGCTGGTCTCTATCTTTAATAGTCTCTTTGAGCACTCTGCAAGTCTTGCACCGGCCCGGAACCGAATTCTAATAAACCAAATCGGTCCAGGATCTCCAGAACCCGAACCATTCAATCATATTGTTGGGACTCAGTGGCAAAAATTTAATTTCTACTGCAGAGTATATTATTGTGCTCTAAAGTTACATACATTAGCTTACATTTTTTGAAGCATAAATAAGTTAATTTTTATGTAAATAGAAAAAAGATTAAACGGTGCAGAGACTGAAAGAGTTTCGTACTACAAGTATCATAGAGTTACCCTAAGTGCTAATCAAAAATTTTAATCAAAGCTTAAATTAAATAATATATATAAAGCTGACAAGTCTATAATGGCGCTAAAATAATTGTGACTGATGAGCAAAGAAGCGTGCTACGGTGGGTGAATTAATCGGGAAAACAAAGCCAACTTCGTCTGTGACGAAGTAATAATATAATTGACACCAAGGCTGCAAACCTTTGAAATTATCCATGAGGTTCGGTCCGCGGGTTCGAACCCATTATAAAATCCAAGGTTCGGTTCGCGGACCGGTTCTTAAAACCCCTGAACCCAAGGTTCTGGTTCGAACTGGTTCGAAATGAAAGCTTCCATCCATATGCTTAATCATATTGATAATTACTTAAGTTATTTCAATTATCAGCTTTTAGAAACGGCTAAGTTCAGGTTAATTAGCATTATATCTTCCAAGAGATGTTCATCTATACTAGCTCTTAAATCAGAAAGAACAAACTTAAGTATCGAAAGTGCTCGTTCAACTAATACCTGAGTTGCTTGTACAGCTAGTATGGTAAAAACAATATTTTTAAGTCTTCGTTATTACGACCTTTCCAAAATTTTCAAACATTTGTCGATGTATTACATCTTGGACAATTTTCAATAGAATCTATAACATCATTCACAGATTTTATACTCGATATTTGTTTATTGCTTTCATAAACTTCTCGTCTTTACAATCAGACGTTGAGTCATTTATTGTCGAATTTTGGAAACTCATTAAGCATTTTAAATTGGTGAACCTAACCTCATTTTTCGGAAAAGTGGTCCGGTTCGGGCTCAGGTTCGAGGAGTCAAAAATGTAAGGCGACTGGTTCATGGTCCGGTTCGCGAACCCCAAAAAAGCCGAACCGAACCGGTTCTCAGGGGTTCGGTTCCGGAACGGTTTGCAGCCTTGATTGACACAGATATTTTTTATGGCAGCTACAAGAAGTAACTATCCGACTCCGACATATTAGCAGTGTACATCTAAAAAATAGCTCTGTGAAACATTTCAGCTCGATAAACTCAAAAATAACCGTCAAAATCGACGTAAAATTTATAAATTCGCCTTAAAAAATTGGTCAAAGTCGATTCACCATATATTTTAGAAAAATTACTTCTTATAATAATAATGAGACTCTCTCAAATTACAGAAAATAATAATTATAAGCTACAAAATATTTTCTTAATTGTATTTTTTTTTTGTGTTCTGTTTGGTGCTGAAACACAATCTAATATGCTGCCTGACAAGTATGGGAAAAACCCCAAATTGCTAAGGCAAAACCTACTGCCTTTACTATAAAAGCATTTTCTAGATTTTAAAAAACTAAGACTTAGAAATAAAAATATTTTCTAATTGTTAGACAGGAAAGGGAGTGAGGGGTGACTAGAGCCAGAAGAGAAAAAATGCACTAAGAAGCGTTAAACCCCTTTTATATTACTTTTATAGGGTATTTTCTATTTGTTGGTGCACTTAAGTCTTTTTTCTAAACATCACATTATAATTAGTAATCATTATTGTTTTTTTTAAATTTTACCTTGTCTGGGACTTGAACTCTGGGGCTAGGGAAACTTTTAACACGAAAGGCAAATGGTTTTTCTAAATTTAAGAAAAAATAAACCGAATTTGCAAACTTTAAGAAATTATTTTCTAAAAAACCTTTTCTCAGGTTGTCCTTTCTAAGTTTATAATAAAATATGGAAAAAAAATTATTTTAGGGAAAAATTCTAAAAACTATAAAATACATTTTTGAGTGTAGCTTTAGATCCGACGAACTAGTGAAGAAACAGACATACGGACGGACAACGCACAATCGTCGCTCTAGAAATTGTATACTTTGAGACTGGATCACAGTCGCATTCTACATACATGAAGCATTATATTCGGGAAACAAAGCATATTGGACAAAATTGAAAAGTGATAAATTCGCGGAAACTGCCGAAGTTTTAATATAGTTGGAACGGATCTTTCCTATGGCACCTACAAAAAATGGGCGTCCGATCCGTTTCCGACGACTTAAATTTGGAAACTTTGGTTCAACTTGATGACCAAATTCATTAGTTAATTCATCCCTGAACTTTTTACTATTAATCACTATTCATAATTATACCAATACTTCATTTTTTGAGCTTTATTTGATTTTTCCATAGTTAATTTTTTACCTATAGTTCATTTTTTTTGAACACTTACACGTCGAAGGTTACTCGTAGAGCTAAGAGGGTACACTAAAGTTGTGCAAATGAATGCATCAGGCAAAAGGAAGCTTTTCCGACCAACCACCAACAGATGTGTCGATATAGCCCCGTCTGTCTGTCCATCAGTCAGTCCGTCCGTATGAACACCTAGATCTAGGAGACTAAAAGAGCTAGAGCAACCAGTTTTGGTAAGTAGACTGCTACTGTCCGTCCGCAGATCAAGTTTATTTTAAATTTGTACATCCAACAATTTCAAAGATATCAATCTCATATTGATATTGGCCAATATCTAAAATTTTTGAATTATCATGCTGATTGGACAACAAATGTCAGACTCATACAAACAACTAAAAAACGTTGATTACTTTTCTTTTACATTTGTTGAAATGCTTAATCTGTTAATTAACAAAAGTAGAGGCTATTAAACATTAATTTCCCTGAGTACCAGGTGTGTCAAAGCCGGGCAGAGCCGACTTTAACTTACGCTCTCGTTTCTTGAAGTTTTTGATACAGGGTATAGAAAATTCAGTTGGTTGATTTTGGTATGTTTATATATGTACCCTGTACCAAAGGTAAGCAGAGTATAATTATTTTTGCTGGGCAGCACCGGCTGAAGCAGCGATGGGCAGCACTTACAAACTTTGGGAGGTACAGAGTATGCTATAGTCGATCTTCACCGACTTTCTTACTCGTTTTATATCCATATTTGAATATTTAAATATCCACTTAATGTCAATTGGATCTTAAATTTATATCCGTGAAGCTAAAAATTATTCAAAGGATATACAAAGTTTTTATTTTAATATCAAAAATAGAGGAAAGTTAATTTCGGCCCTACCGAAGTTTGTATACCCTTGCAGCACGCTTTTGTAACTAATTTGAAGGGCACTTTCACTGAAAACAAAATTGTTTTCTCACTAAGATTACTTTTCTGAATCTACTTTTGTATTGCAGCTATACACTACAAATGTCAAATCTCGACCAAACGTTGTGGAATCTTGGGAAAGAATAGATAACTAAGAAGTACAAAGTATGGAGGCATTTGCTTTGAGAACAAAAAAGTTTTTCTCACTAGAACTAGTTTTTCGGCCGATCAATCCTATGGCAGCCATATGTTATAGTCATCCGATCCGGCCGGTTCCAACAAATGCACAGCGTATTTGTACCAAAAGACTTCGTGCAAAGTTTGGTTGCGATAGCTTTAAAACTGACGGAGGAGATACTATAGAAACAGAGGGACATGACTCGGCAGTTGATGCTAATCAAGAATATAAATCTTTAATGTGGTCGGAAATGCTATCTCCTATGCACTACAAACATCTGGACAATTTCATAAGTATAAAAAAGTATACTGAGAATTATTCATTACAAGTGTATATTTTTGGATCTATTTCATTTTGTGTAACTTGGAATTATGTATCTTGATACTTTTGCCATTAAAAACTGGTTCTGAACAAGTTTGGACAATCTCAAATGTTTAATATAAATGTTCTCATAAAGAACTATTTTCTGACAATGCAACTGACCCAATGCAATGACTAAGCTAAAGAGTAAGATCCTTCATTCTATTCCAATGGAATGACATTTTATGATTAGCAAATCCAAGAATTGATGCGAATATGTCTTAAGGATAATTTCACCGCTTACTACTTAAACTGATTATATCTAAGACTTCAAATCTTCAAAATGATCATCGACTCAACTCTACGTTGGTCAAGCTTATTCAAATATGAAGAGATTTACAAAATTTTCTGTACTTACAAAAACCAAATTGCATTTTAAAACAATCTTATGTTCGGAGGGATACAGTTCTAAGCCCTATGCTCGTCGTCCTGACCACGAATATATATACAGTGTATATACACTTAGAATATAGTTTTTTGAAAATTAATCCAGTTAATTGAGTACAAAAATCGAACAATATTTTTTTGACTTGATAGCAACAAATATTAGTCCTGAAAATTCGAATTTTCATCTGGAATTCTAAGATAGCTGTCATTGCAAATATTTCTTTAATGAACACAATTAGTTGCAAACCACAACTATCCTCCTGCAGTCGCTGCCTGACCCTAAAGTAATCATCTATCAAACAGAACCACATTTTGTAATTTCCATTCAATTGTCGCATTTCAAATGGTTGCCTTAACTGCATACACATACATTAGTTTCATAAAAGCTAATAGAAGCCAAGAACATTCTTTTGTGGAAATCTTTTGCTGTGTCGATGATGCTGTCCCGACATTCCTACCCCTGCTCCCAGCCATTCCATCATTGTCAGCCATTTCCTTTCACAATCAAGGTACATGTATGCCATGGCCGACAGCCCTCTCCGACCACACAGGACTCATCATCATCCTCATGCCCCGCTTTATTGTTGCATATTGTAGCTCCTGATGCTATTGTTGTGGTTGCTGTTGTTGTTGTGTGGACACGTGCGGATCAGAGCTTTGCAGTTGACGTTCATTTACGCACGTTGCATGACGTTGTTGCTGTAGATGTTGCCCGGACGACATGCATACCCGTTGCAAAAGACACGGAGATGGGTGAAGTAGAAAAGCTTATTTAAAGCTGGGCATAGGTTTAGTTCTGGCTTGGGGTTACTATGTCAATGCGACGTGTCTGCTAGCAACGACAACAAGCTCTTAAGCAGATTGGTTGAAATAAAAAGGACATTTTATTTACCCTGTAATTAAGTGAGAACGCTAGGCAGAAATGGAAACGCTATACTCTAAGGGGGAGGCGGACAATGAGTAATTAATTAAAGGAACAAATACGTTTAAGACTTCTAAATGTCTCCTTATTTGTTAAAGCATTTTGAAAAATTGTCCTTGTCAGATAGAGCTCAAATCGCTCGAAAAAAATCACTTTTTTGTGAATTTTTTGTGACGACACAGTAAAAATCTCTTTATTAAAACTAAAAGCACATTCAAGTATGACATTTAAAGAATGTTGTATAAAATTTTCACGAAGAAATATTAAAAAAGACGGCAATGGCAGCAAATATTCGGAAGTCTCTCGGAAAAAAGGTTAATAGCGGTGCCCCTCATAACTTGGCGCTAGATCATCCGAAATCAAAAAACCAAAACTTATTCGTTAGATAATATTTTTCCCCTGGTAACGCTGTCGAGCTTTTTTTCGAAATTTTAATTTTTCACTTTTTTTGAAAATTTTAAAGTGAAAAAATCTATTTTTTTGAAATAAATTCGGCTAATTTTTTATAGTAAAAAAAAATTATAAGCAAATTTTAAAAAAAAACTCGACAGCGTTACCTCGTAAATTATGTTCAGAAACAGTGAACAAAATTTCAAAATGATCGGTTCAGTAGTTATTATGTTATGAGGGGCACTGACTTTGAAAACGTGAGTTGTGGGAAAATCGCTTTAAAGTTTTGAACACTAAAAAATTTGGTATAAAACGTTTATACCACAGGAATAAAAATTCTCGTAACTTCGTCAATTTTGCTCCAATCGACTTGAAATTTTGGTACAATATTCTTAACGTTTTAGGCATTCATTTAAAAAAATGTTAATAGCTTAACCCCCCTTAAGTAATTTCAATTATCAAATCTATTAGATTAGTTCAAACTAGTTATCATTCTATATCTTGGCACTTTACATTAAAAATCCTCCACGCTTAGTTAAAACTGCAATAGTTTATACTAAAATCTACAGGAAATATTGGAGTCCCTGGATCCCTACTTAAATTGGTGAACAGAACATCATTTTTCGAAAAAAAAGGTCCGATTCGAGGAGTCAAAAATGATAGACGCCTGGTTCATTATCCATTTTGCGAACCCAAAAAAACCCGAACCCAACCGGTTCTCAGGGGTTCGGTTCCGGACCTGTTTGCAGCCTTGGTTAGTAGTCCAAATTGTGCGTCATCTAGCGCATCTCTTTAGAGGTTAGTTAATATGGTAAATTGTGCATCGGACCGACTGACATCCCATGTTTTAGTGTATTTCTGCATACAAAAATATTGGCTTTTGTAGTACTCAATAAAATCCATTTCTCCATTTCAAATGACACTAAATGAAAAACCACCCTGTCGACAGAAGATGTTTACTTTTTCCCCTTTTTAGTTGATGAATAGTACAGTGGATTCAATCGCACATAAAAAAAAATAATTGAAAATTTCAATAATATATTTTGGACCTAAGAATTGGTGATAAATATGAGGAAAAAATATTTTTTGAGTGGTATTGTGGACACTTACAACATATATATCACGCATCCAAATCGGATAAGCCGTTCCTGAGAAAAAATAGTTTTTTGATTTAGCTTTCCGCCCTCATAGCTTCACTCCAATATCGCTTATGAGACTTAAAATTTAGGAGAGTGAGGTTCTCATTGATGGTTATCACATAATTAAATTTGGTGCTGGTTAGAGAGGGGGCAGTTTTTGTATACTTATTCGGCTATGCCCTTTGCAATAAGCATTCAAAATTGGATTTCCTTCGAGCTTGAGCGGTTCAGTTCTAAGCCCCTTCTAATCGGCATACTCAACAGTTCCTTGTAGATCTTAACGGCAGGACCCGACATGATCGAATAGATTCCAGTTCTAGTATTGGCAGCTGGAATAAAGCTTGTAATTTGATTTAACTGCTAGCAAAGAGAGCAGCTAGAACCTTAGCTTCATCTGAGATTTAGCACTAAGCCTTCCATCAGAAGTTTGCGAACACACAAGCTTTGGACTACTCATATGTAAAATACTAAAGGAGAGCTTGAAGGATCTCCTAAAATAGTTCGAAACTTGGGACTGGTCCTGACACCTTTTGCTGATACGTAACCAACTTCGTTAAAACCATCCACCTAAACAGCTCGCAATTGTACGAAGCAGCAACAGTTTGTGGCTGCGTGACGTAGCGACAGGTTGAGAGGGTTCAAGGCGGTGGGTGGCCGTAGCAGCAGGGGGGAATGGGTGGCTAGTTTGGTTGACTGAGCGCAGTGCACAGTACTCAAAATGCAGCGAACCGTGATTGAAGAGTCTGCTCACACTCAGGCAAACTCACTCACTCACACACAACGACGGGCGCACACGCGCTCAGCTTTTGTATTGACGCACTCGACAGTGGGACTCTCGAAAGCAGTTCGCTCCCCCGCCCCTCCCTCCATCAGTTTACCAATTTGGAACTGCAGTTCTCGTACTCAACAACGTTAGTTGCCCACATTCGCCAATTAGACTCTGGCGCGAACGGGTCGTGTGAACGGAACTGAATCTGAATATCGTTGCTTTTTCCATCCTAAGTACATTTCGGCGAATTTTAAAGATCTCAAAGATGAGCACTCGGGGAGCCAATGTTATCTGGTTTCGTCATGGCCTGCGACTGCATGATAATCCGGCCTTATTGGCCGCTCTGGCCGATAAAGATCATGGCATTGCGTTAATACCCGTGTTCATTTTTGATGGGGAAAGTGCGGGTAAGCGGGTGAACTACTGTGACAACCGAACAGAAACAGCAACTGTGCGAATCAATTGTCTACAATTACAATTATGAGCTAATAATATTTCACTGGCTTATCAAATATTTACCTTTTGCAGTGTCGTCTTTAGCTTCCTCGGGAAATGCAAGCTAGACAGTTTTGTTGGGCGGAGGGAGGGGAATTTTAAAGTGCTTTTTGTGCATGGAATAGCAGAACAAACGATGCGTTTTAATGCGATTTGTGGTGACTCGTTGATAGAGAGAGGGAGAGAGCAAGCAACGGGAGTGAGAGAAATTCCCTTAGAATTAAAATAAAACTTAATTTGTATTTGCTTAGAGAGCAATGCAGAGAGTAAACTACACTTTGACCGATAAGAGACACCCAAACACTCGCGCCTTAGCGTCTTTACAATAAATACCAAGCGAAAACACTACCAGTTAGAAACTAAAGCGGGTTTAAGTGGGTAAAAATAATGAAAGTAATACTACTTAAGAAAAATCTATTACAAGCTACCAGCCCAGTTATGGATTGATGTCCATCCACCGGGACCACGTTGAGTAAAAAATCAATCTAAAATATTTTTTTCTTATTTTTATATTCACTAAATTTTAATGTTTCTGAATAACTTCTTAAGAATTTGTGTTCATAAGCTTCCTCATCTTGGGTTTGAACTTGGTAGCTCAGGGGACTGAACTTGAACTTGACTGGCAACCCAACCCGCCATCAGCCAAATGTTAGAAGCCACTGCGAAACGCTGTTAGAGCTGCTGAAACCGTTACCTTAAAATGGAGAATAACGTAATATTGTCATAGACTTATGTCTGCACTGTAAAAAGATTTTTGAAAGCGTTAATAGCACTCGCTATTAAAATAAAAATAATATGCAGAGCCAGCATCTCAATTTTGACAATTACACAAAGTAAAAGACTAATTTTTATACCCTTGCAAAGGGTATTATAATTTTGCCCAAAAGTTTGCAACGCATAGAAATATTCATTTCCTACCCCATAAACTGTATATATTCTTTGTCCGTCCGTCTGTCTGTCTGTTTCTACTCGAACTAGTCTCTCAGTTTTGAAGCTATCGAGCTGAAAATTTGCGCAGAGTCTTCTATTTGCTGCACTCTACTAATATTTCGGAACCGATCGGATCGGATGATGGAATCGCATGACTATATCTCATCGACAGGAACATAGGAACAATTGTTCGGAAAACTAGTTTTAATAAGAAAAACTTTTTTCTTTTCAATGGAAACGTCTCAAAACTTTGTATTCATAAGTTTTCTATGCTATTTTATAATTTTGCCAAGTTTAATTAAAATCGGACAACTATATGGTTTAGGTGCCAAACAAAAGATAGATCAAAAAAACAGTCTTGGTTAGAAAAGCTTTTTTGATTTTAATGGTAGCATCCTGCAATTTGCTGAATATGCTTGTTTTACTTGCTTTCAACCAATTCTTAAAATTTTTAACCAAATCGGATGACTATATTATATAGCTCCTATACGAACGATCGGTCGCAAAATGGGTCTTTGTGGAAAACAAAATTACTTTTCAATATTTTTAAGCGAGCACTTGCAAGGGTACAAAAACTTCGGCACAGACTTAGCTTAGCTTTCTCGTTAAAAATACATTGATACCGAACCCGGTCGGTCCTCAATTTATAAGTTACATTTAAAATTGAATTTTTGGACGAGCTGAAATTTTGCACAGAGTCTTCTTTTTGCTGCACACTACAAATATGTCGGAACCGACCATAGGAACAATCGGTCGGAAAACTAGTTTTAGTATAAAAAACTTTTTTCTTTTCAATGGAAACGTCTCCAAACTTTGGAATCGTAGTTTTTCTATGTTTTTTTTTTATAATTCTACCAAGATTTATTAAAATCAGACAACTATTTGGTATAGCTGCCATACTAAAGATGGGTCTGAAAACAGTCTTAGTTGGAACAACTTGTTTGCTTTTAATGGTAGCATTTGTATTGGTTTGTTTCACATGCTTTCACATGCCAGTATTGCATTCAATACATAGCCATACTATTTTCTGTGGAGGGATTTTAATTGAAAAACTTAATTGTCAGCTTTGTCCGTCTTTCGTCTATTGATATCCAAATTTTACTGTGTCCAATGTCAGTTTTGATGTCTTCAAGTGATTCAATGTAGCATCGGTCCAAGTAGTTTTTGATTGAGATAAAAAACATTTATGTTTATTGATTTTTATTTAGTTGTTATTTACAGCCATGCTGGCAAAAGTTTTGAGATTTGGAGAGAAAATTTGGTCGAACATCCAGCTTGAAATCGCACAAATTTTGCAAATGCATGACTGTTAATATTGGTTACTATAAGCAGCATATTGAATTCGTACAAATAGTAATTTGGAAGCCTGCTTTGATAATATGTCGGAAAATATGTCGGTATATTTCTGAATGTGCAAAATATGTCGAATTTGCAAAAACAACTTGGGTTGAATTGAAATTGTTTTTTTATGAAACGAATGATTTTGCATCAAATCCAGGGTCTATAGATTTGCTTGGTATTTTTTTTGATATATGTAAGATTGTGTGGAAAAAAGGGCTATTTAAAAAAAGGGAAGTCACACCTAAGCCAATTTAATGCTGAAAACATAATTCCAATTAAAAATAATTTAAATCAATTGAATACAAATAAATATTTACACAGATCTCAATATTAAAAATTCAATGGAGATTACGAGGCGAATGGGTTATTTTTAGAGTAAACTTTTTGGCCTCATCGCGCCTACTAATAATGTTTTTTTTTCGATTTGGCCATCAAAAGAGTACCCTAGTGCAGTGTTCCGCAAACTTTATGTGTTCAAGGTACACCCATCAAATTAAAAAACTGTAGAGGTACACCAAAGAAAAAAGCAATGTTTTTTTAGTATTTACTTATTACTAAAATCAAAATATAATACCTCGCCCCTCGCCCAACAAAGCGCCTCGCTTTTATAGCTCTCAGCTATTTTTAGGTGAATTATCTTTTTTCCGCGGCACACCAACTGATGACCACGGTACACCAGTGTGCCGCGGCACACGCTTTGCGGAACACTGCCTTAGTGCACACTTTAGATATATGAAAAGCATACTTGACGCTAATTAAATGGTGCGAGTATTAAAATCAAAGTGTAAATATTAAAATATTAGAGCATTTGAGTGTAATTTAAGAGAGTAATTTAAATTAATTGAATACAAATAAATATTCACACTCAAATGCTCTGATATTTTAATATTTACCCTTTGATTTTAATATTCTCTTCTCTTACCATCTCTGAGATCTGTGCGTTCATACGGACAGACAGACGGATAGACGGACATGACTCGGCTGTTGATGCTGATCAAGAATATATATACTTTATGGAGTCGGAGATGCTTCCTACTGGATGTTATATACTTTTGCACAAACTTATAATACACTATGAACCTACGGTACAGAGTATAAAAATATAAGTACGCCTGCAGATGGACCCTGAGTTACGCGGCATAAAAAGAAGAATTAAAACACAAG